>CAXAMN010021473.1:1838638-1888594 GCA_963970005.1 Durusdinium trenchii | reverse complement strand
AAAAACCAAACATGTAAGGTCTGCAGAAGCAAACAAAAACCAAACATGTGAGGTCCGCAGAAGCAAACAAAAAACCATACCAGAAATGGACCTTTTCAATCTCCTCACGTCCAAGCAATTCTCTGCAAATGGAGAAACATAGCTTCTACCCAACGAATCCGCCCTCAAACATCGGGTCTTGAGGGCCCGGAACCCCCGAGCGTTTTCGGTGGAGAAGGTCCGACCCCCTGAAACCGTCAGTCGAAACTGGACGACCTGGGCATCAGGTGGGCTAGAAGTGCATCTGAAGGACAGCACTTGATGGTGTTGGCAACCCAAAAAAAGGACAACATGGGAACGGGACTCTAGAAAGACTTGGTTCCAAGAGCTCTGAAGGTTCTTCTCTTGCTCTGCAAATGATAAAGAATTTACGCCGTGTGCACCTTGAGCTTGGGATTGACATTCTGCAACAAGCCCAAGACCTAGGCTGGGGTTTCTTGGATCCCCCCTCACAGGCATCGAAACAAAAGACAATTAAACAAATTTATGGCTAACACAATTGAATCTATACAATATATATATAGAGTATAAAAGTGATTGAATGTGTTTGAGCATATTTTTCGATGTCAATGGTCTGAGTGGTCGTGCACGAGATCGAGTGGACAGAATGTCACCCTTGTTTCAAACAATCACAGGTCAATCTCCTGCAAGCAGGGTCATACTCCCATGCCTGTTGCTCTGTGGCAATCATAATAAAACCACGTATTACATCTAGAGCCTTCATATCCCTTCACTTCAGCTCCTTTGGCTTCAGTTGCTTACCTTTTCTCCTTGGGGTATTTCCTTCAAGAGTGCTTCAAAGTACTGACAACTTTAGCATTTCTGCACTTGTCTGTTGGAGAAACATTGCAATCACCTGTCCCTACAAAGCAATGGTAGTGCTTGTTTGCGGTACTTGCAGCTTCACCCTGCTGAAAGCGTTGGCAAACAAAGACCGCCAAAGGAAGGGAAGTACTTTCATCAAGGCACATTGCTCTCCAGCTGATTGAAGCCTTGTTGATAAGTTTTCATGTTCACCTCAGTATGCTGAACGTGTGTCGCTGCCAGCGAACGCACCTTCGGTTGGGACACCGGAGGCATTAGAAGAGGATGAAGAGGCGTCAGGAGTCAAGAGGTGGTTGCCTATGACAAGTAGGAAGGCTGCTGCAAAGTGCCAAGGCGAAGAGGCTTGGTTTTCCCTACTTGCGTCCTTGCTCCTAGTAGTGATGCCCTTTGTTCCTAGTAGCTTCTTGTTACTAGTAGTATGGCCAGGAGCTACTAGTAGCGTCCTTGCTCCTAGGAATCCATTCAAAGGCTTTCTACCTCACTGGCACATTCCGGCTAGGGTGTCCTACCCTGATATCACACTGTCAGCGGCCTAGCCTAGTAGTACAGGCCCTGTTTATTCTGTGAGGTTGTTTCCGGTCACAAGTAGTGGCGAGTGGTTACAGGCAGCTGCAAAAGAAAACGCCTCGATGGGAGCTTGTATCAGTCGACTATATTCTATCTACCTATCTATCTATCTATCCATCTCAAATCTGGGAAGAAACCAGTAACAATCAGCACCATCATCATATGGCGCCGGCCCTATCAACAGCAACAAACAAACAACAATATGCTGCCCTTCACATTGCCAGCACCACTGTGCCAGCACCACGCGCAGCTTCCCCACCTCCAAACCCATCAAGAGTACTCCACGTGTCTAGTTGCATGCTCTAAGGAGGTGATGATGGAGCCCAAGATCATCAAGATGCCCATCCCAGCGGTGGAAAGAACAAAGGCCAGAGCTAACCTGACAGAGTTCTGGTGCTCGTCGGCAGTGTCTCACACGCGCTGTGTTTTGGGGATTTCGGAGATGTCTGGGATTTCGGAGTCACAGCTCCAAGACACAAAAGGAAACCGCTCCCTGGATCTGGACGTGTACATCCAAAGCACAGGTCATTGTCCCGAAGCCGTGCGAGTGTTTGAGGCACCGGTGCCGGACCTAGCTAGAGTTCGAAAGCCTCCAAAAACAGCACCGGCGGAAGATGTAAGGATCCAATTGTCTCCGAAACATGATGAAAGCATACTGACGAGATGATCGTACACCCACTTCAAATGATAGTGTTTTGACTGGATCGATGACTATTGCTGTCAACCAGTGAAACGTTGTATTGCAACTACCTTCAAACATTGCCAAGGGCACACGCGGGCAAAGCAATTCTTCCCGGCACCCTCTGACTCCTTCCACTCAAGTAGAACCTCCTCAGCTGGGCAGCAATCTGTTTGATGTGCTTCGCTGGTACGCCAAGTTCGTACAACGTCGTCAGCGTACTTGTGCAAAAACACTCGGACAAGTGCGTCGGTTTGGACACTCATGGGACTGGGGCAAGCTGATGAAAGAGTAGTTATATACAATGCCTAGGGATCCACATACCTTCTTAGAGGGTACAACTGGACCCTCCAAGAAAAGGTAAAAGTGTCTCCAATCACCTTCTCAGCGGGTATGTGGATCCATAGGGCAATGTTAAGCTGTGCTTTCAAAGGATCGCACAAGGGCCCCCAATGTCGGTGGTTTGTTTTAGAAACCCCATCTGTCTAGGACATCTTGGGGGACACTTGCCATCGAACCTCTGAAAGCACTCTAAGTAAGCTCAATAACCCAGCAAAACTGCTGCTTGATTGGAAACACATCAAGTTGAGTGAGCCAGGTTTAGCGAACTGAATTCCATGCTGGAAAGCCATCCACAGCATTGACCTTCCAGCCAGTTCGGAACGGCGAAGGTACTCCTAATTCAGCTCTCCAGAACCCGGTACGACACATTCCGCATGCAACCGTTCGCCGTGGTGATTTTCGTGTGGGACCTGGTCGTCAGTCAGTCTGTCGGTCTGTCGGTCTGTCTGTCGGTCCAAAACAGTGGCTGGTTCCACTGTGGGGTGTGAGAACGTGTGGGTTGACCTGCACACCCTGCCCTAGGCACTAGGGCTCCAAGTACCTCCTCAGGAGGAGGGTCGAACTGCTGTCAATGATGAGACCAGTGCTGTGAGTCGAAGTACATCTCAACATAACACCAGACCGCTCCTCAGGGATGTAACTCTGCTCCAGGGCAATGTAAGCGCCATCCTGCGGCTGTTGCCTGAGAACGAAGCACATATAAGCAATCCAAGAAATCGGAACACATGCTTTCAATGTCGAAGGTGTGGGTCAAAACCGGGGATCCTGACCACTGAACATGAACAGAATAGACTACTAGAAAGGTCAACCAGTACCAGGGATCGGGGCTTCAAGCTTTGACCCACAGCGATGTGGCTCCACACCTGCTTTTTTGCGTATTTCACGTAGTTCAGCAATGTTGGCCAAAACATGCCTTAGGTACTGAAACCACCCAAACCTTCGGGAATGTCTGTTGCGTCGATTCCTTCTTGTGTCAGCACGTTGCTTCCGAGTGGCCACAGCAGCTTCAAGGGCTGCAGGTTGCAACGACACATCAAGAGGCACTTGGCCAAGTTGAGGGTCCTTGAAAAGGCAAACGTCATGGCCAGTTGGAGCAGTTTGTCATCTCATTAACAAAGTTTAAGTGCAAAAGGATCATATGAATATCACATATAGGTCTCCTAGATTCCATACTCTGAGATGGTCATGTGTATTTCCTTCTATGCAAGCATAATAGTTTAACTATTTGTTGTTTTGTTCATTTTGGGGTAGGTCTCTGGCTCCGGGTCTCTGACCCAGTAGGAGTCAAAGAGCTGAGGGATGTTCATGCGATGGCCTCCAACCTACTAGTGATGGCCTCCAACCTAATGGCAATGGCCTCCACCCTAAGAGCGATGGCCTCCATCCTACTAGCAATGGCCTCCAACCTACTACAGTAGTATCTGTTCTGCTTAACACAAATAACAAACTTTCTGCTTCGCCCAAGATTTCCCTTGCGAAACGCTCCGTCACATGCACATCATGTATACCAGGCTGATTGAAACTGAGGAATGGCAAAACATAAGTACACCAGCTAGTTCCAACCAACTCAAAACTAGAAACACAATCTCTTTCAAGTAAGATGTTTTTATCTCCAACACTCTCCACCGTGAACCCCAGCGCCTGGCGATCCCAAATTCACCTTAGTCCCAAGCAAAGGCATGCTACCCAAATCTACCCAGCCACCCAGCCTGGGTTTTGGTTTTCCCAGTTCCAGGGTTTTCTAAGACCAAATGGTGCACCACCTGATCTAGCAGATCTCCTGGCTGCTTCGGGCTGTCACATGGGCGGGGCTGGGATCGGCTTCTGGAGGGCGAACGAAATGGAACCCTTCAAGCGTTGGACACTTCCGTGTACCAAACTGGTACACCAAGAGTAGGTGTCCTACTACCAGTGAGAAGCCTTCCAATTCGCTCAAATCTCCTCCTACCTTGCTGTGCTGGAATCATATCATTGAGTTTCCAGTGGTACAGACTTGGTACACGTTAAAACTCCCAGTTTCCCGTGCACCGTCCGTTCGGCCCCCCCGTGTCACGGGGGGTCCTGAGGCCTCGTCCAAAGCTTGCTGCCTCGATACAAAGCTCCACCGCCTTCTCAAGGCATCCCGCCAGCATCAAAGCCAGAATCAATGGCTTCAAAACGACGGCGAACTCTTCCTCGATTCGCAAGCGTCTTCCGTGCAGGCAGCAACTTCTCTTTCTGTGGTGTAGGAAGAAACTGTTTTGGACAAAGAACCATGTTTTGTTTTCTTTCCAAGTGTACTTCAGCTTACATATTCTATGGTCATCTGAGTCATCTAGGGTCCTCTTCTTACGAAATGTTTGTTGTTCACCTGCTCACCAAGCCCCAGCCTGCTATGCTCTCTATGCTCACTAGGAACCTCCTCCCCCAGCCAGGCTCTCCCCTTCTTCACCGGCCGTGGGAGCCTCCTTCTGAGCCCAAACATCCATAAGCCTAGTAGCGATGCCCTTTGCTCCTACTAGCTTTTTGTTCCTAGTAGTAAAGCCAGGAACTACTGGTGGAGACCTTGCTCCCAGTAGAAATGCCGTTTGCTCCTAGTAGTTTTTTGTTCCTAGTAATAAAGCCAGGAGCTACTAGTAGCGTTCTTGCTCCCAGTAGAAATGCCCTTTGTTACTAGTAGCGTTCTTCTCAGCCCAAGTATCCATAAGCCTCACCGAGGCCCAGAAACCAAGCATACAAAGGCTCACCAGCGTTGCCTGACCGGGATCCAGCAACCGACGCAATCGCAATGGACAGAAACCAGCAACCTACAGCTGCAAGTGGACATCATATCACTGCTTGCGTTTCGATTGAGAGCAACTGTTAAGTCTGTCAACTGGACATCCTTCTAACCATTGAAGATATTGAAGTCACTTCAAAAGACCTCACGGTCGATCACCACTGCAACGATATGAAAATTCGACCTCAGCCCTGTTCCAACTTAGCCAGCCCTGTCAGACCCACCTTCAAAAGCAATGGTGGAACCCCCAGGTTTGGCATGGGCTCCTACCAAATGCTGCTGTGGAAACCACAAGACCCAGCAGATCGCCCAGCACTGAGCCATACTGAGCCCCAAATTCAAAGGCACTTGGTGGAGCACTGGAACACTAACAGCCATCTGATCCGGCTGAACTGTAGTATTTCGTAGGTCGTTAGGTCGAATTTTTATTTCAACATTGAAATAAGACTTAGGTCACGTGACATAACAAAATTATTGTGACGTCGCAGGGAGAAGAAAAAACCGACCTAACAACCTAGAAATTATATTGTGAGATATTACAAGTCAGGTATGGCGTGACCTCACTTCACACGAACTTTCCAAAGTGTTGCGATAAACCATCGCAAATACAAAGTACAGTTCCCTATCTTTTCACTCTGGCGCCTTGCTCACTTCCCTCCTGGCAACAGATTCATGGCCTGGTTTGCGAGGCGGGACATGTCGTTTTCAAGGAGCCAGGCTTTCTCCCATGGAGCCCAATTTGAGCCTTTCATGGTGCGAAAAGATAAAAACTGATGTCTTGAGAAACGTCCCTGGGCTCGATTCCCCCGAGGGCTTTGGCAGGAGTTTTTAAGTAAGGTGCAAGAGTCAAGTTGACCGCACCAAAAGGTGAAGTTTGGCATCTTGAGCAGGCACCCTTGTTTTATTTTGGCCACTTGTCCAGCTCACCTGTGGTTTTGCTTGGTTTTGCTCTTGCCGCACGATCTGGTATGATTCTCGCTGAAGGGTGCGAGAGGTCACCACCGCCTCGTTTCTCAAGAAGTCCCTGGGATCGATTCCTCCCACGTCACCAGGCACGAGAGCCCAGCGTCTTGCAAACCAGCGTGAAATGAACAAGCGCAAGGCCTGGTTTGCAAGTGCTTGGCGTGGAAGTATTTTACAAAATGAAAAGGAATGACCAACCTATTAATTCAGAAAATAAGGTCAATTTTTTAGGCGACGTCGCTCAAATTCGGCAGATCTGATGGAAATGACCCCTATGCCTAGAGTGACCGAATTTGTGCTTTACAAGTGGCCTTCCGTTTTCACGGTTCCTTCACTAGTTTGCTCCACAGAACGTGTTGTCATTCCACACAAAGAGTGGCCCCACAGAACCTCCGCCCACTCTGCAATCACTTCACAAGAACGCACTGCCAATCGGCCAGGGCTCTTTGGGGTTTCTCGTCGTCGTCGATTCGGATTCGGACCGCTTGGCGAGGGAACACTTGGAACACTTGGACTGCCGGCGTCCAAATGCACGCAAATGCAAACAGTTGCGATAGTAGAATATGTATGTAATGTAATGTAAGGCTATGTGATGTAATGTAATGCTATTATGCTATGTAATGTAATGTAATGTAATGCTATGCTATGTTATTGTATGTTGTGTTATGTTATGTTATGGTATGGTATGTTATGGTATGTAATGGTATGTTATGATATGTTATGATATGTAATGGTATGCAATGGTATGTAATGATATGTATGTATGCATGCATGAATGTATATATATATATAGTACATACATTACATTCATGTAGTACATACATTCATTTATGCATACATGCATATCATTACATACCATTACATACCATTGCATACCATTACATACCATTACATATCATAACATACCGATACATACCATAACATACCATAACATAACATAACACAACATACAATAACATAGCATGGCACTACATTACATGGCATAGAATAGCATTACATTACTACATAACATAGCATAGCATTACATTACATAGCATAGCACTACATTACATTGCATTATATACATAGTATAACATAGCATTACATTACATTACATTACATAGCATAGCATAGCATTACATTACATTACATAGCATAGCAATACATTACATTACATAGCATTACAGTACATTACATTACATAGCATAGCATATTAATAACCTATATATGATATATGTAAACTAGGAACTACTACTAGGAGCAAGAACGCTACAGTACTAGGAGCAAAGGGCACACAATATTTATATAAACTATTGAGCGGTGTCAAAAACCATCCGGAACTTTTATTAAGATTATAACAACCTTTCGCCAGTCCCTTCGCAACGCTTTCGCGGCTGCATGTTTTGCTTTCGCCGACCCACTTCACCCGACAACCTCTTTAGCTAACCCTTTCGCCGAGTTTCTGCTACTTACATCTAAGAAAAGTATCAGCAAAGGGGAATCATTCCTAATCTGCAACCACTGCTTTCGCCACATCTTCGCGAACCTTTCGCCAACCTTTCGCCTGGTTATCATGAATCTTTGGATGACATGCTTTGTACTGAAAACCTCTTCGCCAACCCTTTCGCAACAAAATCCATTCATCAAAAAATCAGAGCCTTTCTCCAAACCTTTCGCCAAGCTTTCCCCAACTGCAGTTGTCCTTTCGCACAGATTCATAATCTTAAGTCCTGCCTAAATTCTTCCATAGAGGTTTATGACGTTGCTCTATTGTTCATGCTTCTTTCTGATCAGCGGCTGTCCTCCAGGGGCGTCCTCATGGTGTCGGGACGGCTCATGGCAGCCGCGATCCGCTCAAGTGTCGGTGGAAGTCCAAAAAATGAATCCCTTTTGAGGCTACTAAGAACAAGGTTCACTACTAGGGGCTCCTGGCATCGCTACTAGAAGCAAGGACGCTACTAGTAACTACTAGTAGCTCCTGGCTTTACTACTAGGAACAAGAAGCTACTAGGAACAACTGCATCAGGGTATATCAGGGTGCATGTACATGCCATGTACGGCATCTGTCGCTTCCCGCATCGCGTTCATGAGATTTGCCAGTTCGCGATTCAAAAGACAAAAGCGATGCTTTGGCGCGAGAAGCCTTTCTGTTGGGGTGTTTCTCGGACCGACGGTCCGCGTGCTCTTCGAAGGTTTCATAGCTTGCATGCCTTGGACGAAGAGCCTTTCGCAAAAGGACTTGTCAAATCGACTCGTGTTCTTTGAAGCTTGAGTATCAAAGGCTCTCGTGTCAGTCGTTGTCTCTTTTTGCTTACTTGGGCCAAGTCACGTCTGCCCTTTGAGCCCTACGGCTTCGTTTTCCGCGTCCGTGGTGGCGTCCACGTCCATCCGAAACAGACGCGCGTGGCGTCACATGAGCAAGAAGACCATGAGGATCGAGAGGACTAAGAAGCTGCTTCGAGTGCTGGAGCACCTGAGATTCTTCAGCTGCTGACTTCGGAGTGTGGTTGGTTGGTGAATCAGCTTGTTGGTCTGGAACTGGGGGAGCATACCAAAACATCACACACACCCAATTCAAGGGTCTTGGGTCTTGGGTCGCACCCAAGCCAACGCAAGTCTCGCTTGTTCACACGCAACCCATCACTGGAGTCCCATGCAAAGCCTGAAATGCCAGTGTGTCCCGGAATTGTTCAAGGGAACATGTACAGTGAAACCCAGTATTTCGGAGTGAAACACTCCATGTCTGCCATGTATGCCTACGTTGACCCTTCAAAACCACCCCAATGTAGGTAATGGTCATGGAGTGTCTGGGAATTGTCATGTCTATCAGTCTATCAAATATGTCTATATATATATATATCTATATATGTATATATATATGCATATATATATGTATATACATAATTACATAATATACCAGTCCCATGGAGTGTTTGGTTTCCTGGTTTCCTCTTCAACCAATCTGACTTTGGGGGGGGTCACTCACCCCATCACGCCATCTTCTGTCACTGCCTTGCACCACCTGCGTCAATAGGATGGCCTGACTTAGAAACTCAGAAACTATGGCATACACTCCAATTTTAGAGAACCACTTGATGACGTTAAAGGGCTGGTATTTTATATATAGATGGATGGCCTGGGCGTATGATTCTTGAAAAAGGGACTGTATCCAACCTTTCCCGGATGAACGTGTTCGGAACTTGCAGTGCAAATGCCAATCCGGCCAAAGGTGCTGGCTATTCATCGCGATGTTGTACATCAAGGGGTTGTAGCCTCGTCCAACACCATGACGGTCACATGACATGCAAAGCTAGGTCAAAACCTGATAGTGATGACAGCTGCCGCACATCCAGGCTAGTCCGTTCTGTTCGTTTGTAGGGTGTCAACCAGACTTGTCTGGGTTTTGACACATGCGCTTGCGCGAAGAGTTTTCATGAAACTGTAACCCTTGTTGGTCCTGATATCCTTTACTGTTCCTAGTAGAACCTGGATCTCCTCAGGTTAAACATACTTCTTGGTGCCCAGCCATACTTCTCGGTGGTCGGCTGCAAACTATTCACCTCAAGGTCGGATGACCAGTGCCGGCCCGGCTCGGTGCGGATGAAACGCCAGTATTCACATGGCATTCCGCGCCCGGGAGCAGTGTTGAATGGTGTTGATATGTCTTGGAACAACTCAATTCAACATGTGGAGCAAGAAACGTCGAACGACCACGTCGAACACCCGATGCAGACCTCCGATTCTCCCGACGATGGATGCTTCATTGGCCAAACATCGGCGTGCAGCTCCCGGCCACGGCAGAAACAACCGTAGCCCGTCACGCGTGGCCTCTCAGGCTCAGAGGCATCCGAAGCCGACTGAATGACCGAGCGGCGAAGTCTTCGCAATGGAAGATGAGAGGCAAGTCGAAGGAGTACCTGGCAGCAGCCAACGGTCAGAGACCTTGAGATATTGACAGCTCCTGTTGGTTCTTTCTGTTGATCAATGTTGATCATGTTTAATCCAAGTGTGATCGGAAATTCTGGTTATGATGTTCCGATTAATACTCTTTGGCATGAGTTCTAGCAAAATCTAGCAAATTCCACAAACAACATCAATGGATCCCATCAAAAGCCAAGCAAAACCACATGTCTCACACTGTTTGGCTCTGTGTGTATGTTTCCCGGTCGTCTGAGGCTTGAACATCCCAGCATAGCACAAGAGTCGGAACCACAACCAGGTATTGTAGGACTTCACCTCCAGAGGACGGGACTGAGCCGTGGAGGGACTTATGGAGCGATGGCTCCAGGTAGTGGAACATGGATGGATCCAGCTCATGGGGGCCTTATGGAGGCCCATTCTGCTTGATGTGGGTGGTGCATGGTGGTACCACAATCCTGGATGTCACTCAATTGTACGATACATGGGTGCGGGTTCTCAATCCGCAATCTGTACAACGCACACCTCTGGTCGTCCAATATGTTTGCCTCAGAAAAGAAACTGGGTCAAACAAATGGATAGTCTATGGAAGAGTGTGACTATAGACGTGGAGACCCTATATTTACCTCTCATACACTTGACTTCCTAATAGTATGGCGTCTTCTCTTGAAAATACCCGTTCTTCCTAAACATCCAACATATTTATTGAAACAACGAGTCTACAGTGGGCCTCTGGACGGTTCGGAATCCGACCTGACAGGCACGCTGGGCTCCTGACCCAATCTCTGCGGCCATACCAGGTGCCCATGGTGCCCAGGATGCCGAAGAAAAAGCCCGAGTACTGGGCACGAGGTACGAAGGCAGTCGATGGAGCGGCGCGGAGGTCGAGTGAAGCAGGGGAGGTCAATGATCGAGTTTGCAAGGGGACTCCCCCCAAGAAACCTCTGTACTGAGCAACCCAAAAAGGCATATTGAATATTGACCTCCCGACATGTGCGGATGGAGACCACGGTATCCATAGTTCTATGGTACATCATATCATGGTCTATGTACCTTTGATGAGCCAACAGACTGGCTTGTGTTCTTTGGAACCGCTGTTTCTTAGGAGCTGGGGAAGTTGCTCTGCCTTGATAATTCATGACATTCCTATCTCTTTCAGGTGTCTGTTTCTTGAACTATATCATCCATCGTCATCCTGACACCTAGCTCGGACACAATGGTTGACACCAAGCTCGGACAGGCAGGCATTGTCCCCTTTTGCTTGGAACCTGTTGCTTCAGATTCGAGGCTTTATATAGGTCGTTCTAGGTACCATGGGCTATGTGTCTGAAACTCCCAGTGGCGCAGTACTTCTGCAGACCTGTGCAGCTAGCAACATGATGAGTTCCCATGCGTCCGGTCCACCCAGTTTCGGTCCTGACCCAAGACATTGGCTATTCGTCCACTCACGCCCTGGCGCTCTTACCGGAGACCGAGCGTCGTTTGGGCGCGGCGCTTCGCGCCGATCGACGAGTTCGCGTGGATCGACGGGAACGGTGGGGAAGTGATGCCGACGCGTGGATCGACGCTGAAGACTGCCACACGCCAACGTGCGAACGTGCTGGTGTGCTTTCGCCAGTCCGGGAAGGATTGGGAAACCAGGTGAAACCTGAGGCCTGCAGAACTGAAGAGTGAAGAGTTCATTGGCATACTTGAAGATGTGTTACTAGCGTTCACCATCACGTTTGGAGTAATACCTGGGGCAGGATGGTGGTATATAGTACCTAGAAGCGATGGCCTCCACCCTACTAGCGATGAGTATATAGGACAGGGCAAAACATCGACAGCAAATGACAGAATCGAAAAAAGACTTTGGCGGCTTCGACGACTTCTTCGAGGAGCAACAGCTCTGGGCTCCTCTATTCAGAACATGTTTATATTGATCAAAGTCATACGTTTTGCTCAACATATTCTAGCTACAGCATGCTACAACAGAACTTGCGTAACTCTCTTGCCTGCTAGGATCTCCCTCCAAACCCAAGGCATCCCGGTGACCATTATAGCTGGTAACCAGGCTTCAGTTCCAGAACCAGCCCCGCGGTTCCAAAGGTCCTTTGGTTCCAACCACCTGTGTCCTCCAAAAATGAACGTATATGGACAAAGATCCTCCAAGGGATGCCCCCAAGATGTTCAAAACACCAACTTCACCCCAACCCATCACCACATGAGCACTTCAGCTCACCGCGTTTTCCAACAGTTCATTGGTGCTCCTTGTCCCACTGTTTGTGGGTCACGATCTTCAGCAGTGTCCGTCGCAATACGTTTCGGGACATTTCAGTGCCAACGCAGGCAACAGCTAGGGCCTTAATAGACCCTACAAAGTCTTCCCCAGCAAAACAGTGAAAGAACCTCATATTGTAGCACTCTTTCTTTGCGTCAAGAAGAAGGTGATGGTAGGTGTGCATTTTGGGGATCATCAAGAATGCAAACTTGCCCACTGACGCAGCTTTATTTGCTGCGGCAAGGTAGAATCTCAAGGCAGTCATGCCTTCATCAAATAAAGTGTCAGCCTCATCTTGTGTCAAGTACTGCCCCAAGCTCTCGCACCGGTCATGCCAGTGAGCAAATGCAGCCCTTAGCTTGCTATGTGTTGTTGGGTAAGTAGCTGTGTCTTTTGATGGTGTGCGGTGCATATACCACATATGTTGATTCCCAGTTTTTACTCAACGCAACAAAAAAAGTACATGTACATGTCATACAGCAAGCTGCACAGTAGCAATTCCAAGTACGTTGAGTTCAGCTTCCCCTTGGCTGCGTGATTCATTTGCTGCCACCAGCTGGATTCTCTGAGCAGGGGCGCTTAGCTCAACCTTGCAGAACAAAAGAGGTTGAAGCAGAATCAACGACCCCCCACCCATTCTCCCTCCAAAAAGACGCTATATAAAACAGCGATCTTGAAACAAGAAACCGCCAACCATCCCAGAATGACTCTGGCGTTGTACGCCTTTGCTTTCAACCAGGGATAGTTCTCCTGTTTGCCAGTCATGTGTAAGGCCTTCGGTGTCCAACAGCGCTGTGAGCAGCTGACCCTATTCTCAGAACACCATGAGCGAAACGTCATGAAGTCAATTTTCATGGATTGAGCCAGCTCAAGATTTGGTCGGTTTCGGGCCAGCATCAAAATGCCTTCAGCAATAATGATCAGGTACAACCCCAAATTGAGGCTGTGCATAGAGCAAAATTTCCTTGTGCTGCAGGCTAAACAAATTAAACAGTTTATGCACCTTTCAAGTATATATCTATTCGGAACCCTGGGGGATTTAATTTTGCAAAATCATGCACTAATGAGTCCACGATTCAGCATGTCGACGCTGAAGCCCGGCACAGTCACCAAAGGGTTTGCTTCCGGAGGCAAGCACTCAAAGACAAAAGATTCAGTGTCACGTAGCTCCCAATCAATGTCGATATTGGTGTACAATGCACCAAACCTTCAGGGACCAATAAACTCGCATGCATGATTGAAATAGTGAATTCTGCCACTTAAACATATCTTGAAGCTCCAATGACATTGAACCTGGGCAAACGGGCTGCACGACAGCGGTGACAGATGGCACCACATTTCCAATATGATTGCCACAACTCGAATTGAAAGACGTGCCACTGCCAATCTCCACGAATTTCTGCCAAAGCAAACTTCATGCTCATTTCTACGGGCATGTTGACAGACTTGGCTCCTACTTCAAAGCCACTTTCTGAGGCCAGCGATGGAGATGGTCTTCGGCCCCACAATGCGAGAGTCAGGGACCAAGCTGCTCTTTTGAGAATGGGGCGGAGAGTGTCCTTACATGTACATGTATGGATCACACGTATTTATGTTTTGTTCTTAAAATGAAAGGGAAAGCGGCACAAATTTATATGTTCATTCATAATGCCACAAAGTTTCAATGGCTCCAGTTCCCACGGCTTCTGCAGAAGAAACAATGAAGAACAGAAATGTCTTGTTGAATGCGGAACCTTTTTTCTGCAATTGGGAAGCAGCTCCAAAAGCATTCCAAAAACCATTAACCGGGGTCTTGAAGAAGAAACAGGCAACCATGCTTCTTTCCAAACGAATAACAATTACGTTGAAGGAGACCAGGTGACCTTTTCGTCGTTGCAACAAAGGAGATTGTAGTGTCAAGGCAGTGAATTTGTCGTTGTATGTAGCACTGTAGGTGGCCTCGTCCCCATATACTGCAATGGGAAAGGCATTGTTCTCTCGTCCAGGGTGCTCAGCAGCCCATTTTGCGTGATGTGCCATATGGTGCCAATATTTCCTTAATTATAGGGTTTGCAAGAGATTTGAACTCATGAGGGCTATTGGGAAACATGCCGACCAAAACTACTAAAGCGCTGATATGTGATCAGGTGAGGTTCGCAATGTCTTCTAGTGGAACTGAAATCTTGCCTGTCCTCCACAAATAATCTAGCAGTTCATGGGGGTCATACATGGGTAACTTTTTCGTTGTAGTTTCTTCATGCATGGGATCGATCAGGACAACAGTCTCCACCCACACAGGCGCCAGTGGTAGCTTTACCCACCTGAAAATGTCCCGGTTGGCATTGCCAGCGTGTTTCACCGCTGACAGCCTTGCAGTCGCAGCCGAGACATTCTGCAGGCCAGATTCCTGCGAAGTCAGGCAGCACCAAAGGTGATCCAGAACATTCCATGCTAGATGGAACATAAATATGGGCAGCGATAGTTGAAATTACCAGTACTAAGCTATTAGACACGAAAGCTGTCCAACTGGGCAAGTGGGTTTCTATTCGGCCTGCAGTTGTGAGGTAAGTTTCACCACTTCATTCATGCACCATTGTGGTCTAACAGATTCTAGAAAGCAGTGTCCTCCACCATCTTTTTGGCAGATTCCACTGTGCCTCTGGCTGATTCACGACCTTCACCAAGACGAGTCATCCTTAGAGGGTGACAAGCTTCAAGGACTCAAATTTGTAGGAAACCTCAAATAATATAAGTGTTGTTCACATCCTTGGACCCAAAAGCTCCCACACTACAAATCTTGGACTGGTTTCCTGCGTGATGCGAACAAGGTGCACATGCTCTGCAAAGGCAGCCCGGGACGTATCATTGATACCTGCGAGGGTTTGTGGCAGGGAGTCGCTCAACGGATTTCGATTGTAAAGTGTCAGAAGTTGCCTTTTGGTCCCACACTGCTCGTATTGACGCGGTCAAACCACGTAGACGATCCTAAGAATATATTGAGTTGGCCGGCGTGACAACACTTGCACCTGAACTGGAGCCTTACTGATAATCTTTTCGGATAAATTATGCACACATGCTCAATGATCTCAATGTTGTTCTTCTCATAAATAGGGCAGAGAGACTCCCCTAATCATGGTGCTTTTGCATTGGTAGCCAGTGCACAAAATCAGCATGACCTGCAATGTTCTTGCCAGCTGCACCTGCACTGTATCATTTTGTAAATTGAAGGAAGACTTAAATGACTTTCAACATGACAAAACCACGGGTGCGAGTTTCAACATTGCAAAACCACGGGTGCGAGCGACAACTCACTGCTGCATGCTACCCCAAACAAATATAGCGCTAGCACTTGCCAGGCTTAATTACTTGGCTTTCTTCTCATTCTTCGCCTTCGCCTTCGCCTTGGCGGGGACCTTGGGCTTAGTATGACTCTTGATGGCATCCGCGACCTTTTTGTGGGCAGTGATGGCGGAGTTGAGAGCCTCAAAGTGCCAATAGCTAGCGGATCGGATGGAGGGAAGAAGGGTCCAGGTGAATACCCTGCAGTTAAACAATATGGCCATGGTGCATGGTATGGCGACTTGTATATGTGCACCCTCATGTACCCACTGCTTGCGTAAACATACGAACTACAAACCCGATGTAGCAACATCACAACATCATATGCACAAGTGCGTGCGATCAAGAAACATTATAGGACTTGCGCAAAGACTCTGGGTCTTGCTTGAAATTAGCCAAACTCCTGACAAGATCCTCCTTGGACGCTGCCAGCACTTTCACTGATTGCTGGATATCATCATTAAGTGCTTGCTTGAAGTTGGCGCTCCTTAGACATTGAACGAACCCCCACTCTACAACCTGCTCCCTGGGCCCCCTCTCTCTCTCTCTCTCTCTTTTTCTCTTTGTCGTTCATTCTCCTTAATTAATTTCCATTCTAACATCCCATCAAGGGTGTCCATGCGATATAATGTTGTCATCAAGTATCACTTGTCCAGACAGTTGCAGGTTGTTTATCAACTGCTGGGACTCCGTCAAATGCTTGTTGGCAGAATTGTTGGCCTCGTCAAAAAACAAACAGTTCAGAAATAGACTCCTCCTAGAGAACGCTTGAACGATGCACCACTCATGTCTCATGGCAGTACATGTGCAGAACAAATAAAACCAGGTGCCTGCGTGGCTTCCTGGTCAATTGTTTTGGCCTTCTTGGGCGGTCTTGGCTTGGGCGGCTTACTATCCTCCCCAGTTCCTCCTGATCTTGGTAGCTGGCCATTGCCATGGGGCGTTGCTGGTAAACGTCGACCGGTGCCATTAGGCACCGAAACCTCCATCTCATCTGCCATTTTGTTCCTCATGCATTCAGGAGCAGCTGAAGCTTCGAAGTGTTTATATTATTTTTGACACCTCAACCCTTCAGAACCCCTCAACGCCACACAAACAGCTGGGAAATTGAAATTTCAGTGAAGTGTCATGCCATCAAAAAAGTCACCTTCTTCCACTTCAGCCTCCGCTCGGTACTCCGCCTGCGTCTCATGTTTCCGTTTCTTCTCCTCAGAGATGCCCACAAAGTTCTTGTAGCGCCACAAAGCCACTTGATTGGGGAAGTCAGGATTCCTTGGTGCAGATGTTGGAACACTGCATGCATGAGCACGTGTGTGTGTGTGTATACTTGTGCACATTGTGTAGCGCAAGCTTTATTTGTTTGAGCCAAAAAAGTACTGGCAAATACGAGGCTCTTGATAATGAACGATCCCTTTTGATGTTGTGGCAATCGCTCTTCTGCTTCCGTATGGCGGCGAACAAGGTCATCAGCCAAGTCTTTACCTAACCTTTCTGTCATGGTTTTGTAATCCCAAAATTCGTAAAGCTCACGGCGCTGATTCTGCATCGTTTTCTTGACACTGATGATCAAGCTACAATTCCTCCACACGCCTTTGCAAGCGAGATAGTGCAAGTAGAGCTGATGCATGCGGTGCTTGCCTGGCATATGGCTGGCATGCTGCATGATTCTGGAATATTCTAAATGCTAGCACTGGTCGTTACAGCCAAGTTACTTCCCTCAGCGTCGATCATTTGCTCAGCAACCTCCTCCGGGACAGGCTGTTTCTTGCCTTGGATTTTGCAAATGGTACATTTAAATGGATCGCGAGATTTTTCTTTTTGAAGGCGATATCGGTCGACAAATTTATATGCCAAATTACTGCGAAGGCTCCTGTAAAAGCGCATGTAGAGAGCTTCAGCGGAACAGGGGTTCCCTGCCTTGTCACAGCGCCAAGGCTCAAGTTCTGGCCGGGTCGGTGGAGGATTTAAAGGCACTGCTGGCACAGCAGGACTTGGGGAAGCTGGGCTTCCGGTACCGGTACCATTAAGAAATGCTTCCAAGGACTCTTCAAAGGAGTCTGCACCAGGATCAGCTGCTTCGACTCGCTGGGCTGCTTCACCAGCTTTGGCTGGCTCTCCAGCAGCAGGTGTGCTGCCCGCCTTCTTTTCCACAGCTTGCTCATGCTCAGCTGCTTCAGCTGGCTTGCCAGCTTCGTCAGCAGGTGCGCTGCTTTCCTTCGTCTCATCTTCCGCTGGTGATTCTGCATGCTCAGCTACTTCCGCTGGCTTGGCAGCTTCTCCAGCTGCTTCCGCTGGCTGGGCAGCTTCTCCAGCAGCAGGTGTGCTGCCTGCCTTCTTTTCCACAGCTTGCTCATGCTCAGCTGCTTCAGCTGGCTTGCCAGCTTCGTCAGCAGGTGCGCTGCTTTCCTTCGTCTCATCTTCCGCTGCTGCTGATTCATGCTCAGCTACTTCCGCTGGCGGGGCAGCTTCTGCAGCTGCTTCCTCAGCTGCTTCTCCAGCAGGTGACATGCTTGCATCATCCCTTTGAGCTGGTTCGGTTGGATCTACACTATCACCAAGAGCTGAAGTCGTGGGCATGCGTTGCTGCATCATCCCTCTAATTTTGTCATGCTCACTGCGCTCTTCGGACAAAAGTGACTCAGCGTCAGTTGATGAACGAGTGGTGGCACGCTCAGCCTGGTAAGCGTCCCATTGCCAATCCCACCAACTGTAGTTGCACCACTTGGCTTGATGCTGCATCCAACCCCAGCGTGGGTCGTTCCATGCATTGGGCTGCCACCAGGGTTGCCCCTTGGCACGTCCTTCATCTACTTGGCTCGCCCACCACTCATCATCACCATTCTCATGCTCATCAAACAGCCTCTTCTTGGGAAGCACAGCTGCTGGCTCTGGAAGGGATCCGTCTTCTGCGGAGTAAGTAGTGCTTGGTGTTTCGACAGGGTGGCTGGCTTCTGGGCCCTTGGCGTCATGCTTTGTTCCTACGGGCATCGGCGTTTCCACAGCTGCTTTTGTAGCAGGGGTGACCGGGGTGACCACTGTGGCTCCCTCGGCAGGCCTGACGGCTGGTGCTGTGCCATTAGGAGGGCTGCTGAGCTTGGGGCTCGCTGTGGGTGTAGCTTCAGAAAAGCACTCTTCCTTCGGTTCCGTCGGTGCTCCATACACAAGTGTCTCTTTGCTGTCCTTGGGACGGTTGATCCCCGAAGCTGATGATGCACCACCTGGGTTGTGGTGTGGTGGAGGCTGTTCTTCCCCTTCAGGATCTTCAGGACAGCTAGGCTTGCTCTTCTTTTTTGGTGCTGGAGGCAAAGGAATCAGCTTGGTGGATTCCTTCGGTTTCTCCCTACTAGCCTCTTGAGAACCTGACAGTTCTTGTGCCCTCTGCTGAGCTCGCTTGATGATCTCCTGGATCTTGTTCGGATCGCTTTGGGCCACTGCGAACTGTTTGGGCTCCTTTCCTGCTTTCTTCGGGGCCATATATATGACACCTGCCACATCCAAAAAGTTAAAAACATCAAAGTACATGTAAAAAGTCACAGCCAACAGTCTTACAGTGAAGCTGTTTTTGTACTGTCCAATCGTGTTTCTATCAAAAACCATTCAATATAGTGCTCCAAAACCTATCTAACGGTTCCGGTTGCTATCTAACGGTTCCGACCCTCTATCTAACGGTTCCAGGGCCCTATCTAACGGTTCCGGAGGCTATCTAACGGTTCCAAATCCACCCCTCCCCCGTACCTAGCCTGACAGGTAAGGTGAACCAGCGAGAATCAGCAAACTGAACTGGGAAAAAGTGCTAGCCGGCCGAGTATATACACATATACACATGCAAGTTGGCTTGCACATGCAAGTTCTGTTGAACGTACACAGCTGTGCACAAGACATTTTACTGCTCTCCATCACAGATACTGCCCATATCATTAATTACCAACTAGCACGCACAGTCATTGACCAAACATCTTATAAATATATCCCAATATGCAAAATCAAATAATATATAGCCAAGAAGTAAGGAAGACGTTCTGGCGTAAACTAGTTGGAAACTCATTTGTGCAAGAGTGTTCACACGTACATATGCTCTCTTGCTTCATTTCAACACGATCATGAAAAGCACTGAATTGTGCAGTGCAGAACAGAAACAGCAGCACCACTACCAGAAGGTCTAATCCTTGCTTACGCAGTTCCCTGCTGCAGCAAATAACTCACGCACTTCACGTGAAACGCAGTCATGGGCTGGATTCGCATGGGGATGTGCTTCCGAGGTGTGAAGTGGCCGAGCTTCACTTCTTGCTTGATGAACTTGAGGACGGGTTCCTCATGATGGCAACGACAAGATCCAGATCGACCAAAATACTTTTCTAGAGTGTTCAGATTCCACTGCGTATGCAGTAGGGCAGGTGGCAGGTGGTTCTTCCAAATTCTTTCGGTTTAAAGTGTGCATGTCATTCACACTTCGCATTAGTGCATATGAGCATCGAGATCAGCATCTTCCCACAAGTCGATTGGAGCCTTTGCAGGGAAGACTCCAGGCAGCCACTAGGGGAAATCTCATCACATTCATGAGGATCGAATTGTTTCGCAAATTTACTTATATGGGATCAGATACCACAACAAGCTTTCGGGATAATGCTGCAGGCTTTCCCAACTGCGGGTTTGGTTTGCAAACAAGCAGCTTCCATGGCAGGACCTTCTTTAATTTTCAACTGCTCTGGGAGGCTGGGAGTGCTCTTCAAATCCTGGGCGAACAACAGACAGCTAGTGTCACCTAGACCAAGGTGTGTGTTGTTCAACCCTGCACCAACACACAGTACCAAACAACACCAAGGTTCGATGCACCATCTCTTGTGATAGCGTGCTACAGCTTTGCAGAACCCAGAAGGATACGCCTGTGTACCCTTGAGCTTAGGGCCGCCGCTCCTAGGATAAAAGGCCGGTGTTTGTTGATGCCACCCTTCAAAATACAACGCCATACAACTTATAAACCTCATGATCATCAAATCACAAAAGTGCAGTGGATGACTGTATTGATACGCCTAGGTACACATTGACTTTACGCTGACCTCGTGAACCCTTCCTTTTCCGGATGGATTTCTTCACAACGCCCGCAGAGCTCCAGCCAAATTTTCTCCTGTCCGCCTGAGTGATCCGAGCCTGCAGGGACATCATATGAATCCACGGCCTCATCATGCAGCAAAGCGAGCAAACAGGACCAGCAAGGGCATGGGATTCGGAATTTTAACATCGTGATTCGTGATCAAAGACAGTTCTGCAAAACCAAGTGACATGTTGCCAAAGATCATGCTTCTTTTCATAGAAGGTGCACCCCAGAGCCCCATCCAACTCGGTCAACAAATCAGTGTGCACACGTTACATCTGCAAGTTACACGCAGCATCGCACTCCAACTGCACACACTTTGAGTCCAGTCGAGACGCAATCGGACCAATTGGGCAGGCCAGAATCCAATCATGATCCGGTTGGCATGCATGATCCACTCCATGACTTTCATGTAGATGAGCACGGACGTTGCAGGTTGCTCACCCCCCCAGAAAACTTCCCTGCATAAGCAGATCATGGTAAGCAGCACGAAGCGGGTGCAAAGAAGGTTTCCCTGTTTGGTTGGTGGAAAGCTGACATCACCTCGAGGATTGGCTTTGGATTTCTTAGTGCTTCCAGAACTAATCCAGACATGTGCACTACACGGCACTCCTCCAAATAAGCACCCACCTCTCTTCAACCGCAGAGTGTATTGAGCTGCAGTCAAAAAACCAATCCTTAGCTTATTTCAAATTCGAAGTCCACCAACGCTGTATGCAAAATGCAACTGTACAAAATGACGACACTAAACAATGCAGGGTTCACAGAGCCCAGATCCATGGCCACATGGTCCAGGAGGAAATCGTATTTTGCAGCTTTGAGGCCAAGAGCATCTTGGAAGCAGTAAAGAGAGACGAGGTCAACCAAATACAATATGTGCTCGGTCTAGAGTCTATACGTAGGCTAGAAACTTCAAATAATTCTTGATCATTCTTGATCTAAATAATTGATACACACTCCAAGAATCTCCAAGATGGATCCATGGAATAGATGAGTTTTCTCGTCTAACTTCTGACAAGGCGCTGAAGGATTTTGCAATGCCACCCCAGCCACAAAACATGTCCAGTGCCCACAAGTCCTGCATGTGTGCAAAAAGAAAGTTGAATTGCATGACTTGTATGTGCGTGCACTGCATAATCATATATATATATAAGGTCTAAACGGTCGTTTTACATATTGCCACAGACACATTCTGCAGATAAATTGAGGCATGCCACACGTACGTACCGCCCAGCAGTTGTCGCCACACAGTAGTCCAGAACATGCACCCTTAGTTTGAGGGATTTTGAAGGCAAACAATTAAAGATAGCTAGATGTTCAACCGAATGCACGATTCATTTCTTGAGCGAAGAACACTCCACTTGACATGTACATGTTTGAACCAAGCTTCAGAATAGGGGGAGCTCCTAAAGTAAGCAAGAGGCTTGCTTGGGCTGGTGTCAAAGCGTATTGACCGTCAGGCATGGTCGAAAATTGTAACAAGCTGGCCAGCGTACAAATCTATGCTGCTGCAAGACTAAACGGCAGCAACATCCCTGCAGTTCAAAAAGGCGCCTAGAAACACAAGCCACAAAATAGGTCGTTCAAGAGTCCAGCTGAACAGATCTGAAAGAAAACAACAAATCGAGGCACGACTGATTTTCTGCTAGAACGCACCCGACTTCAAAGTGCAATGGTTTGTAAAACCATTGACTCTCCCCACAGATGAGATCACAAACGTGGCCGGCAATCCTGTAGTCATGTGCTGGCTGCTCATCCAACAAAAACAATTTGGTGAATTCCAATTGGTGTCTAAAAGGACCTGTGACTGCCAGCCTCTAGCGAATGCGATCCAGCTCAAAATCAAACCCCGCCCTGGGGGCCTGCAGTTGCCTCTATGCAGCCATATAGATAGGTCTTAAAGATTCCATATGTGCAGCGCTGCGATCGCGATTCAAATTTCGCAGCGCTAACAGCTTCAATTGAAACTGCACCAGCGAGTCTTCCAAATCCCCACCATTGTCCAAAGCAGCTGCCTAGCTAGGCCATGTGATGTCTGGAAAAAACACAGCATAAAAAATACAGACCCACCATGAGGGCACCACCAGTTCGATGCTCGGCTGAAGAATTTCCCGCCAGGTAATGAATTGCATGGATCGCTTGGTGCTGAAGCCGACCTCGTTCCACCAGGCAGCAAACTGGGTTTGGATGAGTCTTTCTGGGGGCTCTACTGAAGTCTTTTTGACTTCTGGGGTGCCTTTTGTCTCAACGGTGACGTCGCCCCTGCTCCAGTAGACCACGACCTTGCGATGAGGTGTAACATTTTATCCAACCCTTTAGATTGTTCATCCAATTAATTCGCATGTTGATGGCTAGGCTCTAGGCCCGGTAGTTTTCACATTTGGGGATCAACGCCTTGAGCTTCTGCCTCTCAGCACCTGCTGAGTACATTGCGGCTGTTGGAAACGGTTAACGCTAGAGCGATAAGCAAATCTTTAAAGTGTGCACCTTCTGGAGCGTCGGTGGGCTTGGCAGATTTCATGGGAGCTGGACGTTTCTTGGGAGCTGCACGCTTCTTGGCAGCTGCACGCATCTTGGGAGCTGCACGCTTCTTGGGAGCTGCACGCTTCTTGGGAGCTGGTGTTTCCTGGCCTTCATCATCATCATCATTGTTCTGCATCTTCTTACCTTTACCTTTCCCTTTACCTCCACCCCTCCCACGACCTTTCCCCTTTTTGGTTTCACGTTTCCTGCTGCCGGTGGTTTTCTCAGTGGGTTCCTCATCAGGCTGCTCGATCTCTTCATGGTCACCATTGCGTTCGAGGGCAGAGGCTGGCCGCTTCCTGGAACAGTTCGTACTGCGTTTGAATGCGTTTGATATCGTTTGATAAAACCCCAGAATTATATACAGCTGCATCTCATGACCTCTGTGTTTAGCCAATCAAATACGATTAAATACAGCCAAAGTCCTTGGGCGTCCAGGTCCCTTTGCATTACTCTTTGCCTTGGCCCTCGCTACGGATCGCCTTGGGGAAGTCATGTACTCGCATAGTAATTTATATCAGATCACGGTGAAAAAAATTACGGCATATATGTCAGACCGCTTGTTTGTGCTGACCAGGCCCTGGACAATTTTGACTGGGCATTCAACACATCCTCCCCCTCAATGATGCCCACTGCGGGCAAGGTAGCCAGCACCGTGTCCACATTCGGTGTGTTTGGAATCAGTTGGGATTTGTCCTGCAACGTCTCAGTCGCAGTACGAAAGACCACATGAGTGCAATGACATGTACTTGGAAAATGAAACTGTCCGCATCGCACCGTCGAGGATTCTCAGCCTCCCAACGTTCAAGCCACATGTACGTATACGTTCACTCTGGTAGGTGATAAAAGTTGCACAGCGTTCTATGAGTCCGGGGCCTCGTGCACTGGGTTGCGCAAAGACCAATTAATGTCAAATAACTAATCGTGCACTCAATCATTATAAATGGAAGTGCTGAGAGCACTACTGGCATGCTTTCAGCTTTGAGCTTTCGAAGCTCTTCAGGTGAAAGGTCCTGGATAAAAAGTCAGACTTTCAACTAACGAAACCAGCTGTACGTAAACAGAAAAGAAAATCCTCCTGACTCACGGCAGTGTCCAGATCCATTGGTTCCTGTCATCATGATGTGATTTTAAAAAAAAACACGTTCAGCAAACATAATATTGCAAGCACCTCTTCTTCTGTGACACGTGGTTCTGCATGAGAAAGATCAGCCTGTGCATGTTATGTTGTTTCAATGCATTAAGGTCGAGAGAGTGAACCGAACGTGTTTGTGCGAATCAACGGCTGAGGCCTCCCTCTCAGCCACATCTTCCAGATTGCAGCCACCAGGAGCCTGGGGAGATGGCCATGGGAGAGAGGTTTTAATGAATATATATTCAGCTGGCCCATTGTAACTTCACTCGCAAATGTGAAAGACATGCATGTTTAAAGAACTTGCCTCGTTGGGTGTACCAGTTTCTCCGGATCCATGAACGGCAGCCAATGGCTCTGACACCTTGGGACATCTAAAGTCATGCAACTATCAATCTAGCGATTCTAGAAAAACGTCCAAAACGTGAAGTGTAGTCGTGTCAAAATGTTCAATCCGTCCAGTGCCTCGGCAGCAGGCAACACACGTTCAGAAGAAGACAGCACCTCCAGCACTGAGGATGCTCTATTTGCAAAACTGAACATTGCATCATCTGAAGATACGCGTGTACAGCTACTAATTGGCAGCAGCTTAAAAAAAATGCCTTGACTGCAGGCTTTCGAGTTGTTGTCCACCGCAATAAACTTGTTTTGCTAATCCACGGCCGTGGCGGCCAAGACTCGTCAACAGGCTCCACTGCCATTGACATGGGAAGTGTGTCTGCTACATCAACCAAACTGCCAACGCTAGCTGTAGCAGTCAAAGTAGGCTCCGGAGTAACGCTGTCATCCACAACCTTCCCAACAGGATCTGATGGGATCGCAGGCTCAGCCCCAGCATCTGCAAACAAACTGCCAACGCTAGCTGTAGCAGTCAAAGCAGGCTCCGGAGTAACGCTGTCATCTTTTGCGCTAGCGTCAGCGGTGTCTGCCACATCATCAGACTCGGGGTTGGAAGGTCCTCCAGTTGTAGAATCTCCTCCAACAGATGTAGACTCAGCATTGCCAGCCTTGCGGCATCTCATTAAATAGTGTTTGTTGTTTGTTTGTTTGTTTGTTTGTTTACACTCTTGTAGAAACGACTTTTTCTTGGGCCTCCTGAAGCTTCCGTGCCAAATTGTCTTTCATCGTGCAAATATCTTTCAGCATTTGGACACGGCCATCCCTTGGAAGTGTCAATGTGAAAACACGTGTAATTGACATCCTTATACTTGCTTCGACAAGTCTGCTTGACTGTTGACAAACTATTCATGCCATGAGTCACAGAGCGGTACTTGGTTTTCCTCCACAGCCTGTGCAAGTACGTACCTTGTGCCCGAAGTTGACCAGCGTTGAAATCAGCCCACGCCTCACGCAAACATGATCAGCACCATGTCGACATGTTATTTGTTTAGCCAGCCTCTAAAGTTTTCTTCAACGTGTTTTCGGGAAAGAAGCCATATCGATCGTTCGCCCACAGGAATGCAGCCTCAAAATCGAAATATTAACAGTTTGCAATTCAACTGATTCATGCGCGGCATTGCCTTGAAGCAAACAAGAAACCTTGAACTTGGAAAGGTTGGGTAGCTTCAATCCAAAGTGAGCCAACACCTCTGAAAGAGGTTCACATACATCCCCAACAGCTTCCTCAGAAAGATCCGACTCCTTCATGAAGTAGCGTGTGCTCGAGGTCCTGATGCTTTGGGGGTCCAACTGGTTGACCCATTTGTCGACAACCTCCTTGAGGATAGATAACCTAGCGGGCAGGAATGGTTTATTTCTACTCGGAGCTACTCGTAAAGCTAGTCACTTGTCTCATAACTGCAAATCTTGCAATTGAGTCTAGACACTCCGTGTCCATCACGCCAGGAGTGGTGCAAACTGCAAACTCGTTACTGAAAATGGCTGCGCGCTATGGAGAAACGAGCTTGCGATGGAACACGTCAAGTGTCACGTGCACTGCGGGCAATGGGCAGCTGGGGGTAGGCGTACCTGTACATGTGTTCTGCACAGTTCTACGGTGGCTATTGGCCAAAGTCCTTTTCATCTTGAAATAAAACGGCTAGGACGATAATATTGACATGTTACCAAGCTTCATGTACGTGTTCAATCTTTGGTTCCAAAGGATGGTGTCCGGTGACCTGAAAATGTGGTAACCACCATGGTTCCACATAGATTGGTCACTGGACGCGCTGGGAAAAGTATCACGCCGAACAAAAAGCGGTTGCAACGTGCATCGTTCGAACTCAAGTCGGCGGCACAAAGCCCCCCACGAAGTTCCGGAAGAGGCTGTTGAAGAGACTGCGCACAACGAAAGCAACACACCACCATGGGACCATGTGTCTACTGGACCCGACTTGAGAGGTACCCATGGGGCACCCGACCAAAAACAAGATAAACAGGTAACCGTGTGTCATCTATCCATTAGGGACGAACTGAGATGACCTGAGAGAGTCCTGACGTGCGAACGCGTAAACCGAGATCGACCGTTTTGACACGTGCGTGTCTCAAGGGCCCGACTGGTGCTAAAACTGGTGCAGTGGTCTCTTTGTTGTGTCTTCGAATTGCTGAAGAGACTAGTATCGTGGAAAAAAAAGACTCCACAACAAAAAGAACCCAGTTCTTCAATTGTGGAGTGTACACCTCCCTCCAAAACCTCAAATCCATTGGAACCACCGGGTGATCGACCGGCACCACACGGTGATCGAACCGGGAGTCTCGCGTCTTGTGTCTCGGACGTGGCATGGCCCAAGCCTAACGTGATCGGATTCATGTAGGCACTTACTGGTGATTTATGCCCGGCAGAAGAGACCCAACTGGAACCTCACAAGTACTGGGTTGTAAAGGAAAATCGTCTTCCTTGCAACATGTGGGCCTCTTCTCAGGTATAACTTCCCCACTTCAAAAACACTGCTCCGCAGTCAAGGAGAGACCTTATCTGACCGGCTTTTCCCAGCTCCTGTTGTCTAGAATGTATAAGGTCGAGGTCAAAGTCACCACGGCCGCTGAGACCTGGGTCGAGCCGTTGTTCCCCGGTTCGCAAAAAACAAAACGAGGTTTACCTAGGACCTAGAACTGTGGGGTTCTTCAAAGTGACCGAACTTCATCAGTCCCTTCGACCTACAAGAGGTCAACTTCGGGACCTTCAAGGGGCTCCAAGAAAGCTCACATATAGGAACTTAGGGGACACCTTGCTAGCAGGGACACCGATGATCTGCTGAGAGGTTTTAATTCTGCTTTTAGAGATCAGGCTTCGTGTAGGGAGTGTCCCCCTTCCAGCAACACTGCCCTTGTTTCCCTTTCCACCCTGAGCGTATTTAGTACCAGCCCCATGGGTGGCTCCGTTGACGGTGGGCCCAACGGATTTCAAACGGATAAAATTATGGTTGGTGGTATCACCTCACAATAGAAACATGTTAGTCAGTGGGTGACCCATCATCTCAAGCAAAGGCTGAAAAGTTAAACACCTGAAACCACCACATATATATATATAATAAGATTCAAGATCTTTAGGTAATAGAAATATCTGAAACCACCACCTATATAGATATAATAAGATGCAAGATCTTTAGGTTGCTACTGGCTAGGGCTAGGGCAAATCATACCCACCAAACGCCCAGAACGTTCGATTCATTCACCTCCCACCTGGGCTCCCAACCAGCACGGTCAGTCGAACCGGCAAGCACAGGAACATCGCCCTGCCGGCGACCTGCACAGGTTGCAATAATCGTAACATGGACCCCAAAACGGTCCATGTAATGTCATAACCCAAACACTCCATGTATGGCAAATATATGCCGATCACTTGGGTGGTGCCAGGGGGGTCTGGCTGGGGCGGCAGTCCTATGTATGGTCCCATGAGTCGTGTCTGGGTAATACCTTGTTTGTATATATATATAATATAATGTCTTTACATATAGCCCTGAAACATATGGTACTATATATCCCAGACGCCACCCGGTCGGACCGGGGTCGGACCCCTGAATCCTCGGGTCAGGGGTCTGGTGTCGAACCAATCCCTAGGTTTTGAGGGATCGGTACATAGCTGAAACGACTTGTTCACAGGTTGCAGCGCTTGAGCCCATCAAAGGTGTTCTTTTTAAAATATAATCATATACAGTAATGGTACCATGGAAACTGACACTCCCTGAAACAATCATGCATCTAAGGGATTTTCAATCTTTCAAAAGCAAGCCGTTGTTTCAGACTTTCTTATCCTGTTGCAAAAAAAACGTCCAATCCGAGTGAATCAACTCTCCAGCCTCCGATTCCACCTCCCACCCGGCCCCGGGCAGCCAAAAGACCAATCAAAAAGACCAACGGAGTACATGGCCTCTGGGGAGTACATGGTCCAGTTCTGTCCAGGTACGTTCTCGAAAATGGGATCCTCGGAGCAGATGTTCGGCCCAGCTGGACATGGTTCTTTCGATCTTCGTTTCGTTTCGGGGTCCAGGTGTCGGAACCTGCCCCCAAGGTGTCGGAATACCACACCCTAAAACACCCAAAACGGCTTGAGAATACTTGAGACATGGTTACGCGGCACAGGGTGATCCAATAGTCAAGTGTGGAGAAAGAGAGAGAGAGAGAGAGTGGATGGTCTGCAGTCGACATCTTTTTGGGGTTGGTGTGTTGGTGTCGCAACAAATGTAAGCACGGCGCACATTCCAAA
Source organism: Durusdinium trenchii (assembly GCA_963970005.1). Lineage (NCBI taxonomy): Eukaryota > Dinophyceae > Suessiales > Symbiodiniaceae > Durusdinium > Durusdinium trenchii. The sequence continues at coordinate 1,859,554 of CAXAMN010021473.1, read as the reverse complement.
TAGCTGAACCATCTGACATTGCGCATTTGGCATCTTCTTCTCAGGCGGCCTTGACCAAAAGCGTTAGTCAGGTCTCAAACAAGAACATGGGTGTTGCAGCGGTGTTACACAACCGTTACACATGAACACCACATATTAAATATCCATTCCCCTAGGGATCCAGTCGAACCTCCGAAGATATTTGGACCGCTTGGACCCTCTCAAACCACCCCAAACGCCTTCTTAAAATGTACTTGGAGCCCTAGGGTTGCTTGATGTTCCTTGCATCACTTGGAAGCTTGAAACACGCGCTTTTCCTTGCCAAGGGGCCGTCTGCTGACAGACGAGGCGAGTCCACAAAGGGAGGACCTGAGATTCGCTCAACCGCTTAGTCTTTTGTCCCACGTGGTCTGACACCGAACACAGAAAATGCTTCGTTCATGTTCAATGAGCTATCGGCTTAGTCTCGATCAACATCTCTAAAATCACCATCATGTCCGACATCTCATGCTACATGACTGTCAGCATCTCTGAAGATCATCCAGCGCTTTGAGTCGGGCCGGGCTCCCCACCACCCGGGCTTCCCCCCCAACCCGGGCGCGTCCGGACTCTCTCCGCGCCCCGCTGGAGCCAGTCAGTGTGGTTAAAGACCAACTCAGTGGAGTCTCTTTTTGGTATAGCTCACCAAATATAGATAGTGGCACGCTTTCCAACACATTCTCAGTAGGGATCTACTTTTCTATCTAATTTGGGGGTCTATATATCAGGTTTATCTCCGTTTTCTATTCCTGCTCAATTCTGACTATTTTATTTAAATAATAGACGCAAACTATGAATCTTATCATATTTGGCATGGCAATAATAAGAACATCAATCATCAATGGAATAAACACTTTGCCCCCAAGCTGCGATTGCACCTCCTCATTGTCCTTTTCACTTCCTTTTACTTGCTTTCTCTTCCTTTCAATTCCCTTGAACCTTCGTCCGAAAAGGAACTTTGTCGCAGTTATTTTTTTTGGGGGGGTCGCCCTTTCATTTCATTTTGGCCGGCTGCGAAGCGGACCACCTGCATCCAAGCAGGATGGAATTGAACCCCGCAAAGCACCGAGGGAGACTTGTTTGATGGCGACCTGGTTTGATGATTTGCATTCAGGTTTGATTCGCCCTTTCTCTCTTTTTTGTTGCCAGGCAAATCAACATTAATACGAACTTCATGGAGCAAACATACTGAGAGGGTGCCTTTTCATCTTCCTTTAACTTCCAGTTACTTGTTGTTCTTTCCTTTCATTTGCGTTCATTCCCTTTCGTTTCCCTTGGCCGTCGTCCCAACATCACTCTCGCAGCGCAAAATTAATTCTGAGGGGGTTGCCAGTTCATTTCATGTTGGCCCTTGTTGTCCTTTCCTGTCACTTGCTTTCATTTCCGTCTCAGGGTTGCCTTGCACAGGTCATGACGAAAAGGGCCAGGTAAGTAGGGTGAACCATGGCCCAGCTCCACATGCCTGTTCTTTTGTCAATGCAACAAAAAACAACATGATTTTTTCAGAGAGGTACGTGTTGGGGAGGTGGAAGCGGTTCTTTTATAGTACGAGGCTACAAGGTGTGTAGAGAACCGGGTTCATAGTAAAAGCGGTTCCCAAAGGCCAATCTCCTACTGCCAACGAGAAGATCTGTAGCAACTGCACGGGGAGGGACCGTTTTTGTTACGATCATTGTTTTTGGCTGCGATCTCCTACCTTTTCCAAAAGCGGCCCTTATCCAACCACCTGCTCAGTCGAGTGGTCTGTTTGAGTACAGGTGGCGACACCCAAACAACATATCAAAGACTTCTTGACGACGCACAAGTTGGGACTTGCATAGTCAGTATGGTGCCTGTTACAAGTCATCTCGGCTTGCGGATGGAATCGCTCCCTGAATATAGTTGTTACTCCGAAACTTGGGTTCTAGAACATCTATACAAACATCTCGGTAAGAATTTACAAGAATTCTACCAAACGCCATCAGTTCATGGATGTCTTTACCTCCCTACCCCTCACGACCGACAAGAAGGCTAAAGTGGCTAAAGCCAAGGAGAGTTCTGTGAGAGGGTTTGAGCGGAGGCCAAACACAATTACATATGAACATATATGAACCGATGGAACTAGTGGATGACCAATGTTGATGGACACCAATCAGCACACCACATATGAAAATCGGAAGAAATTGGATGTGGGGTCCCAGATCACAGTGGATCTGTCAAAACCATGGCTCCCAAGCCAGGTGCTCAAAGAACAGCTGATCATGTGATTCCGACCGAACTTGCCATGTCGACCTGGTCGACCTTGCTCGGCCAGTCTCCATCGATCCACCGGCGCTTTGCCCACCGTGCGAAAGCCCTCGGCCTGTCTCCAAATGCGCCCCACGCCATACACCTACGAATCAGGAAGGCGCAGGATGCGCCCCAAAACAAGCAGTGCAGCAGTGCAGCAGTGCAACATGTCAAGTCTGGGAGTTGCACCAAACTTGAAACAAAAAAACGTTCTTCCAACATACCCTAGACCATCCATGGGACTGGCATATGTACCTACATTGGGGTGCTTGAAAGGGGGTCAATGTATGTAAACATACTATACATGAATGGTCTGGGTACTATTGCAAGATATTTTGGGACATATTACGATTCCAAGCTTCGATCATCAAAACTTATTGATCTAAACATGTTTATAACAATTTTTATACCCACATACCAAATGAATTCATATGACTGTTCGTCTTTGTTGCATGACCAATATATATATATATATCATATATTCAACCGTTGAGTGGGACGGAGCTTCGTTCATTCGACCGTTCCCGCGAACTGGATCTTCCCGGGGGCGCTCTCCACGAGCGCCACGCGCCCCGCTCGCGACAGTCGCGACACGCCGCGGTGTGGACACACCCGTTCTCCAAGGAATGGACACATCGGTTTTTCATACCAGCAAGAGCAACAGGTCGATGTGTCGCCACGTGAGGGACGACTCGTGCGGACCCGTTGTGCCCCGTTTGTGCGGAGCCGTGAAAGATTGACGCCTTTGCTCCGGTCTCGTTTCTCCTCCAGATTTACTCCCAGAGCAAGATCAGTAACGCAATGCAACACAATGCAAAACCACCCTTGGATTGTTGAGGCCGATTCGCCACGACGCGCCTTTTGCCCTGTGAAGTGCGGGCACAACTCCTCATTCGCGAGACCAACAAGCGAATAGATCATCAGAGATCATCTGACTCCCTGTGGAGTCCCAGAAACTCCGAACCAGCGGATCTTGGGGATTTGGAGCAGATTACCATCGATGTTTGTTTACTACTTCATGGTGTCTTCATGGCGTCTTCACGGATCTACAAGCAAAACCATATCACAAGCAAAAATTAACCATATCGCAAATTATGGGTACACTGCTTGGTGCGATATATGTGACAGTCATCCCCGGTGATGTTGACTTGTAGCGGATGTAGAGTTCACGGCTGCCCTTCTGAAACACCTGGGGCCATGGAAAAAACAAAAAGAACATGAACAAACATAAAGAGAAGGATGTGAGATCGACGGTGAAAGATGCGGGATCTTCTGGTGGCGTCCTGCCAGGAGGCCTGTTCACCCGCCGTGTCAGAAGCCATCAGCCCCGGCAAGCCACTGCTGCCCACCTCATCCGGAGCCATTGAGCCAAGCACTCACGGGTCGGGATCAAAGGTTGGGAGTGCCCATCACCAGAAGCTACGAATGGGGCTCTTGGCCTTACGAATGCTTCGCCCATCTTGGGTTGATCAATCTTCTTGAAGGATCCTCTCCCTGATGCACTAGTCACTCGTCTTGATCTGAATAGGACAAGCAAGGACCTTCTCGGACCTTCTCCCCCAAAACCCCGTGCCGGGCAGCAAAAAAAAGAACGAAACGGGTCACTCAAGTTGGACCTGCCCCACTGCATCATTCTCTCGCACCTTTTGAATCACACAGGACCAACACAGCTTTTGAATCTCATCATATCTGATCTAAAATCCCCTTCTGGGGATCCACATACTTAAATGTGGACACTTCAAACCTACATAACAGTGTCTCTAATCACCTTGTCAGAAGGTCATGAATCAATCCTGCAAAACCAATTCCAATGCCACAAAAAAACAACAACGGCCCAGCCGATGTCGCACCTCAAAGACACAGGTCCAACGGCCTAGCTTAGCGAGCTTTCACCGGAGCTGAGTGTTGCTTTGGAGAAGCAAATGCCAAACCATCCATGGGATTGGAAGATTTGCCAAGATTTGACAATGGTTTTTGAGGGTTAACTAACGGTAAACATTCCATATAGACAACCATACATGGATGGTCTGGGAATGAGACAACCAGCTCCGAGCCAATCCGTTGTGGATGCATTGATGGAATACCATGTGCTTCATCACTTCAGCCTCCGCTTTTGTAGATAACGGGTACGGTCGGATGTGGATCGAATCTTGCTGTGGTTCGCATTGCTAGCTACCAGTAGTCCATTAAACATAAACATAATCCGTCATCGATTTCACTTGCAAATCAAATCTGGATGAACAAGATAACAACGCTGCACAGACCTGCAAACTCATCCTAAAATACGCATCTCCTAGCCTCGTTTCCATTGAAACGTGTCAAAACAATGCTCCCTCAAACAATGGTCGCTTTGTTGGGGTTGAAATACAGGCGCCGGTATCTCATGATATGACAACTCAGAACAAAACCATTCAGGTGAATCTGAGATATCATGGACATATTGTTCTGTCAGATTCATCCATCCACAAATACAGCAAACACGGCAGTTGGTGTCTGACAAAGCTCAGGAAAACTTCAATTATTGAATTTCAAGTGATTGCAAGCCCATCCTGACCAACCTGGCTTCAATAGCCTTATTAACAGAACACTGACCAGTCTGAGAAGTATCCTCCACCGCCTCCCAGCAACTAACAGGATCAACAGATTCTCAGTAAATCTGGTTCCTGGTTCATTATTGATTAGACAAAAAAAGTATCCCTGTTGCTGGGTTATTCCCAATCTAGCCGTCAACCGCCGCGACCCCCCCAAAAAGATTAGAACCACGCCCTGGTCACCTGGTTTTGGGAGGATGAACCAGGGCTCCACTCCCAGCGAAACCTCACGTCGCGCGAAAAAACCTCGCGCTTCCCGCCGCGAACGCTTCCCGCCTGCACCGCTGCGCGCACCGCGCTTCGTAACTTCGACCTGAGAATGATCAAGACGACTCTTGACAGGCCGTCGACATAGATGAAGAACTTTACTCAAATCCAACTCAAATCCAAGATGGTGTTCTTTGTATTAAAACTCTGCAATGTAGAATCAGATCTTTTCTGCCCCGCTCTTGTCCCCCCTCCAACCGAAAGGCATCCCTCACCCCCGGCCTCGACGCGGAAGAAGGCCTCGACGACTCGACCAATCCAATGGAGCCGGGTGTGAGCCACCACGTCCTCCACCGGGAGGATCGCTGCGAGCGACAGGTGGGATCTAGTGGGACAACCCTAGGCTTCCTGGCCAAGCATTAATAGGCTGAATCCCGAATCAACTAAGGATTTTACACTACAAAAACCAGGTTAACCATGTTGTTAATGGTCAATTGGAAGTCTAGGGACAATATGGTGAGATTAAATATTAACAAAGAAAAAAGTGGATCATGAAGCTCTGAGATGTCAGCATGAGCATGATGAACATGAACTTCTAGTAGCCTTCTTGAACCCTTCGAAAACTGCCAGCCCGTCCTCACATCGAAAGCCACCACATGGTCTCAAGTGGCTTGCTGGCACCTGGAGGAACGAATTCATAGGACCCTGTTGACGAATACAAGGAGCCCGGAATTCAGTTTCGCCTCTTTGTTCCACCAACTCTCAACCGAAGGTACCACTCTCAACTCTGTCCGGTTCTTTGCTGATCCGTTCAGCTGCGAACACCCAACGACACACATTTCAGCCGACCGATTTTTGGAGTCAATGAACGCCCCAGTGCCCGAGTATCGAAACCATTGCCATTTCCTCTAATTGAACACATTTCGAAGCGAATGGATACGTTTGTCCCTAACATTTTTAGAGCCACAGGCTACACAGGCTACTACCCAGCATCTCCAACACACTGACGTCTTATCATTCCCACTCGAGTACCTGCAAAGACATATCACACAACTCTCATCCCGCATGATCTTCGGTCATGGTTGGGCTGTTTTGCTTCAGAAACAGTTCAATCCACAAGGATTCCTTGGGGCACATCCCGCTCGACTCGCATTTCCAGTCCCCAACTTCTGCTAGAAGTGTCTGTTTGGATGCTGATGTTTACAACGTACATCATCGTGTTCAACAACTGGTTGTGGTGGTTCAGGATGGTTCTGGGGACGTGTTCTTCAAATGTGCCCGGGTGTTTCATGCTGCATCCAAGTGTTGTGTTGTGGACCCTTCTCACCTTCTGCAAGTGTCGCGGGGGAGAGAGTGTTTTTTGACCCAAGGATGCACGGGTCTTCGTGCATGAGTCCCTCACATGCCTCGTCCTTGTGAACTCATTGGGCTAGAACAGGGGCCCATGACCCTTCAATGTCTGTGTAGGTTTCAGAAAAAGGAACAAACACATCCAGTGACAACTAGAATTGGTGTATACAGGATTACGTAAGTTCCTCGCTCGACTGTTGTTGCCTTCTGCTATTGAGCCCTATGAATGACTCATGAAACGATATCCGAAGCGACAAAACCTGCCAATTCTGTGGTACCATCGTGCTTCTCTGTGCTCAAGGCTTCCTCCGGGGGCGGGTGCTTTTCAGCAAGCTCCAATCACCCGGTTTCCTTCGGTTTCCTTCGGATCTCGCCTCTGGATAAGCGACGGCCTCGTGGTTGTAGCATTGACAACGACAGTTCACCTGCGACAAGGGGTGGAAGATGGTGGAAGTCAAGAGGCGACAAAGGAGTGGGTGACTCTCAACCGACACACCTCAGAAACAGGTCACGCCGCAGTCCGAAGATCAAGTCCCAAATTATGACCGGTCCAAAAGCGATAGTCATAGAGTATAGATGAGTATAGGTACAGTATAGTGTTTCATCTGGTTCTTCCAAACTCATGCATCGACTCCTAGCAGAACTTGCTCACCGACTCCGCCCCATCGCGGAGGGTCTCAGCATCCTCCGCGGATCTCCTTTTTCTCCGAAAGCCCAGCGCTCCCGCCGGCAGCCGCGCACTTTCGGTGTCTTTGGGGCTCCTGAGAGCGAAGCGAGGTCAAGCGCCGAGCGTCCCGCCGGTGCGTTTCGTTCGCTCATGTGTCACATTGGTGTCTCTCTAGTGGTTCGTTCATGTTCGTTCCTGTTCGTCGCGATGGCCCTCATTCCATGTAAAGGGGCCCCTTGATTCCCATGTCGGAGCTTTGAAAAGGGGGCTTGAAGGCGTGGATACTGAAGTGAAACACAAGGGGCTGGTGCTGTTCTTGATTTTTCAGCGGGGCTTCTCAGGAATTCAACAGATATACTGTACACTCTGACTCACTAACATGGAAGTGGAGACTACTTTCCTTTATAAACCAGGGGTTTTCCGCTTCCATGTTAGTGATTCGGAGTGTAGGCCGTCCTGGTCACCAGATCAATGCTTTGAGGTTTGAGCCTGACGACCTCTGTGCCACGGTCAGAACAAGTCGGGCTATGCCCTCCCTATTTTCTCCTCCACCTGTGTGGTGTTGTTGGTCCCTGTGTCTACAGTTTCAAGCCTTGCTTTCCATCGATGTTCATCGGCCCAGGTAGATACGCCGGAACCGCCACGGTGCACGATTCGGGGCATGAATCGGGTAGGATTTGGTGTGGCCATAGAATTCTTCAAAAAGAGGTTACCTAGCTTTGTTCTGTGGATCACAAGCTTGCTAACGTCATGCGTTCTTGGTTCATGGACATCTACAAAGCACAAAGACAAGCCACAATTAAGCACCTTAAAACCTTGTTCTTGCACCTATTTTTTGAGGGGTACGATTCGGGGGGATCGAGGTAATTATGATTCGCTCATGTCAAACTTCCAACCACTGCATCAAGAAGTACACACCAAACAAATAACACACCCATAGCTAACAGCCCACCCCGGATGGTAAAATGGTAGGTCACATACTAAACATCTGCAACAAATAGCAACACGTTAACGAGATCTTAGCTATCTGCAGTTACACGTGCCTTCCGCGCCCAGGAGCCACGTGCCAAGCGCCTCATGGATCCATCACTCTTGCCTGTAGAGGTCCGCTTTCCATTCACGATGCATCCGAACCCCCCAGCTGTTTGGCATGTGGCAAACCACATCGAGGATGACGGAAAGTGTTGCATGGAAAGTGTTGCAAGAAGGCGAGGGTGGTGTCCAAATCGGGCACTTGAACACGCAAAGTATGCAAAGGATTGCAGGAGTTGGGACTTCAGTGTGTGACCTTTCATACCCTCCTGCATGATCAATGATCATGGTTCAATATGTTCCTACTGAAACAAAGCAACTAGTTATTCCAAGAAACATCTCCCCCAAAACAGAACACGACACATAACGCAAGTTTCCGGTCGTACGTCCCTCCCCTGTCCCTGTCCAGCGGACAGCCACACCTGACGTGCTCTGACTTCAGATGCGCCACCTGGCGAGCGCGGAGGAATGCGGCATGCTGCGGACCGTGTGGTTTTGGTCAATGGGTCAGATTTGGAACAAGATATACCAGGATCATCCTGTCTGGGTGTGCAATAGACTATCCTGCCCTACTTGCAGGTCTCCAAACAGGGCACCCATTGAAAGTGCTATATGCGTCAAGATTTGAAAAGAACCAACTCTTCTACGTGTTTTCCGCCTCAAGCAGGTCTCCACCAACCAGCCGGTGACCCAAAATATGGTCTTCAGCATATCAAAGGTCATGTCTGGGTTCCAGGTATACACCGAACTGTCCTCTTCGGAACTTGACTCGATCCTTCAGAACGACGAACTCACGTCGCCCGCGGCGAAACGAACCCGCCGGTCGGGCCCGGATGCGACTCGATCTGAACCCGTCGACTGATGTTCCGAACCATGCGGTTCAGAAAGATTGGCAGATCGGCTGGGTTCAGCCATACCAGCAGAGGTTGAAGAACCCTATATAGACTATCCTATAGGTACCCCTGTAGGGTCCTATAAGGTCACTTAACCTCTGTAGGTATGCCAATAGTTTTATACTCGCTTGATTGGCCTGAACCACGGGGGGGCGAATCGACCTTAAGGGCCCAAGCAGGGCCGCTCCATCACACGATCCATCGACCCGTGTGTTTTGCGCACCCAAATCACCATCAAAGAGCTGAACATCAGCAAGAACGTGAGATACGTATTCCTGGACAGCAGACGAGATGAGCAAGGAAGGTGAAGAAAAAACATGTATCGAAATGTCACGAAATGTACGACCAATATATTGCATTAGCAGCGATTCAGGAGAGGCGGAACACTCATCACTTCAGGAGCAAAACTCCTCTAACTAAAAGACACATCTATTATCATTAAAGAAACAAACAAAACATAGAAGATAGCTGAGCTAGCAGTTAAAAGTTCGGAGCTTCGTCTATTATTGCTCCAGGACCAACTTGTCAAGAACACCCAACTCATGGACTTGCGCGGGTAGACTCCTGGAGAACGAGTCTGCTAGCAAACGAACACTCATGCAAAAAACAGTCCAGTTATATGTCCAATTCATGGGCAAAGACTGATACTTGTCCAGAAGCGGCTCATAGCTGTTGGAAAACATTTAATGCAAAAACCTATAGTCGCCAGCCAGGTAGTTACGTTGACTCAATATATACATATATATATATAGTTGATTATAGTTGCATGTTGCCAGTGTCTGATTCAATGAAAACGGAGCTTGACAGAATACGACCGAACAATGTGGTATCCTGTTCCAGACATTACCATGATGTTAAAGTAAAACACACGGACCGCTACAAACAGTCAGTGTGGCAAATCCTGCAAAACATATCCCACACAGTAATATCATATCTGTGTGCTGATCGCTCTCTCTAGTACGTATGCTGGATGAGTCTTAGTCCCGGCGTGAAGGGTCTAGACCCGAAGTGGATGGTCGTGACTTGAGTGTGTTTGACCACCACAAGGTAGTCCCTGGAATCATGCAATGATCATATAGGTCGCGTGGAGTTCAGCCACCGGTTTGGTATCAGGATGTCAGAAAAGCATGGTCATCATCAGGATGTCTAACGGGGCCATGATCATTCCAGTGTTCCACACTGAAAGGGGCCGGCAAGTTCTCAGAGTCGGACGGGGACAGATCCCCAGAGCATGCCCCATTTTTTCAGAACAGAGGTAGAAGGATATGAGAAACCAAGAAAAACAATGAAAAACATATACCACAGTCCCCAGCTCTCCATCTTTTTTGGGGTGGATCTCGATCCATTTCGGCCATCTGTTTCTGTGAGGCGCGAGATCCCTCCCGCCGGCATCCGTCTCCAGAGCGATGCCCGGCGAGGTCGACGGAGGACGGAGGGACGGTTCTCCCATCGGAACACCGAGTATTGGGAAAACCGTCCGGCATACGTGGTGAAATATGGTGAATTTCTTTTCCACTCGTTTTTTTGGAGCAACGAATCATCCACAGCACGCAGTCGAAAGGATCAGCCCGGTGCCTGAGATTTCTGTAGTATTCCACCTGCACAAATCGTTGGACCCAAATGCACTGGCACTGGGCAGCCCCATGCCATTTGGACGGAAGCAACGGGGGGGCGCAAGTTGTGAGTGGAGACTAAGGAGACAATGATTTGACATTCCACCGACATGACAATTCCAGGACCTTCGATTATTCTCGCGAGGTCATGTCCCTTCAGCTGAAGTGAAGAACAGCAGCACAAGCTTCATTCCAAAGTCACCCTTGCGATAGGAGAAGGAAACCCGAGCCAGGTGATTTTACAGACCCAGCAAGAGACTTCGGCTGGGAAAGAGGCCACCCTTGGAGATGTGTTCCGCCCCTGGTCTTCACAGTTCCATTTCTGAGTAGCGCATCTCATGAACAAAGCAGCTCGTTGTCAAAACGTCATGGCCCAGTTTCAGCTTTCTCCATATCCTGCCTTGTCTTCACAGGATGGGGTCTCCTTCAGAAGTGACGAGGTGGTGTTCACAAACCTCAACGCTTCTAACATCCGGCCATCGGACACGCCCTTTTCGAGGTGCACTCGAAACAATCATGGCCTCCAACCTAATAGCAATGGCCTCCAACCTAATAGTGATGGCCACCATCCTAATAGCAGCATCCAGTGCCGCACCAAAGCACGACATGAAGAAGGAGGCCCACCTGTTGTGCAATTTGGTTCTTAATTTGAGACCCAAAACGACGATGGGGCTCGCCTTTGGGAAAGCCAACAAATATTGGGGTTCTTGCGCAGACTTGCAAGAAATTATCTCGATGATCTTTTAGTATGTCGTTCCTACAGTTCCTACAGCATGTCGCTTGTAGCATGTCACTATGAGGGCTGTTTGGTAGCTGTTTGAGCGATGGCCTCCAACCGAGCTGGTGTTCTATGCCTTTCCTCCGATGGCCCACCAGACCGACACGCTAGGCATAGCACCATTGCCACCGGCCAAAGGCGTAGACGGTTGGCATGACCATCTCAGCGCCAGACGACCGCCGTGAAGATTGGTAAAATGGGGAGATCTAAACATGGAGTTCTTTTCACGAATCCCGATTGGTTTTTGTAACATGGTTTGTAACATGTGCTGAATCTCCCGATATGCTGAGAAGGGCAAACTGGATAGACGCTATAGTCAGTCTGACAGTGAGGCGGCGTGAGGAACGTTTATTCCTAAGACAATGTTTCTTCGGGAGGGTTCTGGGAGATGCTTGAAACTTCCACTTGTGCAAGTGCCGGATGGAAATGGATGGTTCTTCCTGTTGAACAAAAACCGCGTGTTGTTGATCGCGCTGTCCCCGGTAAACAGAATGTTCCTGTATACAACATGGAATATTTGCAAAATAATGTTAGAAGGACCACGTTTCAACATATTTGAACATGTTGTTTTTGTTTCATATCGCATAGCCATCAGATGCCAGCCGCCGAAGCGAGCTATGTCATCAAAGGCCATTGGGCTGGACAGAAGACCAAGTTGCCGCGCAAAGCTATGGTCCAAGGATGTCCATAGTCAGGAGATGGTGTGCTATCCTGTTTTCAAGCTGCTCTTGATAGGATCTTACAGGCCTTTTGATAGGCCTATAGTATAGCCTATATAGGCATAAGGACAGTCTATCCTGGATTCGAGTGAAGAACTTTTGTTTGGAAGAGCTGCACCATGGCACAGTACCAATAAACCACGACCACGCACATGGAGAGCATCGGCTTTTGTAGACTTGCAATGGCACAGAAGTTGAAGACACAGCTGGCTTTTGGAGGAATCCGACAATCCCAAAATTCCCAAGAACCAGCTTCAAAGAGTCATTCTACAACAGTTCATTCTGAGTCATTCAGTCGCGGCGGTATGATGTCGCGGGTTTATCACGCGACCCATCACATGAAGTGCACTTCATTATGTCTGTTCCGATTGCTCGTGCCCTCGCAACCCTGGAAGCAACAGATGTGCAGTTTGTAGCAAATGAAAGTGTTGGGTGAAAGGATTGTTCAGTAATACGTGCCAATTGCTGGTACACCTTGGGAATTCTATTCCCTGTACGCATCAAAACATTCGCAACCCGAATTTGCCAACCCCACTTGTCAGTCCAAGAGAAGCGGAAATGGCTACGTACTGAAGGCGCTGGCTTCGAAGGGAAGTCTTTTCAAACCAACCAATAGACCATGGATTCTACACTTATCACTTGGTGGGAACAGGGACATCTGCGAACCCATCCGATACCCCTGCGGGTCACCATCTCGGCTCCCCGCCCCCATCGTGGCAGCTCGTATTCGTGGAGCCACCTGCGCCAAGCGTAGTGCTTCCCCACCGTCGGTGGGCCTGTGATTACCGTTGATCATAAGTATATACCTTTGGGATTGCTGTTGAAACGTCCATGTTGATCCTAGGATGGCTCATGTTGTATCATTTTGTGCTACATGAATGAATCACCAACGAAACCTACAAAATGAATAATCATAATATAACAACATGCACAGGTACAAAATGCACAGGTCCGGAGTCAGCGATGTCTACAGGGATAGTTGAGTCATTCTCGCTACGCAATGCTTACATACCATGTTTCTTTGTGTTTGGGCAGTTGACATGGTCTATGCATGTGCAAACAATGTCATGTTCTAAACACCAATGCAACATGCCATTGCATGCCCGTTACCACGCGCCCCAAAGCAATTATTTCAGGCTGCTTTCCGCTGGGTGTCAGCGTTTCGAGAGTTTTGTGCCCATTCTTTTTGGCGGACCTCAAGCACAAATTTGAATGGCATCCTAAACGCTACACTTCGTTTCTTCTAAAGCAAGTTTTTTTCCTTTCTGTGTGTCACATTGTGTTAGAAGGAGCCATTCTGTAGATCATTTTTCCCAGACAATTTTGTTTTGTAGAAACAATGCCTCTCCTCATGCAGGAGCGTTGGGTTCAGTGTTGGTTACCTTTGTTCTTTGTTTATGTGACCCTCAGATTTCTTGCACGAATCTCCACCTATCTATATAAGCTGTCAACTTATTCCAGCATCATTTGTTGATAGCTTTTGGCATGCATGTTACCTTGTGTTTAAAACATGTTGTGGATACTATTTTCCATAGAGTTCTTTTTGTACCTACTTAAAGTGCATGTACACATGTATACACATATATATATATATATCTGCTACAAAATGCAGGTTTCTATGCAGTGTATGCCAACAACTTGTCCAGCGTCCCTGCATGAATCTCGACAAAATGAAAGTGTGCATGAATGGTTTTCCTCTCTGAATATAAGTATCAACACACTACTTACATCTGTTACAAAATGCAAGTGTCTACATTGAATCTTGATATTTGCACATGTGTCTCTACAAAAGACAAAATATGGTTGGTGTTTTCCTTCCACTTGAAACATAAGATATAGTCAGACGGTCGAATCATCCCCAAGTAAGGGTTCAAAATCAAAGGTCGCCAAAACCATCACCTGACCTAGAAATGCAAATCGCATTTGTTTCCACAGAATTTCATATCAAATGGACGCCTACCGGGTGCCACCGGACACCGTTCGGATCCCTAACGGGTCACCACGGAGACATCCATTGGTCACCCCGATTGAAAAATACTGGTCCCAAACGGGTCCTGTCTGGAAGTACCAAACAAACATGAGGAACTGCCCCGTGGTTTATTGTGCCCCGCCTTGGCAGTCGTGGGTGGGATGGCCATCAGGGCCCTCAATTCACGCGAAAATCGATTCGATCTTGGGAGAACTGGCTGTGAACAGTGTTCTTTTAATCTTCGGCCCAAGGGCTACACTCTTGGACCACCTAGCTTAAGGCTTAAGAACTGTTTGTTTGGGGTTTGTGAGGACCGAAGTCTGGTTCAGTCTCCTTCCTTGCAAAGCATTGCACATGTCGGAGGACCTGTTTAGGTGGCCAAAGAACATGTCGCCCAAACATGAGCTGTGCAGCCACCTGAAAGCTGTTTTCGGCGAAAGGATTAAACAGGATGGACAGTCAAGGTGTGTTGGGTGTTAAACAAGACGTAAACATGTCTTGACTGGTGTTTCGTTGTTCCGGGTAACTTTGGCGGCTACCAGTGTGCTGCCACCAGGCGAAACCATCGCTTAATGCTTCTTTATTTGTTGGACAATATTCCTTTCACAACAACGAACCCCTGTCTCATGATGAACATGCGTCAGAAGGGATCCTTCAACAGGTCTTAGATAGGGATGCTGTGAGTTGATGTGGTATATGTCTACGTTGTTTATATATGCACATATCATTACACTACATGTAAAAAAACAAACCACTATGGAAAAGCAAAGTCAAAAGGACTGTAGTCTTTCAGTGGACATGTTGCAATATGTTGCATGTTCTGCCCCCCAAAACAAACACGTGTCTTTCTGGTTACTGGCTACTCTCTGTGTCTAAAACAGTACTAAACCTTTATGTAGTGGTCGCCATGCATGTGTTTCGATCAAAAAGAAGGACCAAAGGCCAAAGGTTTTGTTCCAACCATATCAAAGGGTACTCCAATCCAGACCTTTTGGGAAATATTGCAAGGAGCCTGCCCCAGACCACCAGTTTTATGGCTACCGGACAGAAGCATGATGAAGATGCCCTCAGCACCACGTAAAAAGACAAATAAATATACAAGATTGACAAGTCAATCTACAACAGCATTGACTAATCATCAACCCTACCACCCCTTATTGCTGGGAGTGGACTAAACGCAGCTTCAAAACATATTTCGCTTAAAAAAAAAATGACCACTCTAGTGAGCAAAAAGGAACTCCTCCCGTTCCAGTGCAAAAACCCAGCGTTTATGTCCACTAATGTCCACTCTCTTACTCTATTTTGCTTTGTGTGTGCCACACGTGCCACTGGCGTGTCGACTGCTAGCGGGGCTGTAAGAGGGGAAGCGCAGCCATGGAATCAATGCACTTTGCCAAAGAGAGAGGTGGCCGTTAAATGTGCAACCTCAAGGGCCAGGGTCACCTCCACTTGACGAGAGCAAATCTCACTCAAGCATCTAAGCATCTTGGGGGAGAAAATGAATGAGCCAACAGTAAGGAAACATAGCCACAGCTGACAGAAATACCGAAATGCTAAATTGCAAGCGATTATTGCCGGATGGAACCTTCAGTTTCCTGCGTGATGGACAAGACGTTGGCTAAGAAAAGTATGTCATGATTAAAATGAAACCTCCAATTTCCTGAGCCCAAGCGGCCAATCCCACATAGTCCAGGACATTCAAAATGTGCCACATCTCCACCTGGGACGCGAAGAGAACCCCGGTTCTGCAACGAGCAACAAAGGCCCAAGACGGCAATTTATAGACGGAAGATGACGGGAAAGACGGCATTAGGAGTACCATCAATCAACTACACACGGATAGTTGTTTCATTTTGTTAAGCACCCAATCCACTGGATGAATTGCAATGCAAGGAACAGCACAATATATGGAAAATTAACGAACATTATCTGAATATTAATATTCATCAAGGTTTCAATTGTATATATAATCTGGAATCTCTAGTGCCCGGTAGCACTGGCGGCGAAGAAGCTCCCGTGGTTCCAATCCCAGCACAAAAGGATGGGACAAACGACAGTTCATGTGGATGGAGGACGAGAAGCAACACAGTTGAGAAAAGTGAAACCCACGATGTTCTGAAAAACAGTGTTCTGGCAAGTAACCCAAGTGAAGAGTGATTTGGGTTTGCATCAAGGCGTCCCAGTGCTATAGGTTGGAGGCCATTGCTATTATGTTGGAGGCCATTGCTATTATGATGTTATTATGTTGGAGGCCGTCGCTACTAGGGTGGAGGCCATAGCTTCTAGGTTGGAGGCCATCGCTAGTAGGTTGGAGGCTATTCAAGGGTGCTTTGGGTTTGCATCTAAGCGTTTTTTGATATTTTTGCACTGCGATCTGCCAAGGAGCTGGGAGAGGCCAAAGCTCGAGGCCTCGCTCTCCAGGTGGAGCTTTGAGCCAACAAGCTCCAGGACCAAGGCCCAAAGAAAGGCACCCTCCCACAAACATGCGTGAGAAGATGGTACGTTGCACCGCGTTAAAGAATCCTTCCAACAGAGGACAACAGCCCTTGTTGGAAGACTTTGGACATCTTCCTGTCCCTTGAACAGCCTCTTCATGTCCTTCATCTTTTTCGCCCTCAAGCGGATGGTGAGCTGTGCTTGCCTTCTTGACCACTTGGCCACACTACTCTCAGGCTCCACCGCCACTGGGAAGCGCCCCGTCACGCGATGCGGCAGCTCTGGCCTCGAAGCAGCACGCGGCTGCCCACCCTTCAGCTGGTGCAGTCGTGAAGGGCCAATAACTTAGATTTGCTCATGGAACCAGGAAAGGTAAAGATTCACCAGAAGGGGATTTATCCAGGAAGAATCACCAATGACCCTAAGCAAATCGAGGATAAGGGTGGGCTGAAAATGGCTGAAAAGCACCTGTTTCGAGATGGTTCAAGGGTTTCAACTGATTCTTTTGGCGCCTGTTCCCTACCGGGAAGGACTAAGGCGACCTTCCGGGCAGGGCAAAAAGAAGCTCTGGAGGTGGTCTTTCTGGAGGTGGTCTTTGTGGACAGCACGGGGCTTCTTGCCAGTAACAAACTAGCGATGGCCTTTCTATCCATTCTGAGGATGACTGTGACTATATAAACATTAGAGGGGCTCTATTTTTTGGCACTTCGTCAGCTGTTGGTCTTGCCAGTAGCCTCATGCAGTTGATTAACGGCTGGATGACATTAGGAGCTCAAAGAATGGAGAGGATGTTCAATTTCGTGCCAAAGGTCCAAAAGCCCCGCGAGCGTGAGGTGTTGCTGTTACCCCATCTTGCTCTCAGAGTTGATTTTCCCGTCAAACTTTCAAACAAACGCTCTATTGTGAACAACCTTGACCTTTGTTTATTAAATTGATGATGAGAAAGAACCTTGTTTCGACCTGCAAGTTAGATTAATGGCGGGAAGTACTTCCGACGGCATCTCTGCACTTGTTTCACTAAATGTTTGGAGGCAAAATATATTCCGATAAGTGTCACAACAACAATTAGCCTGTTTGCATTCGCGGAACCTATCCTTTTTGGTTTATACGGTGTTTCATGGTTTATCACCAAAACATTTTTTTTAACGCCATATATAACTATCCCACCTATCAAGGCGTCAAGTCGTTGGCACTTACCTAAATGCATCAAGCGTTTTGGCTGATCTGACCAGGTGAAACTGGACTCCACTCGCCTTAAGCTCTCCACCCGCCTGAAGCTCTCCACTCGCAGCTCTTCCTCCGACACCTCCGGTTCCAACGATTCGAATCTGTCGCCCAATCGTTGGAACGTTCCAAGGCCGAATGCGCAAACCCAATGAACCAGGAGCTCTGTGAATGAGCTCCCTAACCATCCATGGGATTGGAAGATTTGCCAGCCAGTTGGGGTGATTTGAAGATGTTTTAAGGGTCAATGGGGTGGTAAAGGTTCCAGTCCCACGGATGGTCTGGGAACAATGGAAAAACCGCCTGCCCAAACGCGACCCGTTCGGCCCTGAATCCTCGGGTCAGCGGTCTGGAGTTTCTCACCAATCCCCAGGTTTTTCAGGGAGTGTATTCCATGATATTCCATGGTGTTGAGCTAATCCGAGGCAGGAAGCGAAACCTTCTTGCGTGTTCCTGCAACGTTCACGGAGAATTCAGCGACCCCTTGCCGCCGAAGAAAGCCCCTGGCTGCCAGACCATCCAACTGTTTGGCCACAGTTTGAAAAGGTGACCACTCGCCGACTCGCCATGCAACTCCATTCAATTTGTTTTGAATAAGTGACCTGGGAGATTCTTCCCTCAAATGTCTGCTTGTCATGTTCCCTCCCACTGCCATGTCGAATCTTGACCAACATGCATGAGGATGCAACTACTATCAACTACTTAACTGTGAGAAATCTATTGGTGTGAGTCAGGTAAAATCAACCTGCATGTTGATGGACCAATACCTGCTCCTGGAATCCTGTAGGACATGAGTTCTCACAGTTGCTGTCAGTGGCTTGGCAAAGCTTCTTGGATTAGTCAGTCAACGATGACTAAACCACGACCATCAGCAGTACAAGCAATTTCCTGGAATGTTCAATGTATCGGCATGGTGAATTCCATGACAAACACAGTGTGACTTAAGCTGCTGAACTTGCCCCGGAGTGCTGTTGATTTGTTATGTTGAATCATCTTTGAACTTGGAACCCGTGATGATGCCCACCTAGTACTGTTCAAGACCACATGGGCTCTGAGAATTTTGATCAACCCAAAAGCTTATGGACCCTCATATGGAGGGGTCTAGGGTCTCAAATCCCTAGGTTTTGAGGGACCAAGGGCTGTGTGGAGCGTCTGGGAATGTCATATGCTGAAAAGGATCCGGGCATGAAGGGTGGGCCGGGTACAACTCCCAAGTGACCCAAGTGCACTGAAGGCACTCAAAAGCTCGTTACCTGTCATTCTCTGCCAAGATGCAGTAATTGCAACATGTGCAAAAGGGGTTGGCATGTTTTTCGTGGAATGACGATCTTCTTAAATGTATGTATATGTATATAGTATAAACATGTAATATATATATATAATGTATACTGGCATATTGGATTTGCCTGTGGAACTGGGACGCATACAACATCTTCCCCAAAAGGGGATTCACCTACAGGGAAAAAGAACACATCACTCCTAAGCAAACCAACTATACCTAGGACATCCCAGAACTCAAGCATAACCTCTGTTTGGATAAGAAACAACCTCATTCTGGCTCCAAAACAGGTGCCACTCAGCTTCTAGGTTGGAGGCCATCGCTACTAGATTCCATGAAGTCTTTTTTGATCCTAGTAGCTTCTTGTTCCTAGTAGTAAGAACAGGAGCCCCTAGTAGCGTCCTTGCTCCTAGTAGCACGGACAGGAGCCCCTAGTAGCTTCTTGTTCCTAGTGATCAACCACGGTTGCGAGTTGAGTCTGCTTGAGCGCCACTGATCGCCACGCTTGGATTTCAGGCCTCCAACGCAGCCTCGCTAGCGCTCTTCAGGCCCGGCAAAGAGACGACTGCGATGACAAAGAGGGTATCCTCCTGCGACGTAAAACAAGAAAAAACGGTGGAAGACTCTTGGTGAATCTTGGCGAACTTGGTGTCTTGATATGTCTTGATGTACATAAGTGAATGAATTTGTTTGCAGTTGCTTGTTTTGGTAAATCCAATTGTTGTGGGGTCTTTGTGTGAGTAACTTTTTGTTTGATGTTTGGGTTTTCGCAAATAATTTGTTGTTCTTGAACGATTTTTGCGCACCAGGATTCGTTCAAACAGTGTCTTTCTCACCGATGCGAAGGCGCTTTTGGTTGATAGAGGAGGGCTGTCAAAGCTTCCAACCTCTTCGGCACTACCTTGTCAGGCGTCCGACGTCGATTTTCTGCTTTTTCTTCAAGACATTCAAAGGCAACGCAACGAGAAAACCACATTGCTGATTTGTTTTTCCCTAAGAAGTATATATACGTACTGAAGTAAAGGATCTTTCTGTTCGGGTCACCTACAGACCAATTGTATCCAATTGTTGAAATAGTCTTGGACTTCCAGGTAAGATATAGATTGATGCTAGACCAGAATCAAATAGAACCAGTTGATAGATCTTGAGAATTCTGTTTGACCGAATTCTGTTTTATCGAAGATAGTTCAGATACATAGTCATTCTGTTGAACTCACCGTGGACCACGCGGGACCCGACCGGATGAAGAGCCGCTGAGCGGATCGGCAACTGGTTTCCTTTGCGGCTTGGACAGCGAGTACTGGCGGCTTGGACAGACCCAGTCGATCCATGTATGGAAAAAGGGCCTATATATATATATAGCCTTTACATATACGTTTCAACCACCCCCGAATTTCGGTCAATTCTGCTCATGGGACGGAGTTAAGGATAGTTAAGGTCAAAAGATTGGACAGGCTTGGCAAGTTGGCAAGAATAGGATCTCGTACCCGTGTCACCAACTGAGTTCTCTTCTTCTTATTTCCAGGGACTCTCCTCTCGGCGGGCCAGTCCTCCAAAGCCGTCGACATTCGGCAGCTGGCTGCGCCGTTTTCGGCACTTGAAGCACCTCCAAACATCGTCATCTCCGATCAAGCAGAACATGAGAAGTTGATGGGCTCCAGTCGTACCTTCGTTTGGATCTAAATGGTCCAACGACCTTCGGCACGAGCCCGAAGGCCCTAGGGCCTAGGGGAAGATGATATGCTAAACCATATATGGGCCGAAGTAGACCAGTGGAAAAGGCTCCGAAGGCAATTCCCTCGAGCCACTCCTGGAATCCAGAAACGCTTCTTGCTCCTAGTAGTAAGGCCAGGAGCTACTAGTAGCATCATT
>CAXAMN010021473.1:1798965-1838628 GCA_963970005.1 Durusdinium trenchii | reverse complement strand
TTGCTCCTAGTAGCGATGCCAGGAGCCCCTAGTAGCTTCTTGCTCCTGGTAGTTAGGCCAGGAGCTACTAGTAGCATCATTGCTCCTAGTAGCGATGCCCTTTGCTCCTAGTAGTCTTTTGTGCCGCACATCCTATGACGACACCCTTCAAGACCTGTGAGTTAGAGGGGTGAGGTTGTCTGTGCCATTCTGCAGCTCCGTCTTGCTGAAACGAAGCTCGTATACCGCTAGGGAGTCTTCAAAGCCACCTAATTGCTACGAGCGCTGTATGAAAACTTGCAAAGCATACAGTAGAAGTAGAGGGACCCTGCTTGTATTCCTTAACCTCCTGCAAATTCACATGGACCCTGAAAA
This sequence comes from Durusdinium trenchii, assembly GCA_963970005.1. Lineage (NCBI taxonomy): Eukaryota > Dinophyceae > Suessiales > Symbiodiniaceae > Durusdinium > Durusdinium trenchii. The sequence continues at coordinate 1,838,274 of CAXAMN010021473.1, read as the reverse complement.
CCACTCGATTGAGGGTGAGAAATGAGAATCGTCGCACAGGGGTCCATGTTCACGGTTCACGTTCGTCTGCAAAGAGGTCACCTCCCAACCCGCTTGACTCACCGTCTTGACTCACCCTGCGCCCGCCTGCACCTGGGCTCTTTGAAGGGCTCCTGGAAGTTAGAAAGGAGATGAAAAATGCTAACAAGGCCGCAGGCCTGTGATTTGGTCTTCCATGCACCTTTGCTTGGGGGCCCTGTGATTTTGGAGTGAGAATCTATAACGCAACTGCAACATACAACTCGAGGAACAGGATTCCTTTGCTTTGTGTGACCCTTATTGAAAAAGAACACTACACCTGGGAAACCTGCATGAACAAAATCTGGCATGATCAAACAGTCTTGCCGTTTCTGAAGGCGTGGCAACCCAAACCCCAGTTCAAGGGCATGCCTTCATGGCGTCTACGCAGTGGTGCGATCTTAGGCACTGAATATGAGGGTCCTTTGCTTGCTGAGCCCAGGTGCAATTTCACCCGAATCTGGAACAAAACAAGAAGACCAACCCTGTAGGCGGCGAGCCGCCGTTTAGTTTCACATGCAATTATGTCAGAAGGTTGCAAAAGCCGTCTTGAAAAGTGACTGCCAGCCCTGAAGAGTTGGCTCAGTGCAAGAAACAGAAGCCTGTTCCATGGATACTTAATCTTAATACACAACGCTAGAATCAAATCCAAACAGTCGCCTCGTTGCCACGGTCCAATTCCAACAACCCTCAGTCCCCGTCGGCAGATCTTCCACAGTGGACTTCTCGGACTTCTCGCTTCCATCGACCCCAGACCTCACGTGGATCGATCCCCCCTGGCCACAAATTCAATGAAACCGAGCCTACAGAGTTTGCAAAGCGAACGTAGCGTCCGATCGCTCGGTTCGTAGCGATGCCAGCCCCTAGCTTAGGAACGCGTCCGATCGCTCCAATGGATGAAAGCTGAACAGTTTCATCTGTAACTGCTTGTGATAGGAACGAACGTGTATGTTTCTGCTGGTGATCCACGGACCTGAGTCTCACATCATAGAGTTCCTGGCACAGTGCCCCAGTGCCATCCAGTTGCCCCTAAAAATTCCGTCCAACACAGCCGAGCGGCATCTTTGGGGGTACTCTCTCAGGCTTGTCTGGCTTCTCAGGGACCTTGTCACGCTTCTCCCTGAAGGGATGGGAGTTGCGTTGGGAAGCATGACGGATCTTTCGAGAGACCATCACCATTCATCACAGAAAGGAAGATTAATCGGGCCTTCATGGCAAAAAAAATCCAAACACCCTCTGCTGTTAGATTCTCTACTTCAGTGACCTCCGGTACCTGAAATCCTCCAATTAGCATCAATTAGCGTGGTTTCTGGCGGATCTGCTTCTGATGGATGTTGGATTGCTCCCTCCTGGGAGCACCTCTGTCGACAGGCTTCCTTCTTTAGCCGTGCATCGAATCCAAATCCGAAGAAAGGTTTTAGACAACAAAGGTCATCGCACCAATTCTCAAACGAGCATGTCGTCGCACCTTGGTTTTCACCTACGACAGGTCGTATTCCCTTAAAACACAAGGTGTGACGACATGTGACAACCTCGGTTTTCAATGGTTTTCACACATTTTCCTCCAACCTCAAGCCTCTGTGCTCGCTTGAGAAGATCCTCAAAGCCACGACCCGTCTCCTTCGATGCACTTTGGGCGACCGTGAGTGATAAACATCTGGCAACGCAACGTCTCGCGGGCTTAGTTGGTTTTTAAGCATATACATAGCGGCTTCAAGTATACATTGTTAGCTTTAGTTTCACACCTGTCGGGTTTCTGTAATTTTTAGTTCTATTTATGATTGTCGCGGATTCTCAACAGCCGGAACGCAAAGCTTGCAGTTATGAATCTGAGTGATTTCAGCTATTCTCTCATGAGTGGTCTGATTGTTGCTTTTTTTGAAGATTGGAAGCGATCTATCCGTGCTTCAAACTTCCCGTGTTCTGATCACATTCCGTCAAGGCACCTCCCACAATCATAGAAACACAAGCTAACATGTGCATTCTCTAGATCCTCAATTTGGATGTGTTTCTTCGGACCTCTTCTCTGAGCTTGGTGGATTCGGCACCAAGAAACAACATCGGCTACTTACAAGGGTACAAAGTTCATCCAAATTGAGAGGCATGTTTGCTTAGGGAACTATACCCACGTACACTGTGAATTCCTCTGTCTGCGCAATACTGAAGTGTCAGGCAACGACCCACCGAGAAATTCAACAAGAAACGACGTGTTGCGATGCGATGAACCGGAAAAACAAGGTAGAGCAAACGTCTTTTGGGTCGCCCGAGACGAGCTTTCCGAGTTTCAAGACGTTTCACCACCGGCCTTTCATGTGTATGGCACCCGATCGCGGTCCTTTCTGGGTGCTTCTGGAAGGGCGACAACCTGCTCATCACTTGTTGGAGGCGACCCTGTCTTCTTAGGATCTGGACCAACGTGGGTTGTCCCTTGGTTGTGTTTGAAAGTGCATGAAACCCCCATTTTGGATGAAACCTCCAACCTTGGATGAAACCAGAAGCGTTCTGCAACGATTTCTGCTTCTGTTTTTTGGGTGAAGCGCTTTTTAGGATCTTAATAGACTTTGGCCGATCCATATTGTTCATTTTCTTCTTTGGGATGCATTGGAGAACGGGGCTGTTTTGGGTATGTTCTTCTCACACCACTAAGATCATGGGGAAACAACAATGTGAAGCTAGGTCAGCTAGGACGAGGAGATCGGCGACGACCTCCGATTTCTGGCCTTGTATCCGATGTCAGGCGCACCCGGTGCCAAATTGTTGTCTTCGCTCTGCATCTCTTTCCACCTGAGCATTTCCGAGCAAGGGGATTCCTGTGGCAGAGTCATTTCAGTGATTCTCAAGTCCGAAAATATCCTAGCGTAGCAGCAAGAGCACCATACATTACATGCTCTCCACACAAAGAAGGGATTTTTTTGTATTATGTAAAGCCCATAATTGTAGTGGATATCGTCCAGCTATAAGCTCGGATTCCAGACGTTGGCATCTCTGGGGCTCCCTTCCGTTAGTTTAAGACCCTGAACCACTTGGCCCATTCTCTTGAATATTGGGCCTGAAATTTCACATACATCCCAAACCTTACATCCTCATACATCCTCCTTACTCTGTCTGCATAACCAGGGAGCTGAGTTGCCAAGTTGCCCACAACACGTTCAGAGTCTATACGACACAACGTGGCCACCAAAGCACTCCCCATCACTCCCCTTGCGCTGAGCATGCCATCCCCTTCCGGCGAGCCGACCGGAGTTGCGGACTGGTGTCCAAAAACCACCGGACCAGGTGCCGATCCTGGTTTATCCTTCGATCGATCCCCGCTTTTCGATTCCGATCCCCGTTCTTCGCAGCCATGGCACACTTGAGAACCACCTTCCAAGACCTCAGCGGACGCCGTGCCGTTCCGTCTTGGACGTCTGGGAGGTCTTTTTCGCCAGACATTGAGGGGTCGATGCATCAGGTACGTAGTACCGGGTAGTATTGGGTATCACTGGGTATCCCCTCTATTCATCTCTATTCATCAACCAAGCAAGGCCATGTTGTTTTACCTTTTTTGTTCGCCATCTGGAGTCTGGGACACCGGATGTTTTGACTTGGTATGTCTTGGAGTGGCCGGTATGGGCCTTATGGCACTGCCAAGCGCACACCATCTGACCATGTCGAACACATCAGAACACGTCGGCCCCATCCAACGAAACCATTGACTTACAAATGAACATGTTTCCCAATGGATGGGTTTTGCAGGATCGTTGGGATCCTGTTCACTTTGCTTGGTCCTTGAACCCTAGCGGTCCTGGAGCACTCCACCCACAAAGAGTTCACGTATACTGGCGATATCCTCCTTCCAAATTCCCGTAAAGCCTTCAAACAAACAAGGCATAGATCCGAATGGTGCCTCAACAAAACCCATGGGCAAACAGACACGGGCGCCCCTTTCTGACAATCACTGAGCTTTTTCCGAGCTCCCCAGCAGTTGGTGCGAAGAGCTTTTGACTGAACCAACGCCACACAGCAGCCCCTCCGCCATAGGCCTGGACCCATTCCGAGGGACCCGTTCAGAACACATCGCTTTTCGCTTGCAAGACACGCGCGGCGGACAGTCGGGCAGGGCGTTCAGTGTGGTTGACCCTTCGAATCGAATGGATGGGACAACGAGTCTGGAAAATGATAAAAAAGAAACCAAAGTCCAGAAAGTCTGGAGAAAAAGGAGTGACACCAACACTAGTGACACATACACATACGTATATACCTGGCGGTGATTGTTCTGCTCCTGAGGACACCAAGACGAACGAACACCCTTTCAAGGGGGGCTCACTGCGTATATAGAGGTACAACAACCTTGAGTCTCCAATGACCCTTTTAAAAAAGGTCTTTGGAGACTCAAGGAACATATATAATATGATGTAAGTTTAGCAACATTGCCCAAGAGAAACCAATTGTGACGGCATCCATTCCTGATAAGAGTCCGTTAGAGTCGAAAAGACCACACATCGCGTCACAAGGTTAGTTCCAAGCGTCCCAATGGCTTCGCAGCAAAGCACTCCGCATCTCCTGGTTCCAGGATGTTCGACAAGCACTGTCAGCAGAGTTAGGCCAATTCACTGTTGCCCCAGAATTAATGGGTGCAGTTTCAGCACTCACAAAGCTTCCGATCATCCTTCCACTATAAAAACTGTAGGAACCACAGAAGCCATCGATATCCATTTGATTTCCAACATCTCAGTGCTGCCTTGGCAGCCCGAAAACCGAGAACCCCTCCTGGGAAAACACCGGCTGGAGCAGCCATTTCGTTGCTTTGGCATATGAAAGCAAAGAAAGATCAAGCCAAACGTAAGCAAATCAATCGAAGAAAGCAGGTTGGAGGCATTGCAAATGGACAAGGCCTTTAAAAGAAGTTCACAGTGTACCAAAACGTTGAAGTGCACACTTTTGCAAAAAAACACAGAAGTACGGTAAATCGCAACAACAACCGTTGTAATTTTCACCGAGTGTATCCTTGTTGGCTGCCCGCTGGTAGTCAAGGTGAAAGGCCAAAAGCTTATTGCCTCAAAGCCGACTCAATTCCGAGTGAATCAACTCAGGGAGGACCCAACAAGGAGCAAAACAACCTCAGTGTACTCCCCCAAATACTCATGCTTTCTTGGATGAGTGATGGTTTTCATGATGGTTTTCACCTGTTTGGTATTCGGAATACCTTCAGGCCATGCCATCCGTAATTCCATGTGCAAGAGATCATCCTGTTGTTCCTCTTCGGCCCCAAACTGCAGAACGACTGGAGTACTTGGGTCGCTGAACCCCCATAAATATTACCCAGAAAGAGTATAAATAATACTAGTAGGAATCGCTCGAGTACTTTGAACCCATTTGACACCATTGATAGGACAAATCAGTTAACATCTTTCTGGTGGTTGGTACTCCTCGAAAAAGGTATCACTCGAGATCTGTTGACCAACAAGGCAAAGCTTCACCAACCGAATCGTTCTTCGCGCAGAGAAAGCTGAAGAGGGGATCCATCACCAAATAATGCATCGAAGATCACCTGAATTTGTGTTTCATGTTCTTGTAGATGATTGGAAATTAGATAATATGAAAATATATGAAAGTTAGATGATTTTCGCAGTTTCATCCTCTCGTGGTTCCAAACGTTCTTCCTCCTCTCGTGTGCTGCCTTCCGCCCGGCCGCACCGTCGTCACGCCGCTCTGCCGTTGCCCCCCCACTGAGCATGTCGTTGGCGACCGAGGCTGAGAGCTCCGAGGCCGGAAGCACCTCGAACACGGAACTCGTTCGGTTGGGTGAACCGGTTCCGAGTTCGGTGTTGGCGCCCGGTGTCAGGTTCGGTGTTGGCGCCCGGCCCCGGGCGACAGCCAACGATGAGAAATCAGCCCCTGTGTGTCGTAGATTCAATCGATGTCGGCTTTTGGGCCGCAAAGGACTAGTCGTCGGTTGGATGGAGTTATGATCGCGCAAACCAGCAAAACACCCGTTTCCAACAGGTTTGGGGCCTTTGCCCCTGGTCTGACTTAATTGTAATTCTGCGGCACTGAATTGTAAAGCACGTGTTGCAGAAGTTGTTTCCAAAACCTGCTGCAAAACTTCAAGGCTTCCAATGTCCCCATATTACCTCCATTCATCGTTCCCAAGACCTTTTTCTTCACACACTCGGTTGTTTTCTATCACAAAGCTGGAGGAAAAACACATGGTAAAACAACATCTAACATTATCTAACAAGTTCAAATCGGAAGACATCTTTTGGGCAAAGCAGCACCTTCGAAGGCCCCCGTGATTCCATCACCACTTGCCAGTCATAGCTTGGCCATTGAGAACTGTAAAGACACACACATCAACTCCAAAGGCTGCACTGAAGAAGGCGCGCCTTTGGGTCAAGGCCTGGATAGACTAAGAATTCCATGCCATCTAAGCAGTCCAAAGACTCAACTGGAGCAGGGCCATGTGTAATCATGGGTGTGATGGGATTCATGCACCGACGCCTGATGCTACACCTGAAGAACCTGTTTTGAGGTGATTCTCTTAAGACTTCAAGACATTTGAAGTGATCGCCTAGGTGCCTAGGTGCGATATACATGTGTACACCAAAAATGTTCAAGTCATCCTCTTGGTCATGTTCAGTTTCCACAGCAAAAATAAGAGATACTGATACTTGAAAACACATTGAGATAGTACCAGATACTCCAGGGACGTTTATCATGGAACGCGGCTGTAACTCCCAGTGCACATTAACATGGCACACCTGCCCGGTAGAAGTCCTGGCGTATATGGAAACCATCGGTCTGAGAAGAAAGGTCATTTTGGAGACTAACTAACGACAACTACACGGCCGGAATGAAAATTGGTGCACTAAAAAATGCTGCACCCAGGAGATGCAGCACCATGGAATGCGTATTCGAGTAGGCAAGATCGGAATCCAGCAACTGGAAATGATTCATGTTAGTCTCAACGTGTTCCAGGGAATCCTGCCAGGTACTCCCCAAGTTTGCTTTTGACAGTGTCTCCACACTACCACGGCTCGTTCCCATGATTTCCCATGTGTGTTTTTTACCTTTGAACTCCTACATTTCTCAGGTGTATCTTGGCTTTCTGACCCACTACATATCTGTCATATACTTTAGAGGTCAGTCTGTGAACCTGCTGGAGGCTCAAAGCTCAAACATCCCAAAGCAACACAGGGGATTGAAGCATTGTCCTGTAACTGTTTTGCTTGAGGCAATGCGGCAATAACCTGAAAAGGATCTACACACACTCATGACTCATGACTCATGACCGAGCACGAAAGTCTCTTCACACCATGTCAGTTGCCACGCCTGGTCCAAGGTGTCTAAAATTCGTTGCCACGCGCTCGCAGCCTTGACATCCCAAGCTGCAAACGTTGGCTGAAGATTTGCCTGCAAACCTGGATGCCCGAACTCAGCCTCATGTTGTTCTGGGTGACAAGAATGTGTCCTAACCCCCAGTGAGTGTTCTTCTGTGGGGGCATTTTTTGCTTCGCCCAGCGCGATCGCCACCGTCACATCAACTGTGACTGCTCCAAGCGGTCCAACCAAAGATGGGTATTGAAAAAAGGAACCTACCAGCAGTCACAAAGGGGTGGTATTTAGTCCCTAAGTGAGTGGATAATGGGCACCCCTAACCTCCATTAAGCACCCCTTTGTGACTGCTGGTAGAAAAAACCATCTCGCCACCTGTCGTCTCAGCACCTTGCTCCAGTTCCCCAGTCCCGCGGCGTCCATGCCGAGCAGCTTCCACGTAGCGGTTCAAGCCTCACGCATCCGTGTGTGGGTCATGAACTCGGAAACAAAACACCTTGGGCGGAACTACGCCGCAAAGCTCAACCAAAAATAGGGGGTATGGGGTATGTCCCCCCAAAAATTGATCGGGAGGAAAAGACCAGGCACTTGTGGCCACCGCTGGCAGCTCTCTGCCGTCGACTGAGCTGCGCGTCTCTGCCGTCGACCCATTGGGGGCGAGACGCCGTCGCAGCAAACATCCGTCCGTCGAACGACCGGGGGATGAGCGGTTCTCAGTTCTGTGTTGGTTCTCGTTGGGCTTCACGGTCGGATACTGTTTTGATGTTGTTTTCATCGTCGATCTTTTGGATTGAGCGGTGGAGACGCCTCGGCCTAGGCATGCGGACCAGTCCGCGGCGATGCTTCCGCGCATGGGGCACGAATTCATCTGTTCTGCGACTTTCCGAAACTGTGGTTCTTTCATGTTCTTTCCGATATTCCTCCAGGTCGTTTGCTACATGGACTGGTCGGGCTCCGAACGATTTATCTCCAGTTGGCCTGGAGATGCCGCCTTTAGCCTTTCTCACAGTGTTGCTTCTTGATGCTTCTTGGCTTTCACAACAAATCTAAGATTTCCAACTCGCATCGAATTCAACTCCGCCCAAAACACAAGTGTAAGCAAGCTGAGTCGTACTAGCACCGACGGTAGCCCCCAGAAAGGCCTTTCAATTTCGGGTGGTGCTTAATTATATATTATATATATATTTATAATTTATATCATTTTATATCTATATATTTCAGCTTGACACACTCCATGTATTATACTCTACATTGACTACATTGACCCCTCTTCAATTACCTCAAGTCCCATAGGTCGTGTTTGGATGTGATTTGGGATAGACCTACACGTCTGGACATCGATTCCCGTGATTCCGGCGCCTCGCAGGCTCAAGGCATGGCCCCGAAGCCTGGAACAGCGGCGCCGGCAGTGGCGCGGGTTCCGCGAGCCGCGCGACAGCCGCGGCTCCCGCCGCACGTGCGGCAGCCGCGCGACAGCCGTGGACCTTACCATCTCCGGATTTGGATGGTTTGAACTCTCCAAGTTGGAGAAATACGGCCAACCTCCGGTGGTCTACGATGGTCTACGTCTGTTTCGAACACCAATGTCGGGACCTGCATCGGCACGTGAACCCCATGGCCCCCCTCAAACCAAAACACTCAAACAACCAGCTCCTTTACAGCGTCTGGGGCAAAACTTTACAACATGAAACCAAGGACGTTGTCCCGGAACGTCCCCCCTCATTATGCATAACATGCAGCTTGTAACAGGCTCAACAGATGTGTGTCAATGTCGGAAGGCTTGACAGGCCATTTACAGATCCTTCCTCCATTCCCCCACCCTCGGAGCCCGACACATTGGCCAGACCGGCCAGCAACAAGGCCTGCCCAGGACATCAATCAGCTGCCGAAACAACACCCATTGGGCCACTGGTGTCTCCATTGCAATATTAAACAACAAACACACCCACATGACCCCAACTGATCCCATATGCCCATATAAGACCCATAAAACATGGACCCTCCCATAATGGCACACATGATGCCAGCATAGACCCTAAACAGTTTCGGCATCAGTGTCGACTCCAGGAATTCTGTTTGTAACGTCCGCCAGCAACGAACCCTACTTCAGGCAGACAAAAGTTTACGCTTGTTAGCCTTCTTACAAAACACGCTGAGGTCAGCGGCGGATCGCATTAACAAGTCTAATTTTGGTGGCAGGTGTGGGACGGTCAATTCTTGCACCCGTTTAATTTTGTAATAATAATAATAGGCTTTCCGGGGTGACAAATGACCGCCCACACCTTCCCTTGTCTCATGGTATAGGATTCTAGGGGGATAGGGTTGTCATGAGTTTCAACATCAACAAGCGCAACTTTCATCTGGCCAGTGTATAAACACAACATGTGAACGAAAACAAATGGTTCCTGATGTGCACCGTAAAGACAGGTTCCTGTCATGAGAAAAACCCAGAAAATGATATCACATGAAATGCTGCATCACTGTTGCATTCATGGCCACACGAAAACCTAACTCGACAAGGCGGTGGAGAAAGGGAAAGCAGCGCCACGCAGGGGCCAGGGGCACCAGAAGAGTCGCATATGCACGCGCGAAGCGCTTCGCGGCGTGCGAAGACAGGAGGAGTCGGGCTAGCGCCGCCAGTCGAGACGCCCCAAAGCCAGTCGACTCTCCGGACACGACAAGGAGGTCGACTACATGCAGGTCGACTCCAACAGGGAAGAACTCCATTCCACGGGCTGTTTAGCCGCCCAGCGCCAGGCCTGGAGGGCGTTCTGCCGTTGGAAGCTCTGGCTCTCAGCGCTCTCCAGCCGCTCGAAACCACCGCGCAGCAAAGCCTTAATGGCTTGGGATCCCAGGCCGCACAGTTCCCCCGTATGGCTTCGGGGGGAGAGTGAGAGTGAGGGAGAGGAGTTGACCAGGAAGTGTGCGTTTTTTAAGACGAGCAATCCCAAACACTCCATATAGAATTCAAACATCCACCCCATAAAAATCACCCCATATCCATCATGATCCATCGTAAGGAGGCGATTTCGTGGGTAACTCTTCCAGTCCCGGAGTGTCTGGACATCGTTCTGCATCTTGCGATCGTTCGACCTTCGAGTCTTCGACCCTGGCATGTCACGGACCGGACACAGACTGGTCCCAGATGGGCGGCGCCCGGTCTGAAAAGGATAAGTAACTCATTCTGGAATCCGGACCTGCCATTCCTATCGTTTCCGGATTGCAGGTGTTCATGCATTCCGCACTGATGTTCCGAGAGAAGGCATGGGGAGGGATCAGGTTTATTTGAGTTCACATGAGGACACATGCATGTTTCATTTTGGGAGAGCTACAGTGGTTTCAGAGTAGATGGCACAGACCCCGAGATGTCCTTTAGATGGAGCCTGGAGGCCCATAAATCACCGTTTGGGGATTGTGCCATCTACTCTGAAACCACTGTAGCTCTCCCAAAAAGACACGAAGACTCTCAAGTCCGCTGAGATCTCAGTCCCCCTGCCATTCGCTGAGCGGAGAGCGGCGGCGTCGGTAACTGGTCAGAAGCCAATGGTCAAGGGAGGCAAATTCAAATGGATCCAAGTTGATGCTAAAGGACAAACTTTTCTTGAGCATATATGTTTGCTACTATGTTTGCTCCAATTTGTTGCAAGTGTTCGGACATGTGCTGACACCAGCCCTTCCAGATTCTTGCTCTGGCTGGATCCCATCAAAGCATCCAACCGTGAATGGATGCCAGGTTTGGATGACCCCAAAAAACAATCCAAAAGATTCCAAAAGGCATTCCCGTAGTTTGCATGCGGTGTGCCGCGTTTTTCTACATCAGGGTGTCTCAGTGACACACACTGCCACGAAGTATGAATGATTCATGAATTGTCACCTGAATTGTCTCGCAATTGAATATACATATATATAATATATATCGGTGTGTATTGGAATATTGGAGACCCCTCAGTTCGACCGCTGGAAACATTCAACAGAAAAAAACAAAAACCATTGGGATTGGGGAGGTCCCCCCATGTTAAATTCCAGGTTTTGCTTACGGTTGTTGTCTATTTTTCCCTATGGGTAAATCCCCCTTACGGTGAATTCCCTGTGACCTGCCTTGCTTTCGTTCCCCCGAAGACTCAAACACGTTCACCCGTTCGTCAGCGTTCCTCCATGAAGATTCCCGTGAACGTGCGAGGCGCCGACGGAGTTCGGCTTCGAACCTCAACTGGTCCTTAAGATTCGTGGAACACCACCGATTTCATAGCTTGAATTCGGAACGACCATTGTTTTACTATAAGCTTTTTACAATCTTTAAACTACATACCAAAACCAGGTCAAGCTTTCGCCTCGTAAACACATGTAAGCACTGGTCCAGCCTCGTAAACAGGGCGACCGGTACAGCCTTCTGTGCTCAGGACACCTGTTGCAAGAAGCAAGCTGGGAGTCGGAATACCAGCTGTGGACATCTGCAAAACATATTGGAAAGCAACTACAGTGGTTTCAAAGGTTGATCGTAGAAAAGGATAACTCTTTTCTTTGGTTTTTTGAGGGATCGACTCGACTGTATGAGAAAGTGATTGTCCCAGGTGCTGTTTCATTCACTTTTGGGGGATCAAACATGATGATCCATGAACACACAACCTAAGAGGAGGAACACACTCTCAATTAGATCAGCAAGATAGGCCCAAGATCAGTCTGCAAGGCACAAAGAGAAGGTCTGTTGAACATGGTGGGCCAATCCAAAGCCCAGTGACTTGCCACAGACATGTTGACAAGTGTCCGTATACTGATCTTCAGGATCGAGTTCCACTCATTTTTTTTGTGGCTTTACGGTGAACAATGCACATCAGAAAAGGAAAGGTCGCTGATGTTTATGTTTTTTTTCCGGGCTCCCACATCGGCCCTTGCCTCTCAAAGTTGGAGACGACCGGTCTCTCTTGTCGACAGTGGATTGAGAGTAGTTGGATGGTGCCAAGTTACTCCAAGTTTGGGGACGCCACAACATAGACCTCCATCACGTTCAACTATATATCTTATTATATCTTGGGGTGCTGGGGTGCCACCTACTCTGGAACCACTAGTGTAATCCAACAAGACTCCCAGAACCATTGGCGATCCCATCACACACACTCTGCCCAGCCAGCACGCGATCCCAGAACCGTGATCGCGGCGGCGGAGCGAGCAGACCTTTGTGTAGCGTCTCTGCTAAGAACTGGTCCTTAGCACATGCGAGATGTGCGGAGTGAGATGTGCACTCTGCAGAGTGCTCCGACGCACGAGCCACTGTTCAAGTTGGAACCCAGGCCGGATCCACATACCCTCTGAGGGGACGGTGATTCATACAGACGTGACTAGGAAGTGGAGACTGCAAAGCAAAGGCGTGTTGCCAAGTGATGCAAATGTGGCTAACTGTACTGCAGGATGCTACAGGTATGCCAAGCTGGAAGTCAGGCCGCTTTCAGGCTTCGCAACCATTGAACCTACCCGAGGTTTGAGGACTAGAGAAGAACAACATATAAAGGACCATCCAATGGATGTCCAATGACGATCCCTAAGAAATCTAGGGTAATTAGTCCAGCCAGGACACCCAAAGGGTCGGATGGTCCTGACATGGATATGAATTGGTCTTGTGGACATGGGCCTCACATGGCCTCACTAGATGCTCCGCAACACGAACTCCCGTTCAGAACTCCCACGCGGCTAGTGATGACCGACGGAAAACCCGAGTTGCGGACCATCAAATTATCGGCTTTGGTGGCAACAGCCTGCCGGCAAGCAGGGTTCACACATGCATTGATCCGCATGGATTGAGTCCACCGGTGTGTCCTCTGACTCTAGCCGGTATGTTGGTAAAGATGACAGAATGAACCTGACTCACTAGTGGGCCAAATCTCACGGTTTCACCGCGTGACTGAAAGTCAGTACACTTGGAGCTCACTGCTCCATGAAACAGCGACGGCTCGATGGTGTGTTTTTGCTGACACACAAGCACTTCGAGCTCAGTTCTTGACATGGACCAGAGTGAGTTTTGAGTGTCTTCAAAAGATCCGCACAACTGAACTAGCCAACTCACTTTCTCAGATTGAAAAAACTATGTGTTTTTAAGGTAGGACCTGCAGCATCTGGGGTTCCCAGAACGCACATAAAACGACCTGAACAACGACCTTTGCTCCGAGATTTGGTGTTCCAAAATGCATGTAAGCACACTGCTCCAGGTCTTCGTCCTCATCGTCATGGGGATGGCTTTCGTTTGCTGTCGCCGGATATCATCAGGAACATGCTTCTATATTCTTGGCTTTCATCACCCCTGGCTATTTGCCCTCTGCCCATCTCTCCTCAGTGCGCTGGGCTAGGTCCTCCCCTTGACCTCGGTTCCACCCGTGGCACGTCTGCGGGTCGAGTGAGCGAGGTGCGGAGGGGATCCACCCACCGTGCTGATTTCGCACAGCTTGGAGGATCTGGGAGGATCCTTCCTGTCTTTGTTTGCTCATGATGCCATCATGGTTGTGGTCGCTGTTTAGAACAAGGAGTTTGGCCCAGCCAATCTGCCAATGACTTCGGAGCCCGCAGCGTCTGAGTCTGAAGCCCTCTTGGATCGCGTCAGAGGCCTGCCACGACGGGCGGGATCAGAAAACAGAGTAGGGCATGGTAGGTCGGGAGGGTTCCAGTGTTCTCTGCACACGAGTCACAAGTCACAACAGTGAAAGCTGGGACCTGCCTGACACGACCCGATAGTACAATGCCAGGACTCATCCTCATCTTTTCTCGGGGTCCGTTCCTGGTTCATCCTTGCTCGTGGTTCATCCTTGCCGAAGGAATCCTCCATCCGACCTCCTTCAAGAGCTCTTCAATCTCTACTCGGTGCTCACCACAAACGGCCTGTGACATGAACAACGGACTGGGGATGAACCCGGATGCGTCGTGACTGAACCATGGAGGATGATAGGTTCTCGTCATGCCGCGGACGATAGGTTCTCATGCCGTTTCGATCAATGCCGGGAATCGTTGAAACGTCATGACACCCCTGGTCTAAGGTAACCATCTGTCGTCACCCTTAGGGACTCCAACATTTGTTGCGGCAAGAATCACTGTCTGCTTAGGATGAAACAATCACATTGCAGCAGGGCTCTAAACATAGCGTTTGTACGAACCATTACCTTCTTTGCATGTCAAAGCCCTTTGGATGTAAGAGCTATGAACTCGACAGCACCAAAGAACATCACCCCAAAAGAATAATACACGGTACATGCAATGTAGATACATACTTACCATGAGGCACAGTACACACTCCTGGGATCCAGTGTTGTGTCCAGTCTTGCTACAAAGATGTACAAAGACGTGATAAGCATATAATCATCCAAGAGTTTCAAAGGGGTTGGTTAGGGGTGCCCCATTAGCCACTCACTTATACTAAACACCACCCCTTTGTGACCCCTGGATGATAGAAGTTTTTTGTTCACAGGAATTTCTCCATGTTTCTCCTCTCGAGAACCAACAAAAGTTACCAAAATAGGGAGACGTTCCCAACCACTGGATATTTGTCGACATGTGTCCTTGTCGCAGGAGGAGTCTTTTAGGACCACTTGCAGCTTGATCCATCCCCATCTAACCCGCAACTGCGAGGCCACGATCCTATACATTATCTATATATGGTCCTGGGTCCTCCTTCTTCGCTCAACGAATCAAACGTCTTGGGAAGTGACATCGATGTGTTCCCGAACGATGGAAGCGGAGCTAACACAGCGATGTCCGACCGGATGTCCTGGGGCATGCCATCCACGAATCCACCATGACCCAGATGCGACGCTCCATGGGACTGCCATAGGACTGCCGCCCCATTGACCCCCCAAAAGCACCCCAATGTAGGCATATATATGGCATAACATGGAGTTGTTCTTGTGATGATTTCAGAGAGTGTTGACACAGGACTCACAAATAACCTCCCCCTACCTCCCCCTATGAATCAAACCAGCTGCCAACGTTCTATCAAGCAATGTTTTGTTCCACAATCCCCGAAACTCTCTAGCAAAATTACCTAACTGTCCATAACTTTCCCTTATGCATTAAACTTCTATCAACATCTGAATAGGTTTACAAAGGGTACCTACCTCTCACACAGGCCTCATGGTTCACACAGAATCCCATCAACCATCATCCATCATCAAATCATCACATTTATTCAAGGGATCTGGCACCAAGAATCTGGTGACCTTGTTGACCTTGAAGGGGGGGGTGATTTATCACTGCTGGGTTCACTCGGCCACCCTCATCAGTCCTCCAGTGTACTCCGTAGAACGAGCGCACGCCTCCTCAAGGACGCAACGCTCACAGCAGCAGTGGAAGCCATAGGTCTCCTCAAGACCCGAATCAGACTCGAATCGCACAATTGGCGCCATCGCCTGCCCCTACCCCAGTTCCCTAAATCAACATTGCCAACATCAAGGAAGATGGTCTTCCAAACCATCTATGTTTCTTTGAAGGAGTGCAGCTACGATTCAAACGCTGATGTTTCATATCCTGGCGATGTCAAAACCGCAGCGAAACGGAAGGTGCTTTGAACACTAGAACACTAGAATCCCAGTATTATATACCACTATATAAGGAACCAGGGATTCTAAATCTATGGTTTTAGTATGTTTTAGTCTTTGGAACCACTGGTTACCAGCTAAAGTAGTAGTAGATGCCCTGGAAGCTGCATTTGACCGCAACGTCGCTTTCTCCATGAGTACAAGCCATCTGCCTTGATCGGACCAGTCCTGACCACCAAACAGAGTCGAAGAGCTTCGTCAACTTGTTTTGTGCCGCAAAAAGGGCATCCAGGCAAACCACTAAAAATAGCTGGGAGTCCCAGTGGTTCCAGTTCGACTAAAACCATAGACCGAACAAATCTGCGGTTCCTTATATATATATATATGTACCTGGAGTCTCAGCTCGTACCTTGGAAAATGGGTACAGTCGTACCTGGACTCTTATGGGGTCATGTCCCAGGCTTCTAAGGTACTGGGTCAGTCGGGTCCAGGGTCCGTGGTTTGCCTGGGATGTGTTGTGATTTCGATCGTGATCGGATCGGTGTGATAGATCTATCACCCAAGCACTCCAGATGACTGGCACTCATTTACCTATACATTTGGTTATTTGGGGGGCTGTTCATCTGGAAGAAACACATAAAAATAGATACTCTGGTTAGGAGGTACCATCATCAAAATAATCAGAATCGTGTGAAATTGCATCATCTGCTCCCCAATACTTGGCAAGTCATGCCACAAAGCATATTGCAACTATGCAATCATTGGATTGAAATAATCGGTCACAGTGGCCAAACACCATGAACAAAAGAAATAAGGGGAGCAATACGGGCGATACTTCCGTTGTATGGGGGCAATACGTGGCCCTACGCCAGTCTCAGAGACAATCCATGTGCGCAGAACGGCCAGGTGCCCGTACCAACGCGGCTCGACGTTGCCAGAATGGCCTGGTGACTGGGGCAGTCGAAGGAATCACCGTTGAGGTGCTCCAAAACCTGTCAGAAGAATCGATCGCATTTTAAGGGATTCGGGTGCACAAGGTATCTCAAGGTTTTTGGGCTGGTATTCATGCGGTTTTTGATGGGTTTCTTGATGATGCAACTGTTGGTGTATCTGGTTCTTCAGTTCATGACTAATTAAGTTCTCCCCCTAAGAGGCCCCACTCCACGAAAATTCGTGGAGTCAGGGTCACGAACAGAAGCTGGTCGCTTTGGGATCTTGGACTACACTCCCTGAAATCGTTAATTTCGTGGATGGCAGTGGCAGGTTTCCCCGAAGACTCAGATCACCAGGAGTCTCCCGAAGACCAAACAGTGTGGTGGCGAACTTTACTTATAACCCTTACAATGGATTCACATACCCTCTAAGGTACGGTGATGTGTTCGACACTTCTACCTTCCAACTTGGAGAATGCAGTCGCACAGAACCTGAGAAAGTGACGAAGTGGCCCCAGGGAACCATGTGACTGGTTCCGAAGATACACTGAGACTGCGACTGCAAAGTCTCCACGTAACCTGACGAGCCCAGCGCTGGATCAAAAAAGAAACATGCGGAAGGTTATGATGCCAAGCGCACCACCAAGTGGTACGTAAAGCATATGCAAAAAAAACACCTGCCGATATATTTCAACCCGGTATACCAGACTGGTGTGAAATCTGCTGGGGCACTCGTGTGAAGACCAGTGTTAGCAACGAGTTGTTGGGTCTCAACACTTCGGTGTGGACCCTGGACTGGGTGCAGAAAAAAGCACCTGGACAAACGCTCAAAGACTCAATGTCAAGCTCTGCGAAACGCTCCTCAGAGTGCGGCTATCGAAGATCTCTTCCCCGGACTTGAGGTCTCGACCTGAGGTCGATGCTGAGTGATGTCACCCGAAGACTCAAAAGGTAAGAAATATTGTTTAAGATATAAAGGATCATGATGCTACAGCAAGTTTGCCAGGATTCGCCTGGTCAACAAGACCGAAACAACACCAAACATACTGGATGGTTCAAACCCATTCGATCCGTGTATGGAAAAAAACATAGCCGCCCGATTGACCTCTTTTCAACCACCCCAATGTCGGAAAAAATGCCAGTCCCGTGCAGTGTCTGGGTCATGAAGTCAGAGTGATCAAATTATCCCCTGCTCAATTCAAGCATGTTTCCATCTTGTTCCTATCCACCAGTAACACTGATGGGATCTGATGGGTCATTTGGTTGTGTGAAATATTGTAAAAGTGGCATCATATGACATCATAGTTCGCAGGTGACCAGCAATTTGTTAAGTCTTCGGTTCAATCAAATAGTGAGACTTAATACGGTTCAGTTGACCGTGATGCAGGTCCTTCTTAAACTTGCAAGCTGAATCTGCTCATAAGCTGTGGCGGCGATGCTGACGCCGGTTGCTGCGGTCATAGCGGCGATTGCCACGGAAGTCACTGTATGGCTTCATTCTTGGATGTCGTCGTGGTTGTGGTGGTCGTGATATCTGGTGCGGTAGTGGTGACTGCTTCACAGCAGTCAGCAAAGCTGTCTGGGCCACCTCCATCAGAATGACAGCAAATAGGTTCGCGAGGGATGCCACCACACTTTGTCTTGTTGGCTGGTATGCATCCAGCAGAGAGAATCGCATCTGGCCCTTGGTAGTCGCATTCGTCCGAGCTCCGCTTCTCAACTGCCAAGCCCTGCACGAAGCACCTGAGAGAGCTGGTGAGTTCTTGTCCTCCTGAGCTTCCGCATCCGTTGGGATCTGGCGCCCCACGGCAGTGAAAAAGAAAGGTGCCGGCGGGTAGCCGTGACGGAATAGCCAGTCCAGACCAGGACCAGTGATGGGCACAGGTACAGCGATGGTGGTTGTGGCGGTTGCGAAGACCAAACTGCAAATGCATGCAAATGCAGCGAAGTGATGCAAAGTGTGGTTTTTCTGCAACTGGATCCAAGAGAAAGCTACTTATAATGCCGTTTCCTTCCCCAAAAAAGCTTCGCCTCGCGCGGGCCGGTCCCACTTTTCAGGGTGGTCTCATTGCGGTCCCTCTGAGACTCCCCAACCAGCACGCAAGAAGAGGCAGTCCAAAACGATGCTTCGCTGCACCTCGCTGCGTCTGCCCGGTGCTTCGCCCCGGGTCGACCGGGGCGTCCACCGGGGCGGACGTCTGCAAGCCGACGGCCGACGGTTTCTGGGCGTCAGAAGTGATCGGATGTGGGAAAATCCGAGCTTGGGGTCCCAATTCATACCAAGACCATCCAAGACCCCCATGACATGTCACTATGGACACGTGCGATCCGAAAACAGGACGCCTGACACACGGCCACATAGGCTGTTTTCCGAAATCAACGAAACCTTCCTCCGCACATGAGTCAGTCGGAGCTTGACTGCGGAAGGCTTCTTAAGCAGAAAGGGAGATCTCTGAGGGCGTCCGATCTTGTCGTGGTGAATCAAGGGTTGGTTCATGTTGGTTCCCTTCGCCTCTTCCAAAGCTAGAACTTGGCGGCTTCGGAAAGCGCGTTCGGCACAAGCATTCGAAAAAAAACCTGGCATTGCCCTTGAGGCAGGTGACCATGTTCAGAAACCACCCACATGGAGTTGGGTTGTTATGGAGTCTCATCCAGGGCACCCAACTCCTTCCTCCGTTCGTTGCCCCACCAGCTCTGTGACTCCTGGTGCCACTCGTGAAAACACCACGACTCCACTCACAGTCCGTCCGAAGGCGGCGGCTGGTGGCCCCCGCATTCGGCAAGCAGGAGTGGTTCACGAAGACCGGCAGCAGCCAAAGTCCGGATCTCTCCAAATCCTCAAATGGGACTGAACGCGGCGGCAAAAACCCGTCCAACTTTCCCAGTGAACAAGTTGCTGGAACCAGAACCAAAGACGTGGAACCAAACGATTCACCAGAAGTGGATTGGGGATTCACCCCGGAAAACAGATCTATACTTAAAAGCAAAAACAATGGTACTGTCTACAGGCAAGTAACCAGGTCCACGGCTGATAGACGGCCGTGGTGTAAATCAATGATGGTCGTGGATGAATCATGTCGAAATGGTCCGTCTATCAGCCGTGGGCCAACTACTCCAGCCCCTTTGGAGTCGTGTTTCTTCCGGAGCATCAGATATCCGACCGGATCCGAAGCGCGGAAGCGCGGTCCGAGAGCCAATAAGCGTCATGAGCGAGTTTGCTGGACACCTCCACCCCGAAAACAACCCAGCTGTTGATACTTTTTAATGATATATGTGTGGTTGGATTTTGTTGGCAAGATTGCCATATATTCAAAAAATAGTGTAGAAGACATATGCTTGCTTGAGGTCCTGGTACTTAAAGTTTTTGGCATCCCCAAATGCCGTAAAGTGTCTTAAAACATTTGGGATCTGAATGGATTTAAGCCTAAGCTGATCTAAGAATGCACAGGAGAGTAGGGGAGAATCACAAATCTTATAGATCCGTACCTGAATTCCCAAACACACTCTCTTGCTTCTCCAAGTACATGCATTTTCCCACGGAAAACACGACCACATCATCGAATGATTAATTGGGTGGAGACTCCAAACCCCTGGAAAATATTTTCAAAAAGAAAGACTGAACGAAAACAGTAGCAAGAGATATCTGAACAATGCATCCATTTGCCTCGTCGCAATTGTCCTTCCTTTCGCATGCAAAGAATTCCTTCAGGAAAGAAAACATCTTAAAGAGTGTCTATTGGTCAAACAGAGACTTGAGATGACTTGAGTACACATATTCCTTTCCCAAGTTTCGTTTTTATTATTGAGATGTGTTGTTTCTTTCAGCTTTCTCTTAAGAATAATATCTGTCTATATCTGTCTAATATTGGCAAGTCAATTCCTCCATAGAGGCTCACTCCTCATACTTGTGTAGCCAGGTACTACAAAAGTCCCAGTTCTCCATATCTCATCCTCAAAACAACGCATGTCCCGTGCAAGAAAAACACCAATAGTTGAAAACATGCCATCCTGCATGGTGTCTTCCAATTCCCATATTAATTCACAAGTGCTAGTTTGCATTCTGACCAGTAGAGAGTCTTTAAATCTCTTCATGTTGATCTTTCCTTGCTGATATGACTTATTTATATCCTTTCTCCAAGCAAACTCTTCCAGGTCTCACTGCTTTGCCTGCTCAAAAAGGTTTTGTTGTTTAATTTTATAGTTGAACTGGATTTTGCAAACATGTTCCTGAGAATATCGAGAATCCTCTTGGCTATTCAGCTCTATTGATAGTTGGTGCACTGCTCAGTTTGCTTCCCTGCTTATACAAATGATTTATGTCGCATGTCATGCTCACACACACACACTGATCTTTTTAATCGACTGTAAACTATCTTCAATCAATGTGTAAGTACCTGGAAACCATTTGTAAACGACCTGAAATCTAGGTTCTGGAGGGAATTAGATAGATAGATAGATCGATAGATAGATAGGTTAGACAAATAAGATAGAGACGATAGCTGAGATACATAATACAGCTAAGAAAGCTAAGATAGATAGAAACAACAAAATAGACAATGATAGACAAACAAATAGATAGAATCATGGATGGATGGATGATTGAGAAGATTTCAGGATTGACCTAGACGCCAAAGATACTACTGTACCACTGAGGTCTTCCCAAAGCACATTTGCCCTCATAGAGGTCCCACAATTGAGCTCCGACATCTGCTCCGCTCGCTTCACGAGCTGCTCAAACACCAAGCACCTACTGTATGAGCACATAATGTGAACACCTTATACACGGTAATGTCCAATATCGTATATCTACTACAATACCCAATCAGAATCAACCCAAAGACCTTGATCGACTCTTTTCCATGAATGACCGCCCCAAAACCAACGAAGGTCAAGCAAGAACAAGCAGGGAACCTTCTGGAGATCCAGATTTTGACCAACCCCCCAAGATCACAAGATCACCAACCAAATCCCTGACAAACATGCACCAAAACCATCCAAAACCCGTGTGTAAGCAACCGAACTCACCGTATCTGGTGGCAGTCTCACGATTTTTCCAGCACGGACTCCACGGTTCCGGCTGTGTCTTCGGCATTGCCACCAGGCAGCGTTGCCCACTTCGACGGGCGCCGCGTTGGGATTCACCAGGGGAAGACTGAACCTCAGAACTGGACTGAGCCGGTTCGGCGAACAAACAGGTCTATCAGTGAAGCAAACGAACTAACCCGGATCTGAGGAAGGTCATACTCCGCAATGACCCAAGGTTATCCATGGTCCACTTTTCCTGGGTGGGTCAGGAAGACGCAACATGGGCACACTAGGGGACTGCAAATAGTCACTGGTCCTGCAAACAACTACGTACACTCTAGTGTGGAAGAAGAATCCCCTTAATGTTCAATCCTAAATAGTCAAGTGGGCGTGAATCATCAAGAATCGCACTAGAGACGTATCCAAGCATAATAACTAATAATAACGTTCTATTGTTCTGCTACTGCTGCCCTTTAAGATCCTTGCTCAACTCTTCTGAGGATTGCTTGGTGCATGAAAATCTTACCTGAAAACCTTTTTCAAACACCCTTATTAAAACTCTTCGATTTCATTGCTCCAAACAATTCGCCAAGGGGTTATTACGCAAGCCCAGGGGAAGTGAATACAGCGAATTGTTTACGGGGTGGGATTACATAACAAGTAAACGTGTAGCTACTACAGCAACAACAACTATTACTACAACAACCACTACTATATCCCACCTCTACTACTTCTACTACTGCTACCACTACCACTACTACAAGTATTACAACAAAAACTACTACAACTACTACTGCTACCACTACCACTACTACAAGCACTACAACAAAAACTACAACAGCAACTACAACTACTACTGCTACTACTACGAATGAATACCACTACCACTGCCACTACCACTACCAATACCACTACTACTACGACGACTACTACTACTACTACGACTACCACTACCACTGCCACTACCACAACAACTACCAACACCACTACGACGACGACTACGACTACGACTACTACTACGACTACTACTACTACTACTACTGCTACTACTACCACGACTACTACCACTACCACCACTACCACTACCACTACTACTACTACTACCTGCTACTGCTACTGCTACTGCTACTACTACTCTGCTACTCCTACTACTACTACTACTATAACTACTAACTACTAACTACTAACTACTAACGACTAACTACTATCTACTATCTACTATCTACTAACTACTACTAACTACTAACGACTAACGACTAACGAATAACTACTAACTACTATCTACTATCTACTAACTACTACTACTACTACTACTACTAAAACATTTTCATGCTAACCAGGTAAGAGATTACAATCAGGATAGATATTCAATTCAGATAGGGACCCACGACTACCCCAACCCATCCACGCGCTGCGCTGCGGCGGCTGGAGCTCACCACCTGCTATTTTCCATCGGCCGGGAGTCCAAGGGATCCAATGGGTCAGGGGTCTCTACAAAATTCAGTCAGCTGGCTCAGCTGACTTCCTCGATTTCATCGATTTCCTTTGCCTCTTCTTCCTCACCTTCTTCCATGCCATCGGCTTCCAATGTGGACTTAGTACGGTCCACATCGGCCCCGTCACTTGGTTCAGATGCCTTTGGCAAACTCTCACGGCTGGCTCCATCAATCACCCTCACCTTACTCAGCATCTTTGCCTCAAAGGAAGCAGTTATTAGTTTTGAGATGCTTTGAGCGAATCTGTGGCGGTGATGGTTATGGTTGGGTAGCCAAGAAACACATACGGTCTTCACCTCTTCGAGCTTGGTGCCGTCGAGCAGCATTTTGTGACCCACATCCTAGATATGGGGACAAGTTCATGAGATTTTGATCTAAAGAGAGCAGAAACAAAGCTAAGTTTACTGCGATTATTTGTTTGAGAGGATCTTTCTCATCAGCGTCCGCACTGGATGCAGGGTAGATGACTCCACCAACCTTGAATGGACAGGAAAGTGGCATGCACCACAAAACCTAGACCAAAACAGGTTAAAGAACTCTGACATACTGTTCGTGAGAGCAAGTTCAACCTTGACAATTGAAGCCTGGTGCGCGGTTAAGCAACCCGAAGAGACTCCTTCCCGCAATACTTGCAAGCCCACTGGTTGGACCTTTTGTAGAAGTAGGGGTTCCCCACAGCATTGCCATTTGGATCAGTGCCTGCCAAGAAGTACGGGTTATCCTGAACCTTTGGACCTTTGTGTTTCACAAAAACTACAGTGTCCCACCTGTTGGTTTTTTTCCCTTCCTGTTCGGCTTTGCATCTTCCTTTTGCGCTGACGATGCCTTCTTTACAGCCTTCTCCTTTTCCTTTACTGGGGCACCAGACGGTTCCGGTGCCCCCGTCTCCTTCTTCCTCTTTTTGCTGGATGGTGTCATGTTGGCGGCCGGTGCTTTCATTGGCTTCACTTTCGCCTTTGCTTGTGCTTTAGCCTTGGCCTTGGCTGCAGCTTTTGGTGTGCTTCGCGGGGTGCTCTCTTTCCCCTCTGTTGTGACCTCCGCCTTCTCCTTACGCGCTGAGGCGCCACCTCTCCCTCGAGCACGGCTACGACGAGTTTCACTGCGACCACGCCCACGAGCAGGCTTCGACCCCGAAGACGGTGTGGCGGTGGAAGGGTGTGTGGTTGGTGTCTTCTTCCTTTTTCTTTTCTTTTCAGGTTTCTTACTGCCACCAGGTTCTCCACCCTTCACCAGCTCAGATTGGGGCTTGGTCTCCTGCACGGGGGGTGATTAAAAGGTAAAGTTCAAAATTAAGAGAACCATGAGCAAAGCAACATATGCATTGTTGTCGCAAGACCTTGTGTTTGCGCATGATTGCCTGTAGTGTTCTGTTTTGTTTACTAATTGAAAAAGCCTATCAAGCAGTTCAAACCCTATCCTCATCTTCCTCGCTTTCTGTCAACTTGTCCACAGCGGACAGGATAGTCATTGACTCCACTTGCAATGACAGACTGTGGGGGCAGAAAAACAGAAGAGCTGCGGGAACACCACAAATTTCGACCAATAGTGCAACATCAGTGCGATGTTGGGGTTCCAAAACATAAACTCAAAGTCTCAAAGGCAACAAAACATTTTGCCATGTTGCCGCCATTCCTTCCCATAGGGTCGCTCTATCTACAGGTTTGATCGAAGCGGGTTTGAGAGATAAAGTTGTGCTTGACTCCATGGATGTCCCCAGGCAACCATAGGCAACCAACAAGTTGGACAGTGAGCTATCCATGAATCATTTAGGATGCCAAAACTCCATCCGCCTACAGAGTCCAAGCACCATTCCCAAAGACTTTCGAGGCCCACTTAGGCCCAAGTCTTTCAAAGCAAAAAGCCTTTAGGCAGCCGCACTCAGTTGGTACCATGTGTTTGCTGCCAAAACCATACTACATGTCAGCCAAAGCTTTGGCTTCACTGGCATTACCTTCGGAGGAACGGAAGCCGACTTGCTCACCTGGCGGGATCTTACAGACTTGTCTTGATTCAAGAAGCATTGGAGTGCAAGCCCAATGGTCTTTTACTAAACACGGGGTAAGTTCAATCGAAACAGGATGGCCTCCCACACGACGGATGCCCTCAGGTTGTCACAAACCCTGTCGTAGTTATTCTTGAAGACCCCTCCAAAAACCTGATGCTTCAGGTTCATCAGGTCCTGCCCATCTACTCCATTAGGTCGGAAGCAGTGGGTCTTGTTGCCGTTCACCGGCTCGACATTGAAGCGGAACGGCGCTGCCACAGGTTCAGATTCATTTGCTGCCTGGGGCACGGAGCGGATTTGCAGGAGATGGTGATGGGCGATGGGGAAGAGGGTGAAGGACGCCCCAAAAAGCATCAAACAGCTATAGTCAAACATAAAAGTTTGGTCAGATTGAAACCAAAACGCTGGCCGCATTTTGGGGTTGAGTGAATGATCCAGCAGCTGAACGTCCACGAGTCCATGGTCGGCTGACATTTGCCGCATGACTTCACACAGCGGCACCAGTGCGTTGTTCAAGCACACGAGCTTCTTGTCATCTAGAATTCTCCATGGCAGCATCCGCTTGGAAACGTCCCCCATACCATCACCTCAGCAGCATCAGAATAGTCCAACTAAGAGCCCTGCCCCCAAGTCATGTATATCGATCGGGCTCTCTTGCTATTAGAAGGAAGGGAAGGCGCTTAACTTAACTCCAGCTAGGGCGCCTCCGTAGACTTTCTCCTCGAAGTCACCAAGACCAAACCCGAAGAGTGGCATGGGCTGTACTTGTAGCTGCTCATTTCCTTCGTTTCCAATCCACAGCTTGAAGTCAGTGGTTAAGACCACTGATGGCCGGTTATTTTTTCCAATGCAAGATGCCAACCTACAGGGTCGTTCACTACGACTGAATCCAAGATTTGCGCTCTTGGTTTGATCCAACCCCCCACCTCTCAGCTGTAAAGTCAGAAGCACTGACTCCAGCAAGGTCCACCACTCTGGTTGGGTCCAGTGGTAGGGCCCCATTGTCAATGCTGAAGTCCGGCCGGGCGGTGGATCTCGCTGTTTGGGTAGGCCTGGCAGGTTGAACTGTATCACCTGCAGGTTGAGGATACTTTGCCACAAAGTCGAGACGCTTCTTTTCCAGTTCCTTGTGCTCCATGCTTCCTGCTGGGAACCGGGTCCCCAATGAGTCCGGCCAGACCACTGTACCATTCACCATGGCGAGAATCTTGAGGCCAATGGGCTCATTGTTGTTTTCACTCCTGGGCCGTGCTTTTGGTCCAGACTCATCACTTTGGTCCCAGTGCGCATAGACCAACTCAGACAATGCCTCCTGAGTTTTGGAGTAGTTCTCTTTCTTCACAAAGCCCAAATAATGAGCCTGGGGCAACGTGTTGTCGAAGATAGAGGTCGCCGCAGCCCGTGCAAACTCCACATGCCTAAGGGTTTTCAATTGCCATGGGCGAGTGCTCAATGTGTGAAGTGCGACCCCGGTCCAGGACTGGTTGTACCGCGACACTCTGAGCAGGGAGCCTTGGGGGATGTTTGGGTCAGTTGGTAGCTGGTTACGGGTTTCAAGATTCCCCCAATACAACTCATGCAGCGATGACCCCACCCATCCTGTTCGGCAAGACATCAATGAACAGGAAGGCATCACCTTCGCCCAGAGATAGACCAGCTGCATAGGACTTCAAGATCTCGCAATGGACCGGAACTCCCTTCCTGACATTGTTTTGGAATGGGCCGACAGCAGCAGTATATATGGCTACCAGCCATGATGCCCTGGCTGTTAGAGGTTTTTTTTTTCAGGATTGCCTCCAAGTCCAAAAACAAAACTTGAGGGGATCTTACATGGTTGAACCCGAGCTTCTGCTCTGTTCGTAGGCCTGCGCTCATGCTACCATCCTCCGGATCATACCCTAGCATTTGCGATGTTTTGATGAGTGGAGCTGGTCCGATTGTTGAAGACTTGACCGCGTCTGTGTCCGCGAACCCATTCACCTTGTAGTTGGTGCTCGAGGCAGCAATGCATTGCTGAGCAGACTTCCTAGAATCATTCTTCTGGGACTCGGTCTTTTCAAACCGCAACAGCACAGGGGTGGTCACATCCAGCTTCTGGGTAGTGAACATGTCCTCCAAAGTTCTTCTGTGTTTGATCACCGTTGGTCCTGTCGTGGAGCTCTGGAGTTGGGGAAGCTGAACATGACATAGGCTGTCCTGAGACATGTTGACAATACCAGAGGCCAAGTTCACGCAGGCTGTCAGGTAGGCAGAGTTGGATGGCCACAGAGTTGTGTCGACCCCCACTAGTGTGTACCTTGAAATACTTGACAGGGCTCAGCATAGGTTAATAAAAAACTGACAGATATGGTTGTAGATCCATCAACTGCCCAGGGAAACAGAAATACAAGGGACTGAATTAAAGGTAGGACAAGTCTTGAGATTGATGAGCCTAGTTGCTTCCTGCCTGCGAACCCATGAAACTGTGCGTTGAAGGTGGCGAAGTCGTTCATCGCACCCGAGAGCTGATCGCCCACCTCCACAAGGACGCAGCGTTTTGCCATCCAGTTCTTGACCCCAGCAGTGCCCCTCCTTGCTGTTTAGCGCTGTGTTCAATCTAAACTATCAGAGTCCAGAATCCGGTAAAAATCAAACAGGTTGGGGGAAATGGACAGATATGGTTTCGATTCAAGCCAAGCTTCGCCTGACGGTCTCTCAAGAATTTCTCATCCCTCGAAGCGTCAAGGGCTTCCTGGTCGCGGTTCCTGGCGAACTTTTCCTCCAGGATGGCCAAGTCTGAATCCAGTTGCACAGACAGCTGCTTGAAAGTCGCCGCAAAGACCTCCCTCTGGAGTTCATCTTCACGTTTCTCCAGCTCTGATGTCTTCATTTTCTCAAAGTTCGCCATGTGCGACCTGTGGCGAGCTTTTCATGAGAGAGGTGGCAAGTTAGACGGTCCGACCATTTAAACTATTGGCTTTGTTGTTGTTGTGGTTGTTGTTTTTCATGTTTTTTTTTCATGTCTCTTCCACAGTTGTTGATGGCTATCGGCCTGAAAGCACCAATGGCCTGAATATCCCCAGGCGGTACACTGCTTGAGAGTGCAGCTTGGAGGTCAGCGTCTAAGAACTGGTTGAAGAAGGCTTCATCCATTTCAGCGCACAAGGTGCTCCAGTGCCCCTCTGGGCACTTGCTTTGAAGAACAGACTTGAAATGGATGTAGGCCGCACAGCACTGGTGCTTTTGGACCGCGTCACGGAAGTTGAGTGGTTTCTTCAACCCGTCTGGTGCCTTCTCAAAGTCCGAAATGACACGCCGCAGGAAAAGATCAACCTTGCCGGATTAGATTGTTAGTTTTCTGATGTATTTGGTTACGCTGCCACGTTTTGGTCACTGAACAACCATCCTCAAACGATATCGTCGAACATTAAAACACATACTTAGCATCCTGGCTACCACTGGGTCGTTTCCCTTGGAGCCATTGGTCAGCTGAGAACTCCATGATTCCATCCCGGAAACTGCAGAGCAAAATCCTCGGCTAAAGCATTCCTTTGCTAAGACGTCATGGTAGATGAAGGACCGCATCCCATATCGCCGAACTGTCGTCTCAAGCGTGTCACGGATTGCAGGATCCATACCGGTGAGCAATTGGACTACAGCCTTGGACTCAGTCCGGCCGATGCTGAAAGCCTTGCAAATACTTGTTTCATTGTCCCATTCCTGAGTGTTATGCCCAATTGTACGAAGGATGGAGAACCAGACTTGCACATCATACCAGTTCAATAAATAGGCAAAACTTAGTGGAAAAGCTAGGGTTCGGTGAAGTGGTCCTGGGCTGTTTGGCCTGAGCACTTCTGGAGGACACGCATTTGTCGAAGCATGTTAAAGCAATGAGGTGCCCTTCGCACAGCTGACTGCATCGTAATGCCTGGGTTGTCAGAAAGATTGAAAGACAGAGTTTCAAGGGTCATTACACCCCAAAATACCCAATGGCTCCTTGTTGGATTCGGCCACCTCCCAAAAAACCAACCCATTTCAAATTATGCATACAACCAAGCTGCCACGGTTAGCAAAGATTTTTGCTTGGACTGAAGCGTATGGCACGATGGTCGCATGGATGGTGGCAAAACTCTCCTCCAAGGCAACTAGCTGTGAAGTTCACTTGCTAAGGCTATATATTATTTTGTGGTCTTGAAGATAGAAAACACATATCCATGGGATGGACACGCTTCCCAAACCAACCAGTCCTTAATATTCTTTGGGACTTGGTCCAGGCACCCCAGCTCTCGGATCGCTTGGCAGCAGGCCAAAAGGGAAAGTGAACGGCGCCAACCCTTCACAAAGCCGCAATCAAACGGAGCCACTATACCACCGGGGCTACCAGTCAAGGACGAGAAGGAAGATTGCTGGAAGGATTTGCAAGGACCCCTCAAGCAAAATTTCAACAAATTGATGTTTCATGACCAAATCACCGGTACCATGCAATGGCTTCATGGGTGTGTAGGGCGATTCCAAGAACTCAGGAGAGATTTTGGATACCGAGAGCTTTTCCACTCCACCCAAATCAGCATCAGTGCGGAACCTCAGCAATAAGGATGGGAAGCTCAGCAATAAGGATGGAAAGTGCAAGCCAAGTGAGAAAGAAAACAATCATGGATATGCACTATAAGGGCTAGGAACGATTCTGACATTATCAACTCTGACATGAGCAGGAGTTGATCCGGGTCCAGGCTACCCGCCAAACCAAAATCAGCCCTCCAGCCCAATTGGAAGGGCCGAAGGAAACATGGACCTGCCTGTTCCAACGATGTGCAATATCGTGTCCTGAGCAATCAATCCACTAACTGCAGGTGTTCCTCGCCGTTAGCGTGAGGGCCCTGCGAAGGGTCAGGTGGAAAGCTGGAGTTGAGAAACTTCGCAAAGTCGAGCTTGGCTTCCTGCCAGCGAGCCGGAGTGAGCTATGTGTCTAACGAGACTTAGGACGTAAGGTTTGTGGGTGTTTCAAAATTTACCCGATGGTGCCCACCACTGCCTCGGTTGGGTATTTCTCAGAGAGGTACTTGTCTGCGCCACCAACAGGGATCATCTTGTCGGCGATCCTGAGGTAAACAATTATACAGGAGATAAGATGGAGTACGCCTAAGTATTCAAGCAACTTCTGTGTGTGCCCAAGTGTGGGAAAACCATAAAGCAAATAAGTATCCAAGATGAAATTTCCTTCACATAGGCAAGCTTGTCGGTAGTGGCTGTCCCAGGTTCAGGTTTGCCCAGCTGCTGGGCACCGGTTTTGTTCTGTTTTGCTTTAGCACCTGGGGTAGTACTGGCAGCAGCTTTGCGCTTTCCCATGGGTCGCGCAAACCGGCGGGCAAAATCCTTGTATGAACCTCTTGCAAGATGTTGCAAAACGTTTACACATTGTAAGACCTCATGTGAATGCACCAGACGGAGTTGTGTCCAACAGAACACGCACCTTTTGCCGTCAAAGATGGTCAAAGGCTTGGCCTCGGCGCCGGCGCTAGGAAACAGTATACAATGTTTTTGTGATGAGCAGTTTTTTTGGTGCAAACCGGGAACATACACACCATTCCGACGAATCTCCGGCAACAAGGAGTTCATTCCGACGGATTTCCAGCCACATGGGTGCCATTCCGACGGATTTCCAGCAACATGAGTCCCATTCCGACGAATTTCCAGCAACATGATTCCCATTCCGACGAATCACACCTGTGATTCATCAGAATGAGGTCTTCGTTGCCAGAAACATCCAGAAACTTTTCATCACAATGGTTCTTGGAGAGTTCCCAGAAATCATCACAATGAAGTTGCGTTGTGGCTTGCTCTAATTCCGATGAATCACGGGTGTGATTCATCACACTGGACAGTGCCTCTCAAAAAGTTATTTCCCCCACCAGGTTTACAAAATCCCACCCCCATCAACCATGCCCCGGTCCGATGAATCACACCTAGGATTCATCAGAATGGAGGGTCTCCATCAACATGCCCAAATGGAGCTGCATTCCGATGAAAACTTCTGGTCTCAGTATACCCATTCCGATGAATCTATTTTCTCACTTATGGACTGGGTGATGCCTTTGCACGAACCTTTGGTTTGGCATTGGCCTTCACCTTCGGCCAAGCCTTTGGCTTGGCACTGCCTTTGGCCACCGCTTGCTTTGCAAGAGTATAGGCTTCGGTCCATGGAAGCCCCCACGCCCAAGATTGGGCAGCGATATCATACATGAGATCCTTCTTTGCACGGGCTGTGTAGCTGGCAATGTGTGCACGATCAGTCTGGCCGCGGATCATCCTAACCAAATTCTGCTGCCTCTCCAAGGATTGTGGGCGGCCAACCACTGAAGCTGCCCCGTCGCCAAGGCTCCCCGCTTCAAACCTTGGGGCAGGGCTTCTGTTGGATATTCTTAGCATCGGACATGTAGAACCGGTTGGTTTTAAACATGTTTAACAAATGGGGATATTAAGGGAAATGACAGATGTTTTGATCGATTTTTGTCTGACAAACGACGCGGAGACATCCAGAAAGTCATCTGGTGGCAGTTTGTCGTCAATCCACATCTCCAAGTGTTGAGCTGCCCTTTGGAGGTTATATTCAGGAATCCTCATGATTGGCAGGTGTTTTCTGATCTGGTCGGCGACCTTCTTGCCAATGGGCTTTTTCGGGCTGTCAACTCAGTCAGGGTTCCATACGAAGAGGCCTTTACGATACGTCCTCCAACACAATCTGTGGAAGTGCCATGTTTACAGCAAGCTAACTCAACATCCATGCCAACCGGTCACCTTGAAAGAAATGTTAGACTTTGTTAGGCCCACTGGCCTGTAGGTAGACCACACGTGTAAAGAACTTCCGCCACTTTGAAAGGGTAGTGAAGAAATGCCCCACTGTATTCACTGTCATCCATCCATCGCTTGGTCCTGCAGGACATCGGCGTGACATGAGTAAGTCAAGTGGTTGATGTCTTTTAAACACGTCACCCCCCAAAAAAACGGTCAGCTTCCCGAGACGCCCCGTGTCCTTAGAATGACATCGCGGCCATGCTGAGGTGCTTTGCGCCAATACTCACTGTCAATGACCAAGTCTGTGCCTCAAACGAGATGGGATGTGGTCGGGAAGGCGTGTGGATGTTCAGCTATGGGAGGGAACCCGACATCGTCCTTCCCGAAAAGGACACGACGTTTTCAAGCTAAAACACTCAAGTTTTCACGAAGGTCGAATTGAAACCAGTGCGGTGCACCAGGTCCGCTCATGCCACCAATAAATGATGGAACTGATCCGCTCAAGAACCCACGCCTCAGAAAACAGCGGCTTCCCCAACAGCATTGAGGATGATACCAGTATCATCTAATATCTAATTTGTTGAAAGCGAGGAAACCACCAACAAACAAAAATTATTTGCACTTGGCTAAGTGTCCAATCCCTGACACGGTTCACCTCAAAAGCCTCTCTGTAGTCTTCGTATGGGAACTCCCCCGTGTTCAAGAACTCTTGGATTAGGGGTACAAAGTCAGAAGGGCATTGCGCGAAAGGCCTTTTTTGCATGAACGAAGCCAATCTTCCGAAAACCTGATCGATGTCCTCGTGACTATGGCCGCTCCTCAGAGCGGCCATAGTCACGGAAGCAAATGTGCCTGAAGGGCCGCAGGGATTGGAATACTAAAGGTTTCCGAGTGACAATACCAATCTCTAGCTTCAAAACAGTTGCGACCACCCCAACCCTGACCTCTACTCACCAAGCTGGAGCACCACCGGGCCAGCGTATTGTTCTTCACCTCTCTGACGCAGTTGTCACTTTGTATGTGGAGGTGCATTTGGGAGAACGAGAGACCACACTTGCGTTGAAGTGTTGAGAGGGTAGCCGCCACCATTTCCAAGTGGTGGTTTGAATCCTTGGCCGCGTCAGCCCGGGATATTCCAAAAAACATCCCCCATCCATGTATCTTAATGCCCACGATGTGGGCCCGAGGCCGGGTGAAGTTCGCCCATTGCTTGCCTCCCATCACTGGAGACCTGGGATATGCGAACTTAGCCTGATCCATCCCGTCTACGATGAGGGCCAAGGTTCCCCTTGGCCCCCATCGTAGACGGGATTGAGATCGAATTTCCCAGTAGGTGCAGCGGTCTCTCCATTGATCACGAAGATGTTTCTCGTAGTAACTTGTTTGTTGTTTCCGTGCCAGCATGTTGTTCGAGAACCCTTTGATGAGAAGACGGTGCCGCTGGCACACGCTGCATTCCAGGTGTTGCCGCTTTGTGCGGAACAACAAGTGAGGGAACTCGCCGACCCAAGTTCTATAGAAGGTGGCAAAGCTAGCCCGCTTTCCTTGCTCCGGGTCATTGTTGACCATCTGGATGTAGTAGTCTTTCATTCGTCCTGGAGGTAAGTATTTCACCTCTTTGGTTTGTTCCCGATCTCTGTTCACGCGAATGCCAGCTTTGTACTTCCGTGGCCCTTTCTTTTTGAGATGTCTCTTGATGACTGCCGATGGGCCTCCCGAAATAGTAAGCTTCTTTCGGTAAGAATCTTCTGTTTCCAACAAGGAGGGGCTGTCCACCAAGGAAGTAGTGATCGAGGGATCACGTATGTCTGGTAAAGTTTCAGCAATGCTGTGATAGACGTTCTGCAAAAACGAGTAGCACTCAGAGCTTGCCTCTGGAGATTTGTTGTCATTCCTGGTGATATACCGCATGTCCATTGGTGGTCCAGTGGCCCCAGATTCAACAGCTTTTCTGATGCGTGTGTAACGAAAGCTTCCTGCAGTTGCCAGCTGGGGTTTAACAAGCGTCCTCCCACTTATTCAATGAACACCTCGAAACAATCACAAGAATAGAAAAAGCAAGGTTTGGGGTGCATACAAAATTCCAATCCCATATATTCTCTTCCAAGCCGAACTGCAGACCTGCTCATTTTTGACAAAATGTTTCCACCTCCCAGGTCCATCCACCTGTGCGGAGTTTGGCCTGACGGTCTCTGAGTACTTGAGGCGCTCAAATACCTGGGCCGGTTTGAGAGCTCTTGATTGAAGGGATAGAGAATGAGCCGCAAGATGTTGAGCTAGGAAACCAAAAAGTTAAAAACATCGATTTGCAAGGGTAATTGCAATTGCTGTGCCACTAAGTGTCCACTTGGTCCTGGTCCAGCTTGTGGAGACTTTGAAACTGTTCTCTTAGATCTTCCAACTCGCTCTCTCGCCCCTTGAACTTGAGGAAACATGTTTGACCTTGTGTTTTTCTGTCTTTGCTGCACTGACATAGAGTGTTCAATAGCGATCTCACATCGGTCGATGGCGCCACACCTTTGCCACCCCGCTTGGCCTTCTTGGCAGCAGGTGCATCGACCCTCCCATCATCATGGTCGCTGCTGGAGTCGCTAAGCTCAGTGATTGGCGCCAAATACGAGGCTTGAGACATGCAAGCTAGTCTTGGGAGGAAAAGCAACGGAAGACATCGGAAGACTATGGATTGGGTGAATCCTTTGTGGCTTGCTCAACTCTAGGTCAACAGACAAGGTTCCCTTCATGTGTTCCAACGATCCCAAAAAGATTCTTTCAATTCGAGGGCCGGGCTGAATTGAAGCGGAGGATCATCTAACCTCCATGCAACATTCGAATTGGCAGTGGCGTGGTTCAACGATTAAATGTCAGCCGTTCGACCTCTTGGCACGTGCCCATATTTTTGATGGCTTGGTCCAAAGGGAACTGGATTTGCTTATGGGTATGGGTTGAAACTTGAAACTAAATCCAGCGCAATTAAAAAATCAAGACAGCACAAGGTGTCCAATAGACTGGTCACATTGAGACTGAGGGGGGGAACCGCACCAACAGTTGCAACGCTGCTGCTGCCTGTGCAGGAACAACAATGTTCCCACAAGCATGGACTCGCTCGTCCCAGCTATCCTCTTCCTCCTTTTGATGCAAGAGCCACTGTGCTAAGGGCTTCTTGCAATGAATGTTCCACTCAGATTGCATCAAAGCTCCCAGCGGTTTGAGTTTCAAAGCCTGCGCAAAGCATGAAACAAGTTCACCTAGCTAACAACAGAAAAACACAACTGCATAATGTTTCATTTCCCAATCATGATTGTTGATGTTTCTGCCTGGAATGGGTCGAATCCCGGCTTGGTCGCAATGAAGAACACTCGCTCGCGGTGACACTGGCGGTAACGTGTCATTCAATCTGGATCTTGGAAGTGGGAAACATTGGATTGATGGTTCTTTTCCCGACAACAGGCTTAAGCTGTATTGAAGCTAGCAAACATTCAAGGTGTTGCAAGTCCAAACCCAAGCTTGCCAGGCAGACTGCGAGACCGACGTTGCTCAGCTTCAAGGAGGCCCACTTGAGTTCGAGGTTTCGAGATAGACACTCCTGGAGGGTGAGCTCGGGCAGCTAGGGTTGGTTGAAGGAACTATGACAGTCCTTGCAAATGAAGTGAAAAAGTTCCCGCTGCTTGCTCTCTAGGATAGCGCCAACATTTTCCAAATATAAGAGTTTCCTCAGCTAGTCCCAACTTTGGAGGATTGTATTGTTCCTTTACCCCGAGGACGTGACGCAGGATCGCCCAGCTCATCAAACAAGCGGAATGTGTGGACAATCAAGTTGGACCGAACATCCATAAGTCCTTTGCCGTAGCCTGCATTGCTAACCCCCTGGCACGAAGAGTGGCAGGAGACTATTGAGAGAAACATGCGGCGCACCTGTCCCATTGGTAAGTTCCGGTATAGAAGCGTCTTCTTTTTTTGTTCAGAGGGCATCACGGGTCCAACCAATTACGAATTGTTCAAAGACTTCCAATTTATTGTGGGTGCACTGCGACATTCACTGTAAAGCTTGGCTGCACTGCACCGGTGCTGGTGCTGCTGCTGGCACGCTGGCACCCATGATCATGTTTTAAAAAGGTTAGGTCATTGCCCAATCCTGCAAAGCTTGGAACATCACACTCAGAATGACCCAGGCGTCCACGGTGAAACCTCACACGCGCCTTCACACAAAGAACCAAGAGCTGCTCACTGTCCAAAGGTGTCCACTGGCTTTGGTACCCGAAAGTGGCAGCGTTGTCCACGTCAAACAAAGCCTCTACCATTTGCTCTTTCCTCATGCCGGCGGTGGGCACCAAAAATTCAGTGCATAGTTCTGCAAGGACAGACTTCCGGAAGTCGCTAAATCCTGGGAGGAAGTAGGACTTACGCTTGCAGCTGCGCTCTGGAATCTTGTCGGACGAGGCTTTCCCGACAGCCATTCTTGTCTTCTATTGGGAGGAGACAACAGTTCCTAGCAAAACAAGTGGGATCTTGAGCAACAAGCCCGCGGGTTACACACGTCCCGCGCAAATGAACTGAATTGAACTGAAGACTTCACTTCCCCGTAAAAACATGAGACAACCCA
Source organism: Durusdinium trenchii (assembly GCA_963970005.1). Classification (NCBI taxonomy): domain Eukaryota; class Dinophyceae; order Suessiales; family Symbiodiniaceae; genus Durusdinium; species Durusdinium trenchii. The sequence goes on along the minus strand of CAXAMN010021473.1, from coordinate 1,801,561 downwards.
GAACCCCAACTCTCGGGCCAGCCTGGCAGGGGAAGCCTCCGCCAACACCCTCAGCTCCACTATTCTGCACATCTGGTCCTTTCAGTGTGCATACGTCATTGTGAACTTTGCATGCTGGAAGAAGGTTCTCTGCTTGGCGTTGCAACAGAACCTTTCGGCAGTACTCATTGCACTCCACCTCAGACCCAAAATGGAACACTTTTGCAATCAACATGTGATGCAAGCAGTTTGCAAGCAGTTCTTGCTTCAAGTTCCAGGGACGTGGCCATCATGACTGGGTAAATGATCCTGAGAACAAAGAGTATCACAACAAAAACATGATCGAGTCTTATGTTGCCTGAGCCATGCGCTCGCCCAGTCCCAGTTCTAGCCCTCCAACACCGGTAAAAAGGCTCAGCACAGGAACCTTGTTCTCCTGCCAAACTGTGGGCACTTATGAGAAAGTACTCACCAACAATTTCCTGTGACTCCTTGTGGTGGAGGTTTGGAAACTGCTTCTCGAACATGTCTTTGCACACTGCGTTGGGCTTTGTCGACGTCCATCCCCTTGGGAGGCCTGCAAGGGGACGAGGGCCACCACATGACACTCAAACCGATCTTGTTGGGGGCCGAACCGGAAAGATATTCGCAGACTTCAGCCGAAAGAAAACTGCCAGGTGTTTCCTTTGGGCCGATGGATTCTTTGTAATCCTGCGAGAAACGAATGATGTTGGCGAGGTCCTCAGCCATGTGTGAGAGTTGGAGCCACCAAGAAACTTGAATCAGCCTGGTCTTAGCCCCACGCAGCAATGCCTCTGTTGGTAACAGCAGACTGTGTTACCCGGCTGGTCGCCCCGTAGCATCCTTGCAGAACACCCAAACTGCTTCCAACTTCAGAGTGGAAAGAAAATTGAGGAGCGGGCTCAGTGCCGGCCAGCTTTTGAATACTCGCTTGCCATAGAACAGGCCCGACTTTGTTTTGTCGGCCTTGTCCTTGCAGATCTTCGAGTTCGCTTTGTTCTCAGACACCTGCATCCAAGAACTCAAGGATAAAGCAAAAGAAAGAACAGAAAGAAGACTGAGTTGCAAACCACCACCAGAGATAATTTTTGGCAGACCGGGAGCTTGGCCTGCAAAATCACAAAGTTTGAAAGCCAACATGTCACTGTTTTGAAGCCTGCATCTCCATCATCTCCAAGCAGGTAGCTTTGGTAGATGTCGTCACTAGCGTCGCCATTCGTGGTACCGTGCCCTCGCAACACAAGATGACTGTTTGGTGGCACACCCTTGTACTGCATCTAATATACAAAATGTTACAACATGAAAAAACAGATATACCCACCTGGAAATCTTTCTTGATGTTCTTTTTGATAAATCTGGTCACAATGGCACTTGAAGAAGATACCTGACTAATAATCACCGCACACTTACAACCTTGGGCTCTCTAAGTTTGGTGCGGAAGCTTGAGAAAACGTTGGTTCTCCAGTCTCTGACCTGGGAGGCCCATGCATCGCCGGCCGTACTGGCACGATGATGTTCAATGAGATTGAGGCAAGGACTCTGAATCGCTCAGCTGTTCGACCGGAGGCAAAGAGGACATCGAATCTATGTCAGACCCAACCGTTGAAGACTGAAGACCTAACTTTCCTGCCCAAAACACCTGCGATGAAAAACATGTTCCAACGCAGCCGTTGTTTCACAGTTGGTTGCAGCATTGTTTAAAGCATCAGTCACAGTTTGAACCGCTCTGTTTACTTTGGTCCACGGAGCAAATTGGTAGTCCAATCTGTATGGGCTTTGACTTGGCTGTGAATTACCAGTCTGAAGCCAGACTGGCACTAATTTGAATTATTAATTTGAATCCATACTCTAAACATCTTCAGAGAAAAATGTGGCGCTCATCCTCCGCAGTTTCTTGGGCGGTGAGTTTGGGACTGGTTCAAGATCTTGGGGGAAGAGATCTATATCCAGTGGAAGAGTGTCAGGGGCTTCATTCTCCAATTCCCGAGGTGGGGTGATCTCTGGGGCTAGACGTTCTCGCTTCTGCTCTTCCAGCGATTCCAGCTTGTTCTCAGTCTCATCAGCCAAGACCATTCCTGAAATTTCCAACTCCTGCAGACTGTGGGATGAGACTAGCAAATTCTCTAGCAGGAAATGTGTGTGGCCATTAAGATCAAGTCTATCCCTCCTCGATGCCGAATAACTTGCCTCTGGCTATCATGATTTGAGATCTCAGCCAAACCACTTCAGGGTCTTCAATCCCTCGAAGTTCCATCTCACCTTGAGGTGATCGAAAAAGAAGTGTGGGACTTGCACCACCCTTATATAGAAAAATCTAAGATCCAAACGCCAGACCAATCTCCATGGCCTGGAAGGGTTTTAGATAGTATAAAGAAAGGGTCATCCCAAACATATTACTAAGTCTCTAGCTCTCTTCGATAACGCCGGTAAATCCATTGCCACGACTGACGCGCCATCGGTGCCAGGCTGAATGAGCCGCCCACTGCTGCAGCTGAAGCGGCTGCTTCCCTTTCCCATCCATTCCCTGCCCATTCCCATTTCTGTCGATACCTGACCTGGTTTGAAAGTCTGACCCAGTTAGGGTGAAAACGTTTTT
>CAXAMN010021473.1:1788732-1798955 GCA_963970005.1 Durusdinium trenchii | reverse complement strand
ACTACTACTACTACTAACTACTACTTCTACTTCTACTACTTACTACTTACTACTTACTACTAACTACTACAGTAACTACTAACTACTAACTAGTACTAGTACTAGTACTAGTACTACTACGACTACTACTACTACTACTACGACTACTACGACTACGACTACGACTACTACCACTACTACCACTACTACCACTACTACTACTACTACTACTTCTACTACTACTACTACTTCTCAGTCCCAAACGCTTTTGTCAGGCGTGACACAATTCACTCTCCCTCGATTGTTTGCGGAGGGGACTCGTTTTACTATTTAAGATCGGACTTTACTAGGCTGTCTTCACACAAATATCCTTGCGAAGGCCCTTGGTCTTTACATGTATTTAAAATAGGATAATGTACTCAAAGACTTGGCCCGGCTATATATATATATATCTATTTATATATATATAGTGGACTTGAGTTAACATCACTTCACTCACCGATTTCATAGCTACTGCTACGAACATGAATGAACAGAAAAGACAAAAAAAAACACACACACTAAGACTCGTGCACGCCTTTCCGCTGACTGGAGACCGGACAGCCCAACTGTAGAGTAGACCACAACGTTCCATCAAGGTGTGAGAGAAGTTATTTCTCCACTACTTCTCGCGCGCTCGAATGTGAGCTTGCGATTGCTTCTTCATGCTTCTTCGTTCAACCTTCCACTTTCCCTCTCAAATGACCCTCAGGCTGGCAAGGTCGACCAAACCATGCAATATCATACATGCGAATCGCGATCTAGTCACAGTCATTCATCCCCTACACCTCCGGCTCCAACCATATCCCCTTGGCACCCACCCCAACCACCTGGCCACAGAAGGTGGTTGGAGCCCTAGGGTCCCTAAGGCATCTGAACACTCTGTACGAGACCCGTTCCGCAACCCTCCGAGTCGATGATATTGGTCGGTCCAGTGTTCGCAGTGCTTTGGGTTTTGGCGCCGGTGACGATTCCTCTCGGATGTTCGCCAAAAACAAGGACGAACAAACATGAAAACAAACAAACAGCACTTAACAGCACCCATTGGATGATCTGAACACCAAGACCAAGAGCGACACCCGCAAACGTCCCCCAGAAACACAGCCCAGTCACTGGTTGTGACACAAGATCTCCTTCGCCTCCTCAATCCTCGGGCGAAAGGGGTTAGATGGGCGATGCCCTTTGTTACTAGTAGCTTCTTGTTACTACAGGTGAAACGATTCCCAGTGAAACGATTCCCAAGGGGATTCTAGTTACTAGTAGCGGCCTTGTTCCTACTAGTAATGTCAGGACGTGTCCACCAGTCGGTTTTGTCGCCATGACCCCGAACTCGAGCCGGTTTCTGGCATCTCTTTTCGGCGACGGCACAAGGGGCACAAGGCATGCGATCTGGCATGCAATCTGGAGAATTCAATGTGTTTTCGACTGGCATCTGTTACTGTGCCAGAGGACCAATGTGAGAACCCAATGTTATGCAAGAGGACTGTGAGTAACACATGTTTGTTGTCTTTTTCAGAACAAACAGACTCTGTGCTGGAAATATGCAATCCTATCAGGACCGATCCCATGCAGGATCATGAGCTTTGGTGTCCGGATGAAACGACAGGAAAACCAATGACTGCCTAGTTGACCCTCCTCTGGGAGATCGAGCCCCGAACATGAAGAAACGGATACGGCATCGAGAACACAAACATCAAACATCCACACCAACAGCAACGAACGCAACCACCTGGCAGCATGACCTTGTGAAGAATAGGAATTGCTGCAGTGATTTCAACAAAGTAAGTGTTTTGTGAGAAGAGACCTCTTCTAATCCCTGTTAGTTCCACCCAAACCAAAAACATCCAAAAACAAACACCATCCGGTTTGTTCAGCTGGGTCGACATCGGCGAACCCTCTTCCCGAGCCACGAGAGGACCTCCTCCAACTCCTCGGCCTGCCGCGCAGCTATCCGCGCCCAGGGTTGGGATGATCCCGGAGGTTGGCCCCTATGGATCCAACGAAACGGTAAGGCTGGACGCGGGTCCTGGCTGGCGCCTACATAAATAGTCTCACTGCTCACCGTACCTCAGGTAAGGTGCCAGTGGATCCAGAACGAAGCGGGACAGGAATGGCCACATGGAATTGGTCCAGCCTGGTTTCTTCGATTCTATATACGTGTATTTTTTGCGGCACCGACTGTCGGACTGTCTCTAACAGTACACACGCTGTAACACCACTTACGCAACAAAAGTTAGAACATCACATTATAGCGTCCGTTGCATGTGAATGGCTATGTCAATACCTAATCCTTCCCTGCGATATGTGGTGCACGGTCGGCGTGAGATGAGTATTTACCGCTGCTAAAGGATGTTATGCCTTGCCACTTGCCACATCATAGCAGAAAGCACTGGGAACCACCATGCAAGCACGTGCAACGGACAAAACATTAAAGAAGTAATTGGTAGATTGAAGTAAAGATTGTCAAACTGCCAGTATAGGTAAGTTCCTTTTTATTTTGATTTAGACCATAACTTAAGGACACTGGAAGGGGATCCCGTTTCCAATGTGTGCATTCTTGGATAATTGCGCAACCAAAGGCTTGCGGGTTTGAAGACACAACTGGCTACAGCAACACGATGCAACACGGCATACATCGTCAAGACTGGTGCTTAGTAAGGAATAAGGGAATGGATCCTGAGGAATCTCTATTTGGAGGTCATTCCCACATTCCCTATTTTTGTAGCCCCGGTCAGTTTCAATGTGGCTGTGGGTCAAAACCAGCCCTAAATCCTGGTGGATTGACATCACTTATGAAGTCATCTGTTCATTTTCAACAACCCAGTTGCGGGGTTTTGACTCTGAACGGCTGTTGGCCGCCCGTCAGCCGCCCGCAGATGGCCGCCATCGACCCCCACGGCGCCCGCAGAAAACGGTTTCGTCCTCCAGCTCACAGCCAGCGAGCTCTGCCAGCGAGATCTCTGGCATCTGGCCGCGACGAAGCTCGAACTGATGATTTTGGTCAGTTACTCCAGCTTCGAAGATGTGGTCGACAAAGAATCTGTGATCCTTTGGACCCTCTTTCGATCGAACACCACTCTGTTGGCTTTGGCTGACAAATGAGAACGTATTCTGTCACCTACCCGCAGGACACTGGGTGTACACTACGGCGTATAACAATGTGCGAGACTGAATAACACACCAAAATTCTCAAATGACTTTACGGATCAAAGCACAGGAATGCAAGGCATCCGGAATGTGCAGTAATGTGGTAAGCCAGGCGGTTTTAGCATTCTGGTGTTGGGCACGAGATATGAATTAAAGGCTTCCTGTGCTCATTGCTCTTGCAACTACTATGCAGCCGTAATATGACAGACATACGTAGCAAGATCCCCTGACCCGTGCCTTGGTACTCCACGTGACGAGCTGATCAATGAAGAAACTGATTCGCTGCTCTCGACAGCCATTGTTCGGCTGCAGCCAACACACAACAACAATGATCAAAAAGGTATCAGTATGCTGAAACCAAAGGGTCTCCAACTCAAGCTACTCTGGTGCAAACTTTGGAATTGTAGGTCAACCAACTTGAGAATGCTTTCTGATGAATTTGGTCGAATTTGGTGTCCACTTCTGAAGACCCAGACAACCTTTAAGGAAACCTGCTGGCTTTCTTTTCAATCGCCTGAGGAATTCAGCTAAAGCGGTGATAGTTGCTATGACCAGCAGCAGCAGCAGCAGCGGCAGCAGCAGCAGCAGCAGCAGCAGTTTATGATCTACTTCAATATGGGCCAGTTCCATGCTCAATCAAGACTGTATTTCCCCAAGTGTCCAAATGATCAAATTTGAAACAGAGGAAGTAAAGTATGACCACCCAAACCCTGCACTATCTGGTAGTTCCAGTGGCTATATAGAGCAGCCTGCTCCGTCTGTCGGGTGAAAACCCGTGCCTCGTCTTCACTCTCACGGCTGCCACGGGACAGGCCTAGCAGATGTCTGTCGAGTCAGTCGTGTCGCAGCCCGGAGCGGCAACAACGGAGTTCAAGGGAGTAATGGTGACTTTCACCTGGTCGAGTTCACCTGCAACAGACTGGATGGCTGTAATTTGTCACTCAACCATCCATAGCTTGGTGCCGTGGTAGCTCACGCAAACGTCCAAGCTGCAGAAAGGCTTGAGTGGAAGATGGGAGTAGGGTGGGAGTGGAGGACAAAACACCAGGATCTTTGTAGAACCTCCCACCAAAACCGGGAAAAAGTCATGGAAACTGTGGGAAAGTCGGCTCCTGGGTTGGTAGGTCTCAATCTATCACAATCTACCGATATTTATCGGTTTTGTAGTACTGACGGGAGATCCAAAGCATACCCAAGACACGTATCAGCACCCAACTCGACGGACTTCATCAGTTTTCTCTAACTCGAGGGAGGGTGGGTGCTGGTATAGTTGTATACAATCTATCCACTATAGGTACTATAAACGATACTGTAATCCCTCCTCCAAACAAAAACATCTTAAAAAACTCGGTCTGATTTGGCTCCAAACAATGACCCATCTAGATCGCCTTCCGCTGGGTCTCTCAGCCGCTTTTCTGGGTGCCCCGGGCTACGAACCACGCCCAGCCAGCCACGGCCCGCGGCTGCCTGGAGCAGCGCCGGAAGCTCCTGCGTGCCGAGGACGGGGAGGACGGCCGCGGAAGCCCCCAAAAGGATCGGACGAAGTCAAACGCTGTGGATTCAAAGCTGGTTTGTATTTTGGGAGATTCTTTGGAACTACATCGCACAATTACTTTCGACTTGGTCAGGACAGGGGGCACTATACATGTTAATCGGATCCTTAAAAGTCAGGACTGAAAAAGCCTCCTCGCAGGGTCACCGTTGTGCACGGGGTGTTCATTGATCGGTCCTGGTTGAGCCCAGTGACCAGTGCTTTGGCGCAAAGCAAGAGCCTGACGGGTTCTCCGTCACGCGACATGTTCGCCGAACCGTCAATCGCCTCGAAAAAATCGCCAAGACTTGGCCGGACTGCACAACCGTAAGTGAAGAGATATGTAGAAACCTAGGACTTTTCCGCTGGAGCATGGACCGGATTGATCAGATGCAGAAGTCGAAGTGAGCATTGATGAAGAGCTACTGGCGGAGAGCCACTAGCAACATGGCTAGAACTTAGAACCGTGTGTTTTGAGGGGCCTACATCTTCGAGAGCTAATGCCACTGCAACCACATAGGATGCATGGGCTGGGTGCATGTCCAATTACAAGGATCGGTCTGTCCCTGCTTGCTTCTGTTCACTATCCCGATCCAAACAAAAGAGTCCGGAAGGCCGTGGTCATGCACCTTTTTAGTACGGATTATTGTATCAAATCATTTCACATCCGTAAACCCTGTTCTTCAATTTGCAACACTTTGACTCTGCAAACGCAAGGGAGGGACTCATGAATGTAGTACTACTTTTGACTTGGGACGACCTGAGTTTCAGGATGAATTGTACTTCTTGGAGAGTGAGAGGAAGGTTTAAGGAAAACAAAGTTGGCAACAAAGTCCGGGCAAACCTTGTTGTAGGTCTCGGGCCTCGGGCCAGGAGGAAAGTTGCCAGAAGAGTCTTCATCGGTGCCTTTGGTACTTTTGATATGTTTGACCGTTTGGTATGTCATGGTATTTCTGGCTTTCCTTTAAGGTCCCCAGGAGGTCCCCAGGAGTAATCAATAGTCATCATACTTTCTGAGGCGCCTTTTTTACTCCACCCGTCAAAACTGAGGTGCAAAAAAATGTGCTTGAGACATCCAGCGGAATATGGAGGTCTGATTCATAAACCACCCCTGCATAAAGCCAAACGTCCCCGAGAAAGAACATACAGTAGTTTATGAGAGGTGGACATTCATTTTTGGGCTAGCATTCAGATCTTCTTGACTTGTGTTATCTCCCATAAGAGAATACTTATCTGTATTGATTTGCTGAAACTCTAACAAATTGATGGTCTCTACCGTGCTGCCCCATTGATGGTTCAGTGATCTCTGGTTGAGTTCTATGTCCAATACATCCTTTGGTAGCGTTCGATTTCAATTTGCATCTCTGTCTTGTGTGTTTTGCTCATTCGTTTTCGCGGAAGATCTCAGCTGTGATTTGCATGCTGCTCCATGGATGTTTCATGCATTTCTCTTTGGACTTCAATGGCGGTCCAATTTTCATGTGCGGTAGTTTCCACTAAAATTTGATAGATTTTGCTTATCACTCATCACTTATCACTATCGAATGGTTGGTTGCTGAATCCAATCCAAAACCTTCTGGTGAAAAAACATTCTGCATGAAGTGTGTACTGTACTCGAAGTTACTCTGACACTGAATGACTCTGACCCAACAACAAAGTTAAGGATGTTGGAATGGGGATCTAGAAACTCCTTTAGCTTTGTATTGATAGTTTGAATCCAATACTGATCAGAAAGTCTGCCCCAATGTGCTTGATCGTTCATCCTATTGATTCGTTCCTCGATCCCAGCAGGTTGCACGCTGGACTGGTGTTCGACCCTGTGCTTCTCAGGGGATTTCTGTGCACTAGTTGATCCATTCACGAAAAAACGCGTGACTCATGCTTGGTTTTGCATCACACCCGTTGAAACACCTATATTGTATCATATCATCGCATTCAACACATCAAACATAACGATTTGACCTTCTGCTGCAAATGGGCGCAGGCAACATGTACGTCAACTTTGACTCCGACGTCGCAATTCACAGCCCTGCAACTGCATAGTTCAAATCCATCCGTTCTACATAGTTCTAATCCCCGACTGCGACCCGGCACTTCACCCATCAGTTGTCTCTCCCCTGGTCAAGTCGGTTTTTGAACCCATTCCGCTCGGAAAACTGCAGAAAACCCCAGGAGTGGGACTCGTTCCAGCCTCCCCTTGGGCACATCTTCAGTAACATAAAGACCGCGACCTGGCCAATCGATGAGGACTCAGTGTGGGTAAAGGCAACCCAACAATGTCAATAAATTCAGTTAATTAGACATATTGTCTACATAAACAAATGATAAACAATACATGAACATATGGCAATTGGAAAGTACGACAAATGAACAACTTATCACATATACTTATCACATCTTATCACGCACTGATAGACTCTCTCTCTCTCTTTATCTCTCTGTGTCACTCATTATGCCTGCTTAGTCTTGCTTGGTGTGGCCTACCTGATCTCCCTGATCCTGTGGCCTCGCTCCTCGCTATGGCCCAGCCGCACCTGGTGTTGGGCTTGCGCACAGAAAACACACCCCTCGTAACTGGACCGTGTCTATTGTGATCACCTGGACCACCAAATTGCCCAAAACAATTGATCCTCAACGCGATCCAATCGCGCCCCCCGACTGTTACTTTGAGCCGCCTTTTTGAACTCCTCAACAAAGAGTCACCAATGGTCACTATATATATATATCTACATGGAAAAATACACATAATGTATAATTCAAACACAAAACAGTTGAAACACGTTAAAGCATGGGATGCATCTCTAAACATTTTGGGCATACATTTTAAACACTACAATGTACCACATTTTTTAAATTGTGTCTATTCCATTATACTCATGTATCTACACCGCAATATACCACAGCTTTGATACTTAATGACAAACGAAAAAATAAAAATAAAATACAGAAACAACGTCTTAAAGACGCCTTCCTTCATTCTGAGTGAACGACCTCTGGGGCCCGGCACCGGACCAACGAAGGGCTCCACCGCCAAAGGGGCGATCACAGCCTCGCGTCAAGCGGCTGGGGCATGTCGGTTCCATGGTGCTGTTCTACTTTTTCGGGGCGGGCTGGAAGGAGGGGAAGATAGGTAAATGATGGGAAAATGAATATGTTTTATTTTAAACGTTTGCTAAGTGGCTTTGGTTTGCTTTTGGGTTTGTGGGTGCCAGTGGTGTTCGTTTGCTTGAAAGGGGTTCTTAGATTGGGCTCTGCCCCGGTACACTAACAGTGACCACAAATCATACCAGAAGAAAAAAACACAGCAATATAGCCACAGTTTGCATCAGGATGACTTTCGTTAATTACAGTGGTGGTACATGCACACACCCTCAAGTACATCGGAGGCCTCTTGCCTCTTTCCCATTCGAAAGCCACAAGTGAGCATCCAAAGCATGTCGTCTTTTGGATGGTCTTTACAGTTGAAATACTCTAGACTCTAGGACCCTACGCTATAACAGTAACACTAAAGCATATTATATATATATATGTATATAAATATATGGTATACGCATTTGTACATATATATGCATTTGTACATTTACGAAGTAAGCCACAGAGACGAACTGTCAAACAGTCAACGGCTCAAACCGCTCCAGCTCGCTGTCATCAACTTGGACCTCCTGGGCTTCTTTCGATTCTTGGCTCAATAGGCTCAAGGTGAAGACCGGCAATTCACATGCTCTTGGCCGGATGATTTTACACTTGTCCCCCACTTGTTTCCCGTGCGTCTATACGAATCTGCAGAATCTCAGTACACCATTCACCGATAGTTTGGCTGATGGTAGCGCCCAGAGAAAAGAACATGAGCTGCTGCCAAAGAAAACGAGCTGGGCGGAGCTGGGCTTGACGGGCAAGTCTAGTAAAAGGAACAGAAGCACCAAAAGAAACACAACTCAAGACTCAAACCACCAAAGAAATGACAAACAAAACACAAAACTGACCACAACATTGTGCGTTTTTTGTGTTTGTGTGTGGTCTGTTTTGTGTTTTTGTTGGTTCTTTTGTGTGGTATGATTTGTGTTGTGTGGACTGGTTTGTGGTCGCATTTGTGCTTATTTTTTGTGGTATGCATTGTTGCATGTTTGTGGTATGATTTGTGATTTTTTGGTGTTTTTTGGGTAAAATTTGTGGGCGTTTTTGTGTTTCTTGTGGTATGACTGTGTTTTTTGTTGTTGTTTTTGTGGTATGATTTGTGGTTGCGATTGTGTTTTTTCGTGGTATGACTCGTTTTTTGTGGTATGATTTGTGGTCGCGTTTGTGTTTTTTGTGGTATGACTTGTGCTTGTGGTTTGATTAGTGGTTTTTGTGGTATGACTTGTGGTTTTGTTGCCTTTTTTGTGGTATGATTAGTGGTCGCATTTGTGTTTTTTAGTATGACTTGTTTTTTCTTGTATTTTTGTGGTATGATTTGTGGTTGTGGTCGTTTTTGTGCGTGGTATGATTTGTTTTTTTGTGATATGATTGGTGGTCCAGGGCTGAAGAAAAGCACAAATCAAACCACCATAAAAGGCATTTTGCTTAAACAGTTTACGGTTAAGTTTCGCAATTCTTTCTTAAGATGTGTCCGCCCATTCTGTCACTGCTGGTGTCCGCCCTTTTCCGCTGGCCATGCAGCATTTCTATTCATTTGTCTCCCATGTGATTTCTTTATGTACTTTTGTCTCCCAGGTTCGGTGCCTACACTGCTGGTGTCCGCCCTTTTCTGCTGGCCCTGCACTGCTGGTGTCCACCCTTTTCCGCTGGCCATGCAGCATTTCTATTCATTTAATTTGCTTTCCAAGTGATTTCTTTTCTTCCCCAAACAGGCTACTGTTAGGAGTTCTCAATGCTTTCTAAGGGTGTCGGTCTCGCTGCGGGACAGGGTGTCCGCCTTCCATCCGGCTTGTCACCCTCTGGTTGGTCATTGTGTCCGCCTTGTCTCCCTCCTGTCTCCCTTTGTCTCCGGGCTTGTCTCCCTTCTTGTTGGTCACTGTCTCCCTTCTGTCTCCTTTTGTCTCCCTTCTTGTTTTCCTTCTTGTTGGTTACCGTGTCCGCCTTGTCTCCCTTCTTGTTTTTCTTCTTGTTGGTCATTGTGTCCCCCTTGTATCCCTTCTTTCTCCCTTCTTGTCTCTCTTCTGGTTGGTCATTGTGTCCGCCTTGTCTCCTTTCTGTTCCCCTTTGTCTCCGGTCTTGTCGTTCTTCTTATTGGTCACTGTGTCCGCCTTGTCTGACTTCTGCTTCCCTTTTCTCTTTTCTGTCTCCTTTTGTCTCCTCTGTTGCAGTCCTTTACATGTCTCCCAGCTCCGGACTGCCGCGTCCGCCTCTCGCTTGCAACGCTTCACATTTGTCTCCCAGCTAGCTCTGGACTCTGCCCTACAATCCTTTACATTTGTCTTCCTGTGTCTACATTTGTCTCCCAGCTCTTTACATTTCTCTCCCAGCGCTGGGCTGCTGTGTCCGCCGCTGCCTTGCAATCCTTTACATGTGTCTCCCAGCGCTGGGCTGC
>CAXAMN010021473.1:1698436-1788722 GCA_963970005.1 Durusdinium trenchii | reverse complement strand
GCCGCTGCCTTGCAATCCTTTACATGTGTCTCCCAGCGCTGGGCTGCAGTGTCCGCCTCTGCCTCGCAATCCTTTACATTTGTCCTCGCAATCCGTTGCATTTGTCTCCCAGCTCTAGACTGCTGTATTGAAATCCTTTATTTGTCTCCCAGCTCTGGGCTGCATGTCGTTTGCAATCCTTTACATGTGTCTCCCTGTGTCTACATTTGTCTCCCAGCTCTGGACTTCTGTGGCCGCCTCTGCCTTGCAATCCTTTGTCTCCCAGCTCGATGTCCCAAGCTCTAGTTGCAGAGTGTTCCGATATTGAAAAACACAAACTGTTTGGGGTCTACGGTGGTGTAATTTGAACATGTCGGGAGAGTGTCGGGGTGCCAGAGCCAACTTGGGCTTGGCTCTCATCCGCCTCCAAGTGTAGTCATAATCTCCCTGTTCCCTCCTTTCTTTCCCTCTTTCCTTTGGCTGTGAGAGGCTACCGTTCCAGTCTTGAGCCATCATCATATGGACAACTTCTACTCTTACTAACTTAGTGTTTGCTTGGAGTCAGGTGCGAGTTTTAAAGTTTTTGATTTGTTCTAAAAGGTTCAATCGAAAGGATAATAAACAGTTCTGGGCTGGAGGGTATCCATGTTGTATTGCCAGTTGACAGTCTTCTGAAGTCTTTCATTGGAATCCGGGGATATTGCCAATTGCCCAGCGGTTATTTCGCCCGGTGGGTTTGATTTACTTACCTTAGAGGCTGCGTTGTTTGTTCCCATGTAAGTGCAGTGAAGCCCAGATGAACTTGGCAACCCATTAGAATAAGTCAATAAGTTAAGTCAAGTCATTGAATTTTTGAATGTCCCATGGATGCAACAAACTGCATGAACAAAATATTCATCTGGTGATAAGCAGGGTCAGGGTCACTCATTCTTTGAATTGCCATTTGAGGTTGTCCAATTAGTGAAGGGATGATGTTGTTTGCAATTTTGAACTTTAGAATTAACCCGCCCACTGATCCAATCATTTTGCATTTCCTAGACCAGAAATTACAATCCAATTTCCCTAAATGACACTAAATATGATTGTGGCTTTGGGGGGTATGGTTTTAAAGGCCCTGACCCTTTACGACTGTTAATTACTGTGGGGGGGGCAGGGTCCAACTCTTAGATGTTATCGGTAATTAGTGCACGGACCGAGTGCCAATAAATCTTAAAGCCGAATGACCGAATCAATCACCTTGGGTTTGGCCAGCTCGTGCTGAGAAGCGCAACATTTGGCAGAAGCCGAGCTTCCAGTGACTATGTTGGGTTTTTGAACCATCCAAACCAATCTTTCTTAAGAATGGCACGATGCAAGAGCATGAGCTGCGCATGAGCTTATGGCAACCCAACCAAAAGTGATTTTGTTTTATCACATCCTGAACCATGCATGAACTATGCATCACGACACGTGAAAAATGATCTGATTTGGGTGTTGCTTGTAGCCGCTCATCAATACCAACAAAGAACTAGTTATTGGTGATTGATTGATGGTGATTAAGTGATTACATACATACAGAAGGAATGGAGGCAAAGCTCAAACGTGTTCTGGTCCATATCCGACTTAAGATTCAGTGAAGAGTAGAAGAAAGAAATTGAAGAAACTTTGCTCAAATTGGATTTGTTGTGCTGTCGCACGTAAAAGCTGCCATATTTGAAGAAGCACAAAGGGGATCCGATTACCCCCAATAAAGCAGGTTCCCACGTCTAGCTTTAGTAGCGATACAGCTGTTGCGATAAAATGTGACCCCCAACCCAAAGTGATGCATCGAGATCTAATGTCATACCATGTTTTACAGTACTGCGAGTATACTGTATCTTTCATTTGCTTCATAGGTTCATGCAACCTCCCAACTCTTGAGGAACCTCCCGCCTCGGGGAGAGTCTCCGTCTCACCCGTCTCACTTCGCCTCCGCCTGGTGGACATCGTTGTTCTCCGAGCGTTGAGTGGGCCGAAGCAGTTGGAAGTGCTGCTTGCTTTTGGGTTGCAGTGTTGATTGAAGTGGCTGACTCTTCTTGAATTGGATTTGTTTGGTTCAAAACACACCCCCAGACCATCCAAGTCTGCCGCCCAGGCCGGAAGGCGTGTCCCAGGCTCTAGGCCAGGCCGGATCGAAGCGAGGTTCGGCCCCGCGAGGTTCGGCCCAAGGCAGTTGGATCCGGCGGTTTTTCGTCCAACCCGAAAGGGCCCAAACGAGGGAAGTGTTCACCACTTTCTCTCCCTCTCCCTCACCTCCCTCACCCTCTCCCTCACTCCCTCACTCACTCACCCTCTCCCTCACTCCCTCACTCACTCTCTCTCTCTCTCTCTCCCTGCTCTTTATTCCTTGACGATTTCTCCAGAATTGCATGCGTTCAACATCTCTGAACCTGAAACCACTGCCAACCCGACCTACGACCATGGCCGAAGGGACTAAGTTACACTAAGGTACAAGTCCCATTGTGCCATTATGGCAGCCAAGTTCCCAATGGCTGTGGTGTGAAATTGGCCATTGGTACCAAACATCATCAGTCTGAGTTTTGTACAACAGTACAACACGGCATTGAGAAATGAAATGACATCAGAATTGGCAGCGGCTCCTGCAAACGGCCCCTCACTGATCAGTAGTGAATGATCCGCAACTGTGCACATACATCAGAGGAACACGATTTCTGGCATGTAGACAAGCCACGAACTATCTACATACAGTTTTGCACAACTGCGAACATGTGCAAAGCACCTACAGTGCACGTTGAAAGCTGAAGCAAAACGATTCCTCTTCCGTCGAGGGGTTCGGGCCTCTCGTTCGCCGCCTCAGCACGCCCGACATGTTCCAACCGCAGAACCAGTCAGATCTGCTCGTCTGTACGTCACGGTAGGATTCAACGGTCATCTCTGGTCATATTAGGGACCGTGCGCGCGCGCCACGCCAATGGTTGAGAAGACCAGCAAAAACTGGTGAATGAACTGCATCATGAAGTCCACTTAGTTGATGATCAGAAAACTTGAGAATGTGAAGTCTTATTATAAGGGGCAAGGATCCCAACTCGACAATGAATTTTCCGATACTCCTTGAAACAAATGACTCATGACTGACACAATTAAAGTTCATCTTGATGGTTGATGCAGAACTCTTGCAGCGTGCAGAGTCAACTTTCTGGGGGTCAGGTGGTACGGGGGTTGAAGCTCATCGCTGGGTCAATGAATGGTAAATATTGCATTGACTTCCCATTCATGGGGAAAGTTGGCCATTTTTTGAGCAATATTATCACAAGCAACATCAGCCATTTGGCCCAATGATAAAGCCCCTGCGCCTGAAATCCCAAGAGTCTACCTTGGAACGTTGATCTACCATAGAATTCTTTCTCAGCGAGCTGGTTAGGGTTTGCAGTGATCCACATTGAGTCGCTGAGGCTACATCTGTCTTCCGATGATGAGAATCCAGCAAAACCCGGGCGAATCCCTTCAAATGATCCGCGTCCGACCCCGCTCCGTTCGACGCGCCGCTTCTGCCCCAACTCGCCGTTACTATAGTTCGTCGGCTCCATTTCGTTCCATGGATTCCCCGGGCGCCGCCCAGGCGCCACAGCCAAGGGCCCCGTCTCAAAGTATTTCTCGTAGACCTGTGATCTGCAGCTGTCGCACGGGCGGGGACTCGCCGTGCCGACGATCTGTTCTGTTTGCAGCGTCACGGTGTGGGTACGACCGAGAGACATGCGAGCTGAGCTGGTTACAAAGTCGTGAAAGAAGGAGAGACATGCTAGATAGGCTAGATGTTGACTTTCTTGATGGCTAAGTTGTGGTCTCTTTCAGGCGGCTACAAGCGTAAAACTTTCATGGGCACCTGGACCTGGAATGTCAAAGGTGTGAAGGTTCCATTGCAGGTTTTGGGGTCTCCTCTCCCACGGCATTGGATCTCATGCGGCGACTACAAGTGAAGCCAAGTGGGTAGCCATGTTAGTAAGTGAGAGCGACAAATCTATAGACATGTGACATGGGAGGATTGTAGGCGGACCTAAGTAGTCCAGCAGCTGCATGAGTGACCTGCAAGACTTCCCTAAGTGGGCAATGTGGAATGTGGCAAAAGGTTACTTTCATTACCAGGAGTCACAAGACGGGGTGGTTTCTAGTCCCATCCAGTGAGTGGATGTGACAGGGGCACCCCGACTTCCTTCGTTCGGCATCCCTTTCCTTGTGACTCCTGGTACCTTCTTCGCACCATCTGGATACATGTTTCGCATCTCCACACACTCCTTCAGCGAAACCAACAGCGATGAACTGCCAATTGCAGCTATGCCCACCAAATGCATCCGAAGGGTGCCCAAAGACTTGTTGACTTTACTTGTCCTGAATGGGCTGCACTGGGTTTCCAAACGCTAAACTGGAGAACCACCGTAAGGTCGGGCGATGCGGAATGACGCGGTAGGTGCTTACATCGGGCTTTCTCGAGGTATGTCCATTTGACACCCCCTAGCTTCAAGGTATGCCCCATGGGCACCCCTAGGTTTCCTGAGGTTTTGACCCGAGACACGAATGACACGCAATGACATGCAGGCTGCTGGCATCTCGAAGCAAAAAGATTTTAAGCTATGGTCCTTTGAAGCTCCAGTGACCTCATGTTCATGTGGCACATCCAAGGCATCGCGTGTTGGGGCCCTTTCGCCCTCTGAAGAGACCTCCCCCTTCTTCCCACCGACTGTGCCTTCGAGGACCCGGATCGTCTCGGATCAACTGGTCGTGTCCCAAACGAAAGTACACCATTGATTAGGTCATATTAGGCCATGTTGGCATCACTGAGAAACCCTAAGAGGCTCCAAGTGTTTAGACATGTTTAGACCACTCAATGAGGCCTCACCTCAAACATCCCTGCCAGGATCGTACTTGCAAAAAGGTTGATTCATTCCACTCTGCCTTTCGTGAAAATCGCCCATCTTCGCCCTACTCGCCTCCAGCCAGTCATAACGACCTTCTGCCTCGCTCTTCCTCTTTAACAGCGTCTGCAAAGCCCTTTCCACCTAGCGATCGCCACACCCCGTGCTCCGCCAAAGAGGAGAAAAGATGCGGCTGCGTAGACCTACGACCATGCCCTATGGACTTCTCAAAATTCAGAGCAACAAAACCATCGGTGGCACCACACTCGTGGCACCATGGGTTCTCCCCGCCCAGGACCCCTTATTTTTGGGGCGCTTCTTTTGAAGCCTTGGGTCAAGCCGGCCTGCAACCCCGCTCAAACACCGCAGCACCGCTCAAACACCCCGTGCCCGTCCGGCGTTCCCCTGGGCGCCCTACGGTCCCCTCTGGCCGCCTCCGTGTTCTCGGGCGCTCGCCGCTTGGCCTCTTCGAAGGCCTCCAGAGCTTCATTGAAGCGGGGAACTCCGCACGCCAAAGCGCAGCCCAGTCGGTACCTCAGACCCGGGCATCGGACATCTGCGAGAAACACCTCTCGAGGCCAAATGAGCCTGGATGTTTTTGGGGAGCTGTGCCTTTTTGGGGAGGCAAACAAATAAAAAATCCGAACCCATGCGGAGAAAACTCAACATCGGGAGTATTGACAGATGTTGGGGGGATGGGAGTATGAGAGGAATAGGGTCTGTCTGGCGGAAAGATCGTAAATGTTTGAGTCCGGAGCATGCGGCTGGCTAATCCAGGATCAAACCATCTAGAGAAGCAGCCATTGGAGAAGCCTGTTGGTTTGCGATAACTCCTGTCTGTGCTGTTAGACATCCAGTCTCCAGGCGCCAACATAGACTCCTGCTTGGTGCTTCGTACTAGGAGCCCCCCCATGTGTAGAAGCTGGAAACTTGGATTTTGCGGCTCCCAGGAAGCCTGAAAAAAAACAACAAAAACACATATTCACCATCCTACAGAGGCAAACATGGATTCACCCAGTTTGGGAAAACATATTCACCTGATCCGCAAAAACAGGCAAAACATTCAGCTCCTTCTGTCAAGCAGCCAGGTTTTGGGGTTCTCCGGCTGCAATGCACGTGCCAGGGCGGCGTCCTGGAAGGCGTGATGCATGAATTTGATGTGCCATGATCACTGGCCATGGCTGATGCAAACAAGACTCGTGACATCGAAATCACCAGAAAAGTCAAAGATCAGGAGAAAACACACAATCCAACAAAAATCAACAACAACCAAAAAAAGAGACTTAAAACAAGACACTCAAGGAAAAAAACGCAACAACACCGGCAACACACACACAGATATAAAATAAACTCAAACAAACAAAACATAACACATATAATATATATATATACGTTGTGTTTAATGATTTTTTTGAGTGTCAATGTGTTTTCGTGTTGTTTTTTTGAGTCTCCTTGCTGGTTGAGTCTTCTGTTGAGTCGCGTTTTGTTGTTTGTCTATTTGTTCATGCTATATGAGCTTTCTGGGAAATCCTGATTACACAACCAGATATTGACA
Organism: Durusdinium trenchii; assembly: GCA_963970005.1. Classification (NCBI taxonomy): domain Eukaryota; class Dinophyceae; order Suessiales; family Symbiodiniaceae; genus Durusdinium; species Durusdinium trenchii. The sequence goes on along the minus strand of CAXAMN010021473.1, from coordinate 1,782,299 downwards.
CGATCGACAGTCATACCATGGCCCCCGTTTCGGGATGTCCTATGAATACCTCTTGAAGATCAAGGGGTCTTTGTTAACCATGATTTTCGGGAAACGCCGAAATCCTCGAGAAAAACCACACCTATAGTTGAGGCTTAAGACCCCTCAAAATCATATCATGAAACCGTTTACCGTTTACCGACCTGCAGCCATCCCAGCACACAGCCGCCTTGGTACCCCTGAAAAGCAAATCCAAAGGAAGCCGCCTTGGTACCCATGTGTTCAACCAAATTCAACGAACTTCTCCTCCCGAGCGCCCTTGAAGTTCTTGAGCTTGAGACGACACCTAGGAAGGTGGACCCAGGTTCATATCCTGGACCAAGCAAGAACAAGGACACCCAGCTGGTTGCAAGGCAAATCACACGCGCATAGCAAAAAAACATGTGATTTCGCTTGTCAAACACCACTCGTTGTTGACACATGGAAACAGGCATGTGTCTTTGACTCTGATAACATCCTCGCTGTGGTTGGTGGTGTCTTCTTTTGTGACATCTGCAGCAGTTCGAGCAGCATGATGACCACGCAAAACATCCGTCATCATGGCTACAAAACATGAACTCCGTCGAACTCGACCAACCAAAAGAAAGTCATCCATTGCGCTCCGCCGGTGAGCAAAAACCTCCTCGCTTCCGAGAGCAAAGTGCTGTTTGAGTAGAAAAGGCAGTACACATACAATGTCATACATATTTTAAACAACAACTTTCAAAGAGTTTGGTGAATCATTGGGTTTTTTTGACAATCTCTTGTCCTGAAAAAAATGTGTTGATTTTCACACATACACATATCATAACAACCTTTTCCGCTACGGGGCGAACGGAACTGGGTCTCTCTGCTGCGCACGGCTACAAAGCGCTTGTGCTCGGCCCTCGGCACTGCTCGAGCTTTGCAATGCCTGGTTCACGACGGACGGGCCGCGGTGATGTCTTCCACCCGCCGTTCGGATCGGGAAGAGGCCAAAAACTCGTTGGAAGAGGCCTTTTTGCCTTCTGGAAACTTGGGAACAAGCAGCTACTAGGTGGAAGCCATCACTATTCGGTTCAAGGCCACTAGGAACTAAGAAGCTTTATAGCAGCTCCTGGCAGAATTACTAACTTGGGAACACAGTCACTCAGATCTGGTGAAGCAGCCCTTTTTGGAGGTTGCACTTGGAGTAAACTTAGGACTTAGGATTGGTGTGTGTGTGTGAATCATGCAGTCAAGGACCCATGAAGGACCCGAACACGATGATTCTAGATTTGGTCCTGGTTCGAGGAATGCCATGAATTGGTTGGCTGCGCTGCTCCTTTTTCAAACTCACGACCTCGAGTGAATCCAGTTATATATCTGCATTTGACTGGGTCTGGCTGGCCGAGGTGGAACTTGAGAGATCTTTTGAATCTTTCTTGGGATGTATCCCGGCCATCTGACATCTTTGGAAATCGAATCTTCCCCAACAAACCCGGAAGACAGCTTTCCGACCATGGGACCTACGAGCCTTTCCGAACATCCTGCAAGCAGCTGCTTGGACCCCCCTGGCACCCACCCCTGGCCCACCGAACCGAACCGTTCGGTGGGCCAGGAGCCCCAATAGTGGGGGCCGGGAGCCCCATCGATCGTCGTCCCACCAGGCGAGGCGACGCGGCTTCGATCTTCGACGGAATGGCGTCGCTTCAGCCTCGGAGTAGATGGCTTCAGCCTCGTCGAAGCGCCGAGCCCGGAAGGCCGCGGCGCCTGCCGAGGGAGATCGAGGGATGAAGGTAGATCGGATTGCTTTCCAGATCCCTTCTGGTGTCCTTTCTTTCAGACCATGAAATCATACGTTTTCTGGGGTTGGTCCCTGTCATGTAGAATTCATTTGGCAGGGTTTGACAGAGGAAACGCTTGCTCCAGATGCAATCCCCTGTTCCAGGTTCATGCATTTGGTTGCCATCTCGTTATCCTGAAGCCCCTCTGATAACTTCCAGCTCTTGGAGATTTGACCCCTTTGATAGATTCTGCTGATCTTCATGGATAATTCTGTGGTGTGACATCAGCTTGCTCAAGCATGTTCGATCCATCATCCTAGCTAGGTGATCACCTAATTGTTCTCATGGTTCAACCCTTCTGTCTTGTGGGGGGGCAGAACATCGCAAGCCATGCCCTTTAGGCTGCAGGGTACCTCTACCAAGCCGCTTTCTCGCATCCTTTTGGCTGCAGGGTTCAAACATGTTTTGTGCTTGTGTGTTTGGAGTTTGGATAATGAAACAAGAGAAAATTGATGAAACGTGTCATCTATCTTAAACAAGAGAAATCCTTCCGTTGAATAAGCGTTAAGGCCTTCTACAGGTCTGTCAAAGCATATTTTGATACCGTTTCGCACATGGTAGGTATGGCGCTTCGAGATGTACCCAGAGATGTATCATGATGTATCCATGTTCCGCACAACATTTGGGCTCAGCTAGGACTCTCTACTTCGGACGTGTTTCTCTGGATTTTGCGAAAAAATGTTCAGACAAAAGTGCGAAAGCCCAACCAGAATGACTTGGATATACTTGGATACTGGATACTCTTAAAGACTACGGTCTTGCCCCCATCATCCCCCATCCTTCAAGAGAAGTGATCAAGTGAACCACTTGCAGCCAGGCTTGAGTACTGCGAGGCTGGGCTTGCTCTAGGAGCAATGAACAAACCTTGATATTTATTTGGCAACTCGTGGTTAGCGAGAACTCAATTGAGATTTGATGTGTTTCTCGCGCGTGAGAAAACCTGAACTCTCACGTCTGGGAAACACCCTGGCTCTGAAGTCACTCCATAATCACCAGCCAGTTGGGACAGTGCAATTGACCCACGCAACACTTTTCGGGGCCAACTGCTTGTGCCCTGCCCCACTGCGGTCCCGGCCGTCAGGCATTCCAATCCATTTGGGCGCACGTGGCACGGCCGTTTTGGGTGGTCTTGAGTCCGTCTCGTCTTCACTTGCTGGCACTGGAAGTACAATTACCCCGAATCCGAAGGCAATCGCATGAATGTTCAATGCGGTCATTACAAGTACATATGTATACTGTATACGCGTAGCATAGCACGACTACACTTCAATGACTAGCTGGAGTTGAAGTTTTGGAACATGAAAACTATCAAATGTTCAGGATTGAATATTCTAGTGTCTTTCCGTAGGAGTCTTGTCATCGTATACAGACAGGTGATCGCGCTTTGTCGACACACTTGCCTTGATCCCGTGGCTCGAGCGGCTGCATCGTGGCCGGAAGTTGCTGGTATACTAGTAGCTTCTTGTTACTAGTAGCGATGGCCTCCAACCTAATGGCGATGGCCTCCACCTAATAGGTTCTTGTTCCTAGTAGTAATGCCAGGAGCTGGCCATGAGTTACATGCTGGATCGGCTACGGTGACAGGTGGTGGACGCTCCTGTCGAAAGTCTCAGCCATGGACTTGAACAGAACAGGACGTGGTAAATCCTCGGGGGTAAATGGAGCCACCATATACAATATACAGTAACCACAGCGTAGAATTGCTCAGCCAAGTTTAGTTTGGGATCAATGGTATGCACTTGCATTTGCAGGAAATAAGAAGACCTCCACCCTTTTCGGTCTTTGCAAAGACGATGGACTTGAAAGTGGCAAGAACTCAAAGCATCCGTAATTGAGCGTCTCATCGGTCAACGCCCGGAATGAGGAGGTCAAATGCATTGTCTGAGATCTTTCGTTCTTCACGGGCCAGGTTTTTTGATGCATCTCTACAGAGCCAGGATCTTGAGATTCAGAACCAAGTTGTGTGATGTTCTCAATTTATGGTCATCCTGGAGTAGATAGAATATGGGAAATATGGGGTCATGTTTTTGGATTGGTTCACCTTCTATCTACTCCAGGATGGTTGTATCTGTAGCTCGCTGATTTGGATTCACTCCTGCTATAGAATAGCCCCTCAACACCGGCTGCCACACCCCAAGGCGAAAGGGGCGTGGTGACCTCAGTCACTAGTCCCAACGAATGCGGGTCCTCGCGCGTGGGACATGTGTCTGCGCGCCAAAAGAGGGTCTGCATGGGTTCACATAATAGGCTTTGGCTTCAAGAAGACATCGACCTGCATGCTTCAGAAAATGCCCTCCAAATATCCAGTGCACTTAATAGAAGTGAATTGAAACACTTCTGTGCCAAACAAAAACTTCTGTCACAGGCGCTTGGGAGGGCCTCAAGCGCTCGTCCAGTGGTCAGAATCCTCATGAGAGTCATTGACTGTTGATTCTGTTGACTAAAAAAGCCCTCCATATTATGCATATGGAGGGATGACATATATTGAAATATCATACAGGTACAGAAGGGAGTTTTATTCATCAACATTCAACATGACGCTGTAAGCAACACGTCACACGTGATTTGCTTACACTTGGGCAGTGCCGTTCCAAGCTCAGAAATCATAGCATGGCCAATCGTAGCAGGGGGGGTGAAATGGCAAATAGATAAAACGATCCGTCGCATTTCAAGAATTGTGTTTTATCATTCGCGCTACAGCTCCCTCGTGGCCAGAGGCTTTGGCGCCCACTGTTCGGGAACAGGACATTCCATCCTAGCGAAGGGCCCAACATGTGGGGGCCCATGCAGTTGGATTCTCAAGCATTGTTCGCATGCCATCAGTGGCAGGTGCGATTTCACCGAGAGGATTGAGGGTCGATCTTGATTCTTTGAGAGGCTTGGAGAGGGTTCGGCGACGAACCAACTGAGTATACACTCCCAACTCATCACACGGAAGTGGAACAAAAATTGAGAACACAGACTGTTTTATAAAGGAAAGAGCGTATGAGTTCTTCTCCTGTGTTCATCTGCTTGAGAGAGGCCATTTGTATTTCCATGAACAGTTGAAAGGATCGGGAAGCAACATTGAGCAATGCCCTGGAAAAAAAGAACTGGTCAGGACATGTCAGTAAATATGTGCGTCACAAAACCCGCCACATCGTTGCAAAGTGCGGAATGGAGGGTCACCATTTGGGACATCTCTCAATAAATTCTTGCCCGTGCCGCCGTGTGCGTACTGCCCGTGCCACAAAACCTATATAGTTATAGTGGTTTCAGAATAGATGGCACAATCCCCAAAAGGGGGGTTATATGGATCCTCATCAAAAAGACCTCTTCAGGTTTGTGCCATCTACTCTGAAACCACTGTATCGTAAGCAGCTCTTTGAGGTCGAAAGACCCTCTGATCATCCGATCTGTCAGCACGACACGTCAACCTCCGTGATCACTCACCAACCTTGTTGCATCTTCGTCGCCGTCACGGAGAGTCTTCCAACCACCGGACGCCGTGCGTTTTTCAACGCAGCGACACGACACGTCCGACACGACACGTCCGGGTGTCAATGGCTCGGGTGTAAACGTCGCTTGTCTACGCGGCGCCGCGCACGTGGCCCAGCGTCGCACCGCGGGTCCTCTTGACTGGAGACTCGATCACCCACCATGAAGTGACGGTCCACGAGTCTCAAGGAACTCGCCTCTGAAGCGACAGGCGGCGGGAGCCGCTGTTGCCAAACCGTGTCGATGGAGAGGCCGGCAGTGTCTTTTGATGGCCAAATCGATTGGACAGTCGGGTTCTGTTGCTGATTTGGAATTGAGGACCCATGGACCCTAGTATTGGAAAGTTGTGGTAGTGGATTCTATTTGAGGGTCCTCCCAACACACGGAAAGTCCAGGTGACCGAGGCGGCCGCATCAGGTGACCGCGGCGGCCGAGGGTCAAACAAATCAACCCAAACAGACGGGGCTGGTTAGAAGTTGAAAGTTGAAACGTTTGGGGCGCCCAGAACATCCACTCACTGGATGGAACTAAAAACCACCCCGTCTTGTGACTCTGGTCAGCTTTTCTAGACCTGAATCCCACTGACTCTCTCAAGCTGGCGCCTTGATCCTGCTGGCGTTGCTTTGTTGCAGGTTTTGGCTGAGCCAGGAGACACGGCAGTGCCCAGGCGCCAGTGGCCCCATCTCCTGCGCGCGCATCAAACGGCTCAATGGCCACTACACATGTCGCGATGAGATTGCAGCAGTTGGATGATGGTAGATGATGGTAGTCAATTTGTGTGTATGAAAATAGGGAGACCTTCCCAGGCACCCCCCTGAGAAGAACGGATATATACTGTATATACCAGGACCTTCCAACAGGTGGTTTTTGGGCACTCCTTGACCTCTAAGAGGCTGTTTATAGACACCTCTTGGAAGGTCCTGGTATATATAGACCAATCACACATTGGTTGGAGGTCTCCATACATTTATATACATTAAACATAGATGCATGTCATGTATCCGGGATCCAAGTACGTCCGAAGGTAGTGGTCGACCCTTCAAACCCGCCGCGACGCCGCGACGCGAAAGGACGACGGCGCGAAGTCTGGCACCCGTCTCCTCTTCGGAGCTGTCACCCAAGTCTGCCACGCGGTGGACCTCCCAAAGTGATGAACAATTCAAACTTCATACCCAAACGCTCCAAACAGCCCGACTGGTCCCTCAAAACCGGATTTGAGACCCCAAAGCCCTCCATATGAGGGTCAGCGTCTGGGTCAAAAGAAACGGAATCGCACGGAAGGATGGGCTTCTGCGCTTTTCAAAACCTCTGGTCGATACTGAGCGAAGTGAACTTCTGTCGAAACCTGTCGAAATATCTACTGGTATCTTACTGGTCCAGTATGTCAGTGAACCATTCATTTGGGATTGCCCATGGTTTTCGTGAAAACGGATGGGTCTCAACTCATGATCATGTCTCGACCTGCCCTTTGGCGATCACATCAGTTAGTATTGCCAACCTCTTCACCGAAGAAACACCGCTGAATCTGTTCCCAACAAGTTCCCAGAACAGCTTCCGCGTCAAAGAAGAGACGCAACTCCGTTTTCTTCTTCTCGTTTCAACAAACATAACACTTTGGCTGCTTGGTGAATCGAATTGAATCCGCGAGCTGCCTTTCAGTCATCAACAGCTACGACGTACAATCATCTGCGGCAGCCCCGAAGACTCACCCCTCACCTGGCCGCGCCACTTTTGCCTGCAAACGGACCAAACGGACCGAATCCATCCGTTGTTTTGACGGATCAACCAATCTGACAGGTCGATGTAATGAGTAAAACCTGGTGCTACAACACACACTTGCCGCACTTCCCATTTTGAAGATCTTTAGGGCCATTTTGGGGCTCGAAGGATCGAGCTTGAGCATATTTAGCTGCAAGTCATGGCCGCCATTGAGATGTTGGCAAAGCCTCAGCCAAACTTCACCAACTGTATCATCAATTCTGCCAAAAAGCAGCCATCCACCCAAGCCGAGCAGGTGGCATCCAGCAAACAATCATCAAAGTTTCAAAGTAGTTTAAGTGTTACTATTCATGTACAAGTATATATATATATAATCTGTCTGATTCGTTAGTTGCTACCTTCAACATCTGTCAAACATGCAGAGTAGATTGCAAGCTTCTAATCTTGGATGTGCTTTAATCAACTTTAATTTTGAATGATATGCACAGGCAGCCTTCGCATTACCCAAATACGTGCTGTAGGGTTAATTTATGGGTTTTTATAAAGCTGGACCACAAGACAGGGGGGAGCCTCAGGATTCAAGGGATGTTGAGGGCAAACTACTGCAAAACGGCCATGAGTTTCATGTGCCAATGACTAACTGAATCGTCCTATGAAACGAACCGAAGGAAACCTACGTTTGCTGGCCAACTCGACGTTGGAGGCAATGACTCCAAACGGCTGCACAAGGCTGAGAGAGTCGCTCAAGAAAAAACACCAATGACTGTTCCAGGCCTAGTAAATCTCAAATGCACCGATCCAAACCCCATGATGTTGCAATCAGTCCTCTTTCCCTTTGAAGTTCAGGAGAAACAAACCCAGATCACGCCGTTTGACGCTTCAGTTCCGGAAGCGACCAATCCGATGATGATTCGCACCTGAGCTTCTTCTTTTGGTGCAGTTCCACAAAATCCCTGGGCGCGGATCGGAGACGCACGGGAGACGCACGGTCTCCCAAGACATGGCTACAGGAAATGGAATATATAGTTTGATGCCACTCACGACTTCTTTGGGAATGATTCCTTTCGTTGCGTTTGCATGGTTTTTGTTGGTGGTGAGTCTGCTATTTTTCCCAGTCTGGCGAGAGCTGTGGGGTTTCCCATGGTTGAGAATCTGCCGAGTCTGGTATTCAGGGGAGCGAGATGAGTGTTTGGTCTCCTTCAGGGTTGTTCCTCTGTTGTTCCTCATGGCCAAAGGATCTGTGAGCTGAACTGAGTGGAGAAGGTGCCTGGGCAGTGTCAAAGGTCTTTGCTCGCTCCACACAACAGCCACTCCGAACCGAAAAACGATGAAAAACGTTGCCCTCAGTGTCCTTCAACATCATTTCACCCATAATCCGCAGCTGGATGCAGCTGGACTTCCTTCGGCCAGCTTGCCCGTTGGCACCGCGAGCCGCCTATGTTTTTGGCTCACTTCAAGCGATGTGTTGCGTCGCAAGCAGCCAATTGCTCCGTCCCAGTCTCCTCCTGCGCGGAGAGGAGCACGGAGAGGCGCGTGGAGACGGGGAAAATCCCGAGGCATGTTGATCTGGGGGAATCATGGTCTGTCTTTCGTCTGCGCCAAAAACGTCTCGCCTGTGGCTGACTTTGCATGAATGGGGAAATCCCCAAACCTATCCTCGCGGTCGCCTGCTGTGTGAAAACCAATAGGAACCAACGAAGACCAACTGCTGGCAACATCTGGCAACTGGCACTACTGCTGCGGGAACTGGGATTCGCTGGGTTGGTTTTTTGGAAGCCACATCGACCCATTGTTGTCACCCGACCGTAGTGTCAAAACACGGACCGTGGGGGAGGTGAGTATGTGATGTGATGAGATCTAGCAACGAAATGTTGTTTTTTGAAACTCCGAGTTCAGGCAGTGTCAAGTATTCCGATTTGTTTTTCATGAGGAGGGCACGTTGCATTTTTTGTGACAGGACCCTGCCGTGGAAAATAGGACCCGTCAGTTCGAGGCATGAACCAGCCTTGTTCTGCCGCCGCACCGTCTGAGTTTGCCCTTCTCTTTGCAAAACAACAAATACTCTATTTGGAGTGATCCCTACCCCGGAAGGCGATTTGGAAGAAGGCGGGGCAGATGTATTGACAGACTAGCCTGACAAAGGCAGGCATGCAAATTGACACAACGTTCTGGAGCTTGTTCTGGCATCAGTCTGTGCTCTGACACATCATATACCATAAAGGCTGGGGCTTGTTCCGGACTCTGGACTGTGTTCTGACGTCCTTGATGGATCTTGATGGCATGTGTTCTGCATTTTTCTTGCTTGACATGTGATGTGACATATGGCCCAAGGACCGACTTTGTTCCTGGTATGCGCTCTGACGTTCTTCCATCAAAGGAAGTGTCCGCCCTGCAAAAAATATGGCATTATCACTGGTATATACTCGGGCACTCTATCTGGCATATATACTCTGGCACTCTATCTGGCATGAGTTCTTCCATTCTATCTGGCAACAATTCTGGCACATGCAGTCTATCTGGATCTGTCTGGCATACATTCTGGCATTCCAATGGTGCCCACTGCGATCTGGCAATTGCTGCTGCGGTCCGGTGGTGCCCACTGAAATGTGGCGCTTGCTGTGGAGGATTTTGGGAGTTTGCTGTTGAGGTTCAGTAGTGCCGTGCCCACTGCGATCTGGCGCTTGCTCTGGAGGTCCGATAGTGCCCACTGCGATCTGGAGCTTGCAGTTGAGGTTCAGGAGTGCCCACTGTGATCTGGAACTGGCAGTTAAGGAAGTGCGAGAAACACAAAGACAAAGACAAAGGATGAGGCGGGATCCTCTTCTAAAATCTAACAACCCTCATCTGACAAGTGGGGAAAAACAACATTAACATGAGCCCCTTACCAGGACCTGTTGGAAGGTCCTGGTATGGGTGTGAAGTGGATAGAACACACGGGACATGACTATCAAATTGTGGCTGGGCTGACTTCTCCTTGCAATCAAAGTGAATCACCTCAAAGTTATGGAAGCGGAGGCTCGGGTCAAAGGTCACGATTTCCGTTGGTGCTTTGCTTGTGTGAGAATTACACTCATGTGGGGATGCCAGGTTTGTTGTGCAAAGTATTGGTCTATCATCTGCTGTTTCGGCATAGCAGCATAGCATCGGCTTGCCGGAATCCCAGCGCAAGTAAAGCTAGATTACATCAATTTGTCTGGTAGGTGGTTTCCAACTCACTTGAACATATGAGTCAGTGGGTTCAACCATCCCAAGTAAAGTTTGAACATAAATATATATCTTGGGTCTATCCTAATACCTGCAACAGCAGATGATGGTGGTTAGTAAAAGCCTTGTTCAAACATTATGATTTGTTTGTTTACTGACTGTTACAGGTAGCAGAAAACCCCAAAATATATCATATCTGAAACCAAGATCCCTGTGTTTTCGGCTGGACGCAGATCGTCTCCGCACGGCCAAGGTACGGTAGCCACGCAGTCGTACCAGACTCAAGCTGCGCACACACAGTATGGGGAGGTCCAGGCAGGTAGCTGCTAACTACTTAACTAGGTCCGCCGTGCGTAGATGGCCGTGGTGTTTTGTGGCCAGTTGAATGAGTTGCAGAACGTCTTTTTATTGAAATTCCATTGGGGCTAGGGTTTGTGGATATATCGCAAGTACGAAGTCCAGTTATTCTTGGTTCGGACAAACTACTTTGCGCCCGTTTGTCCGCACCCCGTGCGTCAGAACAAGGCACTAACCTGTACAAGTACCTCGTCAGCGGCAAGACTTCGTATCATGTGCGCCCGCCACACCCATTGGTACAGCAGTGCTTCGATTTTTTGGATTCAAAGCACTTCTTCCATCCTTCTTCACATTTCTGTTGAGGCTGGAGGGGATATATTGCTTGAGCGCAAGCCACCATCGATCCATGCATTGAGTTCCTCCAAGGTTCGATAATCCTGGAGATGTGCGATCCACAGGTTGTGCAAACTCAATATTTTGGTGACACACTTGCCGATGTTGAAGACCAAGACGCTTGCTTTCTGCTGACCAAGCTCGATTGCGATGGAAGTGACAGCAGCTTTTGCCTTTGCGTCGATCGACTTTATTCAGAAGCCCGCTGCTTTGCACTTGCTTTTTGGACTCTGTAAGAGGCCTTGCACCTGGTTTTGTCACCCTGCAATCAGGGCCCCACACGATGGGGGCACGTGCTCTTTCCACAGCAACCAAAACCATGACATGCACAGGATACGCCTTCGGCAAGTCGATCGCCATCAGACATGCGAACCAAAACTGCAACGTACTTATGCGTGCCACATAAACACAAACTGTTACCCCATGCACACATGACAGCATGTGAACGCATGTGAAGGTAAAAAAAGGTAACAGCGCCACGTCAACAAGCCTGTCACATAAAGATACGTCATTATCGCCTCACCCCCCCCCCAACCCCCCCATGAACGCATGTGAAAGCATGCATGTGATCGCATGTGAACGCATAGAAAAGTTTTTGAAAAAAAGGACAAGCGCCATGTGTACAATCATGTCACATACACATACGTCATTACCGCCCCACCCCACCCCCCCCCCCCCCCCCCCCCACCCCCCCATGAACGCATGTGAAAGCATGCATGTGAACGCATGTGAAGTTAAAAAAAGCCTGAAACGCACGGCCCCTTACAGGCGCCGATACCAAAAACATGCACAATACCACAGAAAAACGCTCCTTGCCAATTCAACCCTCTCCCTAGTGGCCCCGCGGACACACAAAAAGTGCTGTAAATACCACACGGACGGACTTCGCAAAAAAGTGCTCCAAAAAATGCCCCGGCCGTCTACGCCCGCCCAGCCAATTACTTAATTACTTACATCCTCTTGACAAATCCAAATCAGTCAAAAGCAGGTCCAGGAAGACTATTAGTCTCCACTACAAACAGGGGTTGGTTCACGCCCAGGGTTCCGACCGAGGGTAACTCTGCTGTTGTTCCCTCTGCTCGTCCTCGTCATCGCTCAACGCATGCGGGGGGCCATGGGTGCCTCCTGGCAAAATGTGAGGGGGCACAGTATGGTTGCGTTAATTTCACTTGTGGCACTTTCACAAGTGGTTGGGCTTCCAACAAGTAATGAGTTTCACTCTTGCAACCGACATCACCACACCCGATGTTCCAAAGGCAGATTTACAGTAATCAGATTTACATGGCAGTTTGAATGTTCAGAAAGTTGCCAAGTTCTGCCAAAATCTGCCAAAAAGGCATCTTTTCAGAACAACCAGGCGCTTTCCCCACATACTCTCGGAGGTTCCTTGTTCTTTATGCCCGGTGTATTCTCCGTTCTGCGGATGCTGAGCATCGCTCTCGGATGCTGAACATCGCTCCTGTTTTTGGAAATGTTCCCCTCAGAAAGAAAATATCCACATCACAAGTTCTAGTGCTCTCTTTTGGTCGCATAAGCTGTCTTCCCCTCTTGGTTGCGTTGCAACTTCTTTTGTTGGGAGAATAGAACAACTCATAAAACAAGCAAGCCACTTCAAGTAGTCAAGGAATGTCAAGTATCCGTATCCGTTTAGTCTGGCATGATGTAGAGCCCAAAACGTGCCACCAGAACCTTGCCAAGGTTTACACGGTTTATTGACAAAAGAGACCGTCTTCAAAAAGAGGGCCGAATAAATATTAAAAGCAAAAAACACCACCAGGACGGATGTTCTCAGGATTGAATGCTTCGCCTGTGTCGGGCGTAGGTTATCACACGTCCCTAACACGAATAACGTGTGTAACGGTGTGGTGTACAATACCCACCAGAACGACGACTGGGGTTTTCAGGGTTTCCATCGTCTTCATGTGTTGTTGCCCTCTGTTGTTGAATCGTTCGGGAATGCAGCCCGCTTGGAGCCCATCAAGACTTGCAGTTGAGGTGTGGATGCCATTTAAAACCTTGGAAACCTTGAATTGCAATTAACTAATTAACCTTGAATCGGTTATATAAGTTATATATATTTATTTATATACCCTAAAAGTCCAGGACTATTTTAAAAATAGTCTTTGGGAATTTGGGAAACGATCATATATATATATACATATGCAAGCCGCTGGAAACGACTGGTTTTGGGTGCTGGACACTACCTCCAGGACTCGCACGGCACGGAGCTTCAACTGGCACTTCGACCGCCATCTCCAGGCTTTTCTCAGCGTCGGCCTCATCGGTGCTGGCGTCGGTGCTGGTCGTCTGACTCTCATCCGTGTTGCTGATGGTATCGCGGTCGGAGTCCTGAACCAGCCGTGTTGGACCAAAAGGCTTACACTCCTTGAAAAGAGGATGGCACAGCCTTTTGTTGGATGACCATGAAATCCGAAGACCAAGCAGGTGGTGCCATCCACGTAACCATTTTTGTTTCAGCCAAGAATTCCCAAAGCACGTTTTAGAGCCCAAGCTAAGCAAGTGAGTCACTAACTAACTGTTAGTATCTGTTAGTGGATGCTCAGCTAGGGCACCACTGATGATATTAAAGTTCAAGTTCAGTTGGTCCATTAGACTGTATATAAACACGGTCAAACACGGATAGACTGTAGATCAAAGTGCTGACTCATGTTACTAGCTGTTCACTTGCCGTCACATTAACGATTAGCGGATAACAAGGAAGGCACCCCAACCTTTTGTGGAGATCTGTGGATGATTGTGGATGTCTTGCAGTTCTGAGTATTCGAGGATCCAAATTTGATTGTTCTTGTTCAATTTCTCCCCAAAGCTGCAACCACAAAGTAATTGGCGACACGGGCGGGGGATGATTGAATTGAATGTTCACCAACGGTTTGGCTAAGAAACACCAAACTGTTCCTTTCAAAATCAGGGGGGTCCTGTGCAGGAGTACTGGAACTCGGCGACACCACCCTATATTGATCAAACATCTACTATCTACCACGCACAGGCAAAAGCATTACCACAAATTTATGAATGCAGCGCTGAGACATGTTTCTCGGCATGTTTTGTGGCGGAGGAGACTCAATCACCCTCCATCACCCTCGACGGCTTCCATGGTGAGATCAACGATATCCCTGTGTTGTTGATTATGATTATACAGGCACTTCAGTGGAAGTGGAACACCAACTATTTGATCATATTTGTAGAGGAAAACCGTCATCCAAGGAACCATTTTCCATATGATTCATTTCAGGGACTGTGATCTCATCAAAAAGCTCGGTGGTTGACGACTCGTGCTCTTCGCCCCACGCCGCCACGGCCAGCCAACGCCCAACTGCTCAAGCTCTTCGCCCCACGAGCCGTTCCGGGACCCGGTCCCCAAAGCAAGCGCGGCGGCGGGCGCGGTGGCCCGTGCTGCGGTAGATGAGGAACTCCTTGGTGGCCCGCGCTGCGGCGGATGGCCCCCCCCAAGACGGGCCAACCAGCTTTTGACACCCACTTCGGTGGAAAAAAACACTTCTGTGGGCAGAACAGTGTTCGCTCACTTCATGTTCTGCACCTCAAAAGCCAGGGCGCGTGTAAATCCAATGTTTGACAGCAGGATCGAAAGCCACTGTTGAGCAAGCTCAGCAGTAGAAGCGGCGATAAGATCACGCTGGAGGTCAACATGTCGCGAAACCTGGGTGCTCGATGGTGCTAAGCCCATTGTCCCCATATTGGTTTCTTTGTTTTTTTGTGAACAAGCGTGTTTGTCCGCAAAACTTGGTCAACACCCTTGGGGTGTTTGGGGTGTTCGGATAACCGAATGGTGCCCAGGTGGATTGGAAGAACCAATTGTAAAAAGGCATTCCAAGGATCCTGGTCTAATATAATGAAAATATATGAAAATGATCTAGCAACCAGCTACGCAACCCAACTTGCCCTCAAAAAATGCACCCTTTTAAGGCCCTGAAACGTGCGACCAACAAATTTCAGATGCTGGGCCGACGGGTTTGGCGCGGATGACCGGTGGGGGCGGCAGTGAGGGGAACACGTCGCGACGTAGTGTGCGCAACACCTGAGACATGGCCATGGGTGGTGGAGGCCATTTAACTCAAGAACATGATTGGGAACGGATCTTCCCCAAATGGAAACTTGGCAAAGCAAAGTTTCAATAAAGGCAGGTTGTTTTGGTGGATGCACCCAGATTCTGAGACCTAAAGAGCCAAAAAACTTTCGGGGATGTCTCAACACCGCTCTCCATGAGTTGGCCACAACCGCGGGGTTGAAAGGATTTGAAAGGACCTCGTTGCATCACCGAGCTAAGCAGTGGGGTCGTTCAGGCAAGCAGAAAACCAACGCCGTTTCGCATTCACTGAGCTGCATTCGGTTCGTCAGGATCCAAAAGTAGAGGGCCTCACAAGCAGCGAAAATCAAACACTTTCATTGAAGGTACGAAGCCTTGTGGTGGTACTTGCGCAAATGCAGGGGGCGTTGCACAAATTCCTTTCCTTGAACCCCAAAAAGATGAAACCATGATAAAACATGTATATGCAGTGAAAGGCAAGCTCCAAATATCGAAGGTTCATCGGCTTACGATACCATGTCTTGGATTTCTGTTCTTCGACCTCCCACTTCGCTACTTCTGTCGGCGCATCGCCTAGTAGTTAAAGTAAGGGGTTCATGTATACATGCAAGACACTCCCACGATGGAGCGCCTGAAAAACACACCCACACACACTCACTCCCACCTGTAGACCTCTTTCTCGTCCACAGCAGCCCTTGGCACACCGCGATCGCATCAGACCTGACCGTCACGCCGCGTGTGTTCTTCTGCACGGAATGAGAGTATCAACAGCTCCACCACCAGCGCCTGGGAAAGAAGTTGCCAGACTTCTTAAGAGTCTTGAAAAAACATTCTAGAATAAGAATCAATAAGAATATTCTTACTTCTTAAGAGAAATTTACCACCAACCAGTTCTATGGCAGCATGGTCAGTGTCACAGCAGGTCGCCGTTTATCATTGTTGATCTGCTGCGATTCGCCGAATTCCAAAGCACGGAGGACTTCACCATTGGATCGGTAGAAACTGCCAGAGTAGCTGCGAGGCGGATCCGTTTATTCAGGAAACGAAGAATCCGTGCCCTCCGAAAGGGGTTTGCATCACCGAAAAGGGGTAGAATCTGGTGCAAGCCCTGCATCGCGCTGGGGATACAGGCAATGGGCGATGGTATGTGATTAAAGGCGTCTGCATCTGCGGCATCACCATCTGCCCCCGATCCATACTTAGGCAATTTCCCTTCTTCATCCTTCTTCCACCATCTTCCACCTGCTCTTGTTTTGTGCTGCAACAACATCACCCCGGCTGCTGATCTCTTGCAGTTTTCCTCTATCTCTTGACGGGATTCCAGCAACTGGACGGGATGAGAACAAGAATTTCGAACGCTTGACAGCGAAAAAAGAAATCCTGCCAGCTTTACAAACAAAAGGAATATATATATATATATATTATATATATATCGGTCAATGTTTGGGCTCCCTCGAAGTCGCTAGCTGCTAGAATCAACCTCTGGCGCATCCACGACCAAGGCTTTTTTCCTGCTCATATTCTTGAGTTGGGGGCAATCAGCATATACCTCATATACCTCTGCACATCATGCGAAAGCTGCTAGTCAGAGGGGCAGTGTTTGGTAGACCTGCTTCCAGTGCCCTGGGCTTCGTTTTGGGAAGCCTCATCTCCAATGCGAGAAGTGCCCTGGGTCTTTCCAATCTGCAAACACGACACTGAAAGAGACCTCGACAACCAAAAAACCTGCAAGTTCAAGTCATAGTCATGTGACGCAAGTGACTTTAGTTGATCCATGTTGATCCCTACCCCCTCAACCACTCTGGAACGATCGATTATTGTTTACTTGGAGCGGCTTGTGGAGCCCCAACTACGCTTAAAAAGGAGAAACAAACGTCGCAAAACTCCAGGGCCGCAGGGCCTCTATGTCATATCATGTCCATTTTTGTCGCAGCTGCCCACGTGTCACGACATCTGAACGGAGAACCCGTGGGCCGCGGCCAGGCGGTCCATCGACTGGGGGAGGTCAGAACAGTGCCCCTTCGGTTTGGTGAAGGAAGTCGGCCACTGAATGGACGACACCGAGTCGGTGTCAACGTCTTCCGCCCCACAAGTGTGCGGAGCATGGCAAAGCATGGCTGACAAGCTACAGATCACCAGATCGAAGAGCTACAGAAATCCAACCACCCCTACTATATAGTACCGTCAGTCTATCATCATCTATCACCCTCCCAGGCAGAATGTTTCACCAGGTGTGTGGATGAGATTGGATGACCCCAGCTCATCCCACACCAATCGCCCGCGTTCTGCCATCACGTCATCGCCTTCGGCGAGGAAGATCGTCACCTCTAAGAGCAAATACTTCAGGATCAGCCTCAGAACGACACAGCCGAGCAAATGCTAAACATCGACTATACATTGACACGTTAACCTGGACATAGATGCTGGAAACACCTAATGTTCGAAATACAGGTTCGAACTGGATATCTTTGGAGGGTACAAACCTCCAGTACCGAATTCCGCTCCCCAGCACCAGTACAAACTGTCAAAATCTCAGGGGTAAGCCGATCTTCTTGGGCCTCTTGGGGCCCTTGGTCCCTCAATTCTCTGGTTGAGTTAAGAACTTCTTGATGTTTTAATCTCAATGGCTGCTCCCCCAGCTCCATCAATCCCCCAGTTCCACCGACTGCCTATCCCCGAGCCGAGGCTGAACACCTGCACAGTTCCCAGTTTCCTCCGCAGTTCCCTGGCTTCAACACATTGCAACAGATCTGGAACACTTTTCATATTGAGGTCTCATGACCACCACTTCATGACCTACCAAGGAGATAGCAGTATTCATAGGCTTGGTGCCAGCGTTGGAACCCATTGCAATACATCGGCCTCCAAAACTCTCTAAACGCGCAGGGCGCAGCGAACAAAAACAAAAAAACAAAGGCGCTGCCCCGTCTCTGCGGCTCTGTGGCCCCGCCAGGAAATCCTTCCAGCGCTGCATCCGTCGCAAGATCTCCAGTGCAGCCAAGGCCTCAAAGACCTCCAAGGCCACCACGAGGAAGGCGAAGAACGGGACCAACGGACGCCTGAAACGACGGTGGCGAGAGAACGGCATCTTGGACGGGATGAATTCTCTCTGGAGGGGGAGACCACTCATTCTGATGAAAACAAAGTGAACACTAACATAAACCATCTGGCTGAATTGTAATAGTGCGTAGGTCGAACCATAAACCTGAAGTTCCAAGTCTTTGGTGATTGAACACACACCATATACTGTAAGTCACGTGACTGTCTGCTGGCAACTAGTGGGATATGATAAGTACTGTACATGTGTGCGCCTGCCTCATGGGGTGAAGCAACAAGGCTGCACTGGTGGGGTCAATGGGTCTCGGGATCTGTGAAGTAAAACAGGTGCTGCCGCAGGCACAAGACATCCCAAGTTGATTCTCCCTGAGCATGGCAGCAGCGTCTCCTGTGGTGCTCTCCACGGTCACGCACGCTGCAGGATGGAAGGATGATGGAGGATTCCAAAAAATGAGTCAACACTTGCCGTTCGTTCAGAATTCAAGGTGCTGCTCTTCAGACACCCTGACCACAACTTACAGAGCCCAAATGACCATGTTTGCACTGCAACATTCCTTAAAACCATTTCAATTTGCAACATAGCACCTAGTGTCTGGACCGACAATGAGTGTCTAATGGAGATGCAGCGATGGCGATGCAAACGAGGGGATCCGACACGATGACCCAAATCACAGTTCTGTCTTAGTATTGAATAGAGAGAGAGAGAGAGAGATTACACAAAAAGACACCAACATCTTTGGTCTCCCATCACAACAGTCACATATATATTATATATATATATATCAATTAAAATTATATATATATTATATATAGTATCTTTAATTTGCTCAGTCACAAACACAACCGCTCTACATAGGGGAACCCTTTTTTTTAACCCCCCAACCTCTTTTTTTTAACCTCCACCCTTTTTTTCAACCCCCCGACCCTGTTTTTTAACCCCCAACCTCTTTTTTCTAGCCCCAACCTCTCTTTTTTAACCCCCCAACCTCTCTTTTTTAACCCCCCAACCTTGCTTTTCTAAACCCCCGACATCCCCCGACCTTTCTTTTTTAACCTCCAACCTCTGTTGGACACCCGGCCCTTATTTTTTGAGAGCTGGAGGGGGGGTTGTCGTTTTCGTTCTCGTTGTCGTTGTGGTTGCTGTGGTCGTCGTTGTCGTTGTCGTTGTGGTTGTGGTTGTGGTTGTGGTTGTGGTTGTGGTTGTTGTTGTTGTTGTTGTTGTTGTTGTTGTTGTTGGGGGGCTCGGGGGGGGCGCAGCGCGCTGCTGGTGTTGTTGTTGTTGTCGTTGGATTTGTTGTTGCTGTTGATGTTGTTGATGTTTTTGTTGCTGTTCAACACGTGTGCAGGCGTCAGGGGGACTGCTTGAAAACAAAGAAAGCCGGAGGAGGGCTCGGGGGGAGGGCGCAGCGCCCCCCCCGAAGTCAAGCAAAGGTACTTGCTTCGCTTGTTGTTTTTGGATTTGTTGTTGCTGCTGCTGCTGCTGTTGTTGTTGTTGGGTTTGTTGTGAGGTGTCGTCCAGCACAAGAAGACAAATCTAGGTGAGACAAGGCAAGTCACTCCGCTTGACGAAGACGTGCGGACTGTTTGAAAACAAAGAAAGCTGGAGGGGGGCTCGGGGGGAGGGCGCAGCGCCTCCCCCCAAAGTCAAGCAAAGGTACTTGCTTCGCTTGTTGTTGTTGTTGCTGTTGTTGTTGTTGGATTTGTTGTTGCTGCTGCTGCTGGTGTTGTTGTTGTTGTTGTTGTTGGATTTGTTGTTGGATTTCTTGTTGTTCTTGCTGTTGTTGTTGTTGCTGTTCAACACGCGCGCAGGCGTCAGGGGGACTGTTTGAAAACAAATAAAGCTGGAGGGGGGCTCGGGGGGAGCGCCTCCCCCCCGAAGTCAAGCAAAGGTACTTGCTTCACTTGTCGTTGTTGGATTTATTGTTGCTGCTGTTGTTGTTGTGGTGGTTGAGCAAGTACCTTTGCTTTGAATTCGGGGGGAGGCGCTGCTGTCTCTTTTTCACACACTCCGCTTGACGATTGCGCACGTGTTCCACAACTTGGGGGGAGGGCGCAGCGTTTTTTTCAAGTCAAACTCGAGTGGAAGTGACGAAAGGAGGCGCTTGACAGCTGCAGTTTCGGAGGGGTAGGTATCTACAGGCGCGCGCGCCTCCCCATGCACATAGTACAGAAAAGGTTAGTGGATGGAGGTGTCGTCCAGCACAAGATGACAAATCTAGGTGAGACAAGGCAAGTCACTCCGCTTGACGAACACGCGCGGACTGTTTGAAAACAAAGAAAGCTGGAGGGGGGCTCGGGGGGAGGGCGCAGCGCCTCCCCCCAAAGTCAAGCAAAGGTACTTGCTTCGCTTGTTGTTGTTGTTGTTGTTGGATTTGTTGTTGCTGCTGCTGCTGCTGGTGTTGTTGTTGTTGTTGTTGGATTTGTTGTTGGATTTCTTAAGCTTTTCCACCTGCTGCTGATGGTTGCGCCTGCCGCTGCAATGCGCTGGGCAGCCTTCGGCCGCTGGGGCAGCTGATGAGATGATGCTGATAGATGGCAGACGGCCAAGTGAGAGCGGACTTGCTTTTTTTGTTCGGCCCTCCTTAGTTTTGATGAAGGGTGAATGTCACTCACTTCACCGATTGACCTTTTTGATGCTTGGCCTCAACACTGTTGATTTTGACCGAGCTTTCCTCCACCTTAGACCTTTTGGATGTTGAGGGTACTCCCAGCCGCTTGGAACGGCTGATTACCTCCATCCATGCCCATGCCTCAATACAGAAACGATCTCCAACAGGAGTCCGGCCTATGGCCGCAGGGCGGCGCTTCTCATCCGAGTGCGTGTGAAAGAAAGAAAAGTTGGATTTCTTGTTGTTCTTGCTGTTGTTGTTGTTGTTGCTGTTCAACACGCGCGCAGGCGTCGCCCCCATGCATACAGAAAAGGTTAGTGGACGGAGGTGTCGTCCAGCACAAGATGACAAATCTGGGTGAGACAAGGCAAGTCTTCCAGTTTCGGAGGGGTAGGTGTCTACAGGCGCGCTGCCGCTATGGAGCCGAGCCGCGCAACAGCGTGACACCCCCGCGTCATCACGGCAAGTGGGCTGGCGCAGCGTGCTGGGTGGGCGCTGTGTAAGTGGTCCGAGGGGCATAGGCACTCGCAGGCAAGGGTCAAGGGTTAAAAAAGCAAGGTCAGGGGTTAAAAAAGAAAGGTTGGGGGTTAGAAAAAAGTGCTCGGGGGTGAGAAAAAAAAGGGTCCGGGGGTTAAAAAAAAGAGGTCGGGGGGGTTAAAAAGAAAAGGTCTGAAGGGTTAAAAACAATTGTTTTGAAGGGGGTTACAAAAAAGGGTTGGGGGGTTAAAAAAAAGTGGTGGGTTAAAAAAAAGAGGTTGGGGTGTTAAAAAAAAGGGGAGCCCCTCTACATATGTCATGCCTCAGCCCAACGGCGGATCGCGCGGATCGCCGACACCGGATGCCGAAAAACCCACTCTCTCGCACTCTCCTGATGGATGACACCACACGGGTGATCTGTGAGACAAGGAAGCAAGAAATCCAGGATGTGAAGATGGGCGGCAGTAGGGTCACCGCAGCCACCTCGGCTCAGGATGATGTCTGTCAGAATCCAAGCCACCGGTGACTTCGTTGGATGGCTCGACCCTAAAACACAAACGCACGCAACAAATCCCAAAAAGTCCGGTTGTGTTTGTTGGACGATTTTTGTTCGTTCCCACTTAGTGTGGTACGCACCCCTTCCCACCACCGACGACCTAGAAAGGGAATGCGCTGAGATGGGCCACCGGTCAGAGTTGCCACATGTCGAAGGATAGATTTTGCGATTGTGGACGAAATCTGGACATCCAGAAAGATCCACCAGTGGATTGAACCCCCCAAGGCCTGGAGAGGATACACATGAACAAGTTCCTCAAACCGCAAACGTTGTGATGACATCAGTTTTTGATGCGGGGTTCCTTCAAGCGGTCTAAGGCGCCGAGGCAGGCGATTAGAAAATAAGGAATTCACCAATTGGTCCAGCTGGGCTACGAGATCTCCAGCACGCTATGTCCCCATGAAAACCGACGTCATATCGAAATGTGCGGTATCAATCACAAGACAAGAACAATTTTGACTTGGTCAAGTATGGAGTACCCAGGTGTTCCATGTATGGAATAATTTGGAACGACAATTACACACACTCTCTTTCTCTCTCTCTGACACAATCATGGAATCATGGAAGTGGGTCATGCCCCCCTTGGAAAAGGGGGTTGTCCACTTCCACTCTTGTTGCAGCTGAAACCACCCCAACTGATCGGTAAATACGCCAGCCATTATTATGCGAACATTGCAAAAGGCTCATTTCATCTTGCCATATTCCATGAAAGAACCCAGCCTCCTTCATGTAGGCTTGGGAGGAGAATATCACCTGCATCATGCTCACCTCGCCGGCAAACATTTCGGAAGGTTTTGGAAATGAGGCGAATGCGCGCATCGAATCCGTCAATATGCGCACTGCTGTAGACCATCACCTCAGACCACCACCACCACCACCACCACCACCATTCAAAATATTTAACAATTTGTTTGAGAACCAGTGCTGGAAATTACTTGCAGTTGTCACATGTCGTCACTTGGCTTCAATCAGCTCTAGGCCTCTTACAACATACCACCTCAACCACTGCCGCAAAAGCCAACGGTGGTCTGTAATACCGGGCTCTTCAAAAAATCAACCATCTACCTTTGACATATACTTGCCCTCTCCATGCCTTTAACGGACCCCCAACTTCAGTGTTGTGCGACATCTCTCCATGCTCAGGCCTTGAAAAAAAAAACTTTTTGCGTTCATGTCGCGGGCAAGTACATACCAACATTGGTGGGGGTTGAAAGAAGCTTTCTATGCCAGATTTGGACATGAGATGGGATGGCTGTTGCTTCACGAAGCCCGGGCCCGGAGAAAGAGGACGTACGACGGATATTTTCTGCGACGACTATGTCATGTCTACCGGAATTTCTGCGACGTCTGTGCGACAGGAATTTCTGCGACGACTGAGCGAGATGCAGCTTTGCACAACAAATTTGGTAAGTATGGTACTGAGGCAGCTTTCATGGCCATAGCCGGCTCACAATCTTTCTGGCCGGGTGCGCAACCTGCGATCACTGTCTCCGGAAGAGAGACGAGCTGTGTGCACTGCTTCAGCATCATATCCACATCGCCCTGCTGCATGCCTTTCTTGCCCTTTAGCTCCGTGATCTCGGTCAACAGTGTGGCGATCAAGACCGGGGGAGCCAGTCGCCGTCACTCTCCACACGAGAAGGCGGTGTTGGAAGAACCCAGTAACGAGATCCATCAGCCCACCACTTGAGTCCTTGCAGGACTTCATCCCGGTATGCCTGCCAGTCAACTTTGGAATGTCCATCATTCAAAGCTGTGGCCGTGCCCACACCAAGTTTGCTCTGAGATGCCATTCTGCTGTAGAATGTGGCGAGCACAAGCCACCCACTCTCCTTGGCCAGTGACCAGTGCAAGTTCCTTGGTCTCTGAACCTGTTCTCTTCAGCAAAGCCTTCCTTATCTGCTTCAATTCTCGTGCCTGCGTCGTCGACAGCTTCCTCTTCCTGCCACGCACTTCCGACAAGCCCCTTCTGTGCGACTGCCTCTTCACGGCACGTCTGACTGCTGTCAAATTTGGAGCAAGTACGCCTTGCCGAGTGCGAGCTGAACTTACCCAAGCAGCAATTTGGATCAAAAACATTCACCTTCAAAGGAGACAGTTTTTGGGACAGATTTTCAATGGGAAGGAGATTTGTGGCTTTACCACTTGGCTCGTAGATGGGGCCCTCATCTGGGGGGCCTTAGCCTGCAAATAGTTATTGCGAGGCGTATGACAGAAGTGCAACCTTCAAGCGGATAAAAACCGCCATCTACCTTTGACCCATTTTTGCCTTCTCCACGCCCTTAATGGACCCCCAACTTCAAAGTTGTGTGACATCCCTCCACACTGAGGCCTTCAAAAGAAGCAACCATTTTGATTTACGTATGTCTGTTTTCGGGGGAAGCACATATCAACATTGATGGGGGTTGTAAAGGGGGGTTTTGGACATGCCAGGCTTGGACATGTGATGGGATGGTCATCACCCATGACATCATGCACGCAAAAATAAAGGAAAACGTGCATAGATTCCGCATAATGAGATTGCAAGTGTGGAACTTCTAGTTGATTTGAAATAATGACAAACTTAGCCCACCCCTCAAAAACTTTCTTGAGTCAAACCGCATCCATCCATCAGTGGCAAACTAGCTAGACTGCTGGCAAGGTACAAGGTGGTGCTTTTGTGGTTCTCTGATTTCCGTTTGCTTTTGCTCAGGTCCAACAAATATTCTGGATAGTCGCAGGCGGCAGGAACACGACTTCAAGTTGACTCCAATGGAGTTTGGAAATGTTTGGAACATGTAATCTTGTACACTTGGGTCTTACTGTAGATCACTGAAATCAGTGATCTGTCAGCACGAACAAATCACATCGAATCATCAACTCGTTAACAACACAGAAGGGTGGAATCAGGGTCGACAGGGGACCAGATGTGGCTCACTGAGATTCAAACTGTTTGCGGCAAGGAGACCACACGCAGTCTGTGAAACTGTGCAAATGACTCAAAAAGCAAAAGAAACATGACTTCCTCACGCAACCCATGCGACAAATGACATGGACACGACTGGACGCTCCACGACGTAACAACGCTTGCCTCTGAAGACTTCATGAAAGAAGTCCTGCTCTCTGGCCCGGCAAACCCCTCCCTTCTTCCAGCAAGCCGTTCGCCTTGTGGTTCACCACAGCAAACCACACGGAGACCCCCAGAAAGAACTGAGCGGGCTCTCAGAGCTAGATTCGGTGAGGGCGGGCGATGGCCTCCACCTAGGAGCATAAGGAATCTAATAGCAATGGCCTCCAACCTACTAGCGATGGTTGATGCTGGATCTCTTGAATCCCTTCTCTGGAGTGAGAAAGACATGCCAACTTGTTTAAGATCGTGCAACCAGTAGTCCAGCATGTGGAGTTTGATCTGCACTCAGCCTTTGGGGTTGATAATTACTCCTCAAGGATCCTCAAGGTAGTCAAACAAACTGCTGGTCATTGAATGACCCTGTCTTGGTGAAACTGTGGCTGAAGGCTGAAGGAAACTACTTTCGAGGTAGACATCCTACCGCACCGCAGTCACACCCATATGGAGAGGTCCTTGTCAGAGAAAAAGTTGGTTTTCTGGGCAGCAAATCACTACCCCAAAACTGTACCAAAAGAAAAACAGGGTGCGGCGCAACCACGAGGTAATACTTTAATGAATATAAATAATCTTAAATTGAGTCCATTCACCTTCTTTTTTATCACCTTTGCCTTCATCTATCTCCGGTTCAATTGTTTTGCGCCGTCACTGTCGAGGGGCGACGAGGAAGTTGAAGTCCAGCATGGAGATGGAGAGTCCCGTTCGAGGCTTCAGTTGATACTCCTCTGCGAGATCGAGGATTTTTCTTGAACGACTTCGTTTGGTATATAAACACCTACACACCTGCTATTCTTTCAGCTGGAAGGTTAGTCAAGTTGATTTGAGGATTTTGATAGGCAACAGCGGAACACCGAAATCTGAGACACATTGCTGGGTAGCCGTTATTGTTGTTTTTTACTAGTGTTATTGTTATTTGTTTTGTATAATATGTACATATCACCCCACACACACACAAGTGATGTCTGCAAGGGTTTTAGACACACTGAAACGAGAAGCAACTACAGGAAACAAGTGTTTTTGCCAAAAACAAACGGAATATCAGGAAAAAGGCAGGTCAAAACGGATGTCAAAGACACATACAAAAACGTGTGACCAATTGAAGGGAATACATTGGCTATTGACCCCAACCATTCCTTTTTTGCACTGGGCCCGTTTACCGCCCTCACCAGGCACTCACTCGTCCCGGTCCTCGTACCAGCGGATCCATCCGGCGCCCCAATTCTTCCAAAAGAAGTGGCACAGGACACGCCTGGAGGGATGAGGTGGGCACAAAATGAGAGGCACACACACGTGTCGATCTATTGGTGTGTCTATTGGTGTGTCTATTTGCTTCGTCTTAAATCGTGAGTGTTTTTCGGAGGTGGAGAGAATGTGGAGGTCCTGCAGAACAACGTTCCAGCGAGGTGGAGAAAGGTTGCTTGACTTTCGGTATGAGTGGAAGCTGCCGGCGCCCAAGGCCCGCGATGGCCAAAGCAGATGTTGGTCGAGGTCCTTGTTTGATTGAGACTACTCGTCCAGTGCATGTGCATGGTGTTGCTGCTTGTTACAAAATGTTTTGGATCTGGGTAACCACCTTTCCTCTTTCTCAATCCTTATTATTTTAATTGTTTTCGTTAACATGGACCAGCAGTCGTCCTATTATAAGGAGATCATCTTACAGCTTGAGCAACAAACACTGACCAACATCCGCTTCTTCACATGCAAACACCCATCAAACAAAAGCAAACACACAAACACACATGCAAACACCGGCACATCTCCGGCTGTCCTGTCTTCCAAGATGTGGCGCCGAGCAAACTGATGTGGATTGAAAACAAAAGGGGCGTACAACCAAGAGATGATCGTGAGGCCAATACCTCACGGCGACTCGAGGCAGTGGGACCCTGGGACCCTCCAAAACAGTTTCAGTTCCCTACAAGTCAATGACCTCATTTTGGTGCAGTTGGTCATACAAAAGGAGGTAAAAGACAAGGTTTTACTGGATCTTTGGACTTGTAGGGGTTCTGGTCTCCAGAGCTTCCTCTTGTGATTTCGGCATCGAAGCTACCATCCCTGCGCTGCAAGCCGTGGAACATGGCAGGGTGTTATGGCGAAGCAACGAGGCGAAAAACTGCAGCATATTGAACATGTTGAATTTGGTCAGGAAGGCTAATTGGCAGTAACCACCAGTTTCCACCAACCATGACTCTAGCTTGCCACTCCAAATACCAGGTCGTCTTTTTGGCGTGTCCTTGGGTTCAACCTCTTCAACCTCGGCAGCAAATCTCGATTGGCCCGCAAACACTCTCCGTTTTCTACAGGAGAACCTGCAGTTCCCGGTTTCCGCCTACGGTTCAGAGTAGATGGCACAAGGGCCCCCAATGTCGGTGGTTTATATATGGACCCCCATATGTCTAAGACATCCTGGGGCACCCCCGCCATTTTCGAAAACCTCTGAAACCACTGTAAGTCTCAAGAACGCAAGAACTGCTGAGCCGTTTTTTTGTTGGATAAACCCTCAGCCGTTTCCGTAAAAGACGCGCGGCCCTCACGGCGCCGCTCCGCTTCCGCCCAGATACAGGCCCAGAGAGCCGAAAGTCCCCCGCCTCGGCGACGAGAAGCAGGCCCCGGACCGGGTCCGCTTCGACTGATCCTACGTAATTGAATAGTACAAATTTGTACCTACTTAAAGGCATCTTAAAGCCTACTTACTTATGTTGAAATTCAACATCCTTATTTAAAAAGAAGTAGGTTGTGAGTAACTTATAAGTATAGACAATAGAAGAAATGAGTAGTAGACATAGGTCAGTTATGTCAGACAGGAGTAGGAACCATGCATATTGTTTTTTTTGCTCAAGTTTTTTTTTGCAAACTGGGTCATTTCATTGAAAACAAAGGTTTCAAAGAGGTTAAGATTGAGAAGAACCGGTTGTTTTTTGATGTTTTTTGATGTTTGTTGTGTGACATAAACTCGCTTTGAGTTTGTTATTGCTAGATCTTGAGACACCAGGTGTGCTGCACAGTGTGAAAAACGTTTGCGGTGCTATGGGTTAAACATCATGCGGTGTGGCCGCATCTCATATGATGTTGCTCCGAACCGTCCTCGTTGGAAACGTGCAGCGCTTTTCACCACTTATCCCTGAACTATCTTTGAGGTATCTGTAAGATGTCTTTTGGATATCGATAAAATGTCGACAAACATGTTAGAGTTTTCTTATCAATATATCAATGAGATATCGATGATATCTATGGTTTTCCTCAAGATATCCATAAGATATATTTCAGATATCAATCAAATATTGAAAAGACATCTTTCGGAGATATCCATGGACCTCTGCTGAATATCTATTGATGTTTATCAATCGCTGCGAAGCATTTTGCAAGGCGGCATGCCCGAAATGTTCGAAGCAAACACACCGCTGGGAAACTTGTTTTTAGATGCACTGTAAAGAAAATCCCGAGTGATAATCACATAATTCATAATTGAAACTGTTCACTGGATTTACATCAATCTTTCAAATTCTGATCCTTTTTTGCTGCCCCTTTTTGCACACAAAGTCAGCATGTTAGTAAAAAAAGAACAGTCAGAAACAGCAAAGACCTCAAAGAAAGCAAACAAACTCGATGAAATAAGTAGACACAAGTAGACTTACCTTAATTACCATGTTTGATCTAGAACTTACACATGTCTACTTCTTATTTACTAAGTATAGGTTTTAGTACATACAAGTGGGTAGAAGTAGCTCAAAGTAGCATAAGTAGTTTCAGCGAATTAACCTACTTATCACATACTTAAAACCTACTTAAAACCATGTTAAAACCTACTTATAACTTATAACTATAGTATATACTGTACTAGTATTAACCAGTTATAACTAGCAGCGGACCTAGAGGATAGGTCCCATATCCTCAGGTTCGGGTGGGCACACCCCCCCAGCACAAAGAGACCCCCTGCCCCTGTCCCATCGCACCGAAAACGGAGTGGGCAGCCAGAGGAGATCCTAGAAGTCCAGTGAGACGAAGCCCTGCCAGCTGCGTGCAGCGCTGGCAAAATCGGTGCTTCCTAAAGGTCCAAGTGCCAGGCCTCCTATTTTTGGTCGGTCGTAGAATGAAGCTGGTTGCCATGGACATGGAACATCCATATACGCGGGGCGGACAAGGTACAGAAAAAAAAAAGAGAGCAACAACCCAGGTCAGAGAGTCCTCAACACCCCACTGCATGCACCCTGCTGTATTTACTTGTGCCCTTGCCTCTCGGGGCCGAAAAGGGCCAGTCATGACTGGCGGGCCATGACTGAACATGCACTCTTCCCACCAGAAGATGCAAATCTCTGAAGGTCAAGAGGCTCACAAGGTGAAACCCACTTGATCTCCAAGGAAGGAAATGAACACACCAACAATGGGAGATGCATTGAACCCGCCCCCAAATGCATCGAGCGGAGCTTGAGAGATGTTCAAGCATTGCTTTGTGCTTCATCGGACATGACGGCTCGGCCGTCAGCTGTCGGCTGTGACGCAGACGAAGACCCCCCGTCCGTTCAGTGTGCTGGCCCATCGCAGCGCCAAGCCAGTCAACAAGCATGTACATGTTGGATCTATCCTATTCCAAGGATGGCAGTCGCCTGGTCGCTTCAGAACGAATTCAATCCCAGCCGTTGTGGCCCAAATACCCCATGGTTAATCTCCCTGCCCAAATCTGTTAGGGACATTGAGTTGAACAAGACAAACAATGACTATGCATTAAAAAAAACACAAATCTACTCAACTGAAAAACCCTCTCACCTTTGGCCTGTCAGCGTTTCATCCTCGTTAATGCTTTACAGCGGTTCCAAGCTTTCTGACGTCCAACGACCTCGGCATTCCACGTCAAAGCAAGCGGCGATAGGGGTTGACAGGTTCCATGCCCCCCAGGCCACTCACCATGATCGAGGCGATGAGCAGCGTAAGGCCGTCGTAGAAAGCTTGGATTGCATAATCCAAGTATAGACCTCCCGTTCTCTCGGATTTGCAGTCGAAGCCAGGAAAATAATAACAAAACATCCTCCAGGTTGGGGGATTCACCCGGTTCGGAAGATAGAACATCATCCTGGATGCATGGTTTTGTCTGGTTTTTGTGCCGGCACGGCCTTGGATAGACTTGCGAACCAAAGGATTGACACAAGGAT
Source organism: Durusdinium trenchii (assembly GCA_963970005.1). Classification (NCBI taxonomy): domain Eukaryota; class Dinophyceae; order Suessiales; family Symbiodiniaceae; genus Durusdinium; species Durusdinium trenchii. The sequence goes on along the minus strand of CAXAMN010021473.1, from coordinate 1,752,371 downwards.
CTTGCTTGCGAATCACTCCAGGCCAGGCTCGATTGACCTTTGATAGCCCCCCACATGTCCTGGTGTTCTTACCCAAACACTCCATGTATCTACATTGACCCCTCTGGCACCACCCCTGGCCTGATCGGTAAAAACGCCAGTCCCATGGGTCCAGAAGTCTCCGCAGTGACACCCAGAGGTCTCTGTGTGACTCAAAGCCCGTGTCATGGCAACCAATACAGGAAACCTTCCAACCAATCGCTGGATTGCAGCTCTACATGGCAAATCCTCGGGGCTCTTCTGCAATGAGATCAGCTTAACACTAAATCTGAGATGACGGGCATGTTCATTGGCTAGAGAATTGCACGCATTTGCACGCCACAAAACGACTCTTTCCAGACACAGGGACTCACCTTTTGAGGTGTTTGGGGAGTTGTCATGATGTTCTATTAATTAAAGACTTCCATTCTGACCATCATAAGATGGTCGGAAAAGACCATTTGTCTGGCCGCAGACTTCCGATGACATACCTTGATGGTAGTAGCTTCAAAAATGACTTCAAGGCCCCGAAGCCCCCAGCTGGGACCCAGGTCCACCACCTACGTCCCTACGACCGACCGAACGATCCTGTCACGACGACCGGCCGCCACGCGGAAACCAACCGCTGTCCAACCCTCGGTGAAACGACCCACGTGTCGTCTGGGACAGCACCGCGAGACCGACCGGTTTGGTCCCGAACATGACCAGAATGGAGGAGAGGAGGACCTACCAAGGTGGTCTGTCTACCTTGCTTTTGCTCCATTTCCCCCACACCAAAAGCGGCTTCTTAGATTTTTCTAGGGGAAGTCTCGCCTTCATACTCGTCCACCTTGTTGGGCACCGGTCGAATAAAGGGTCGCCGCTCGGTGGGCAAAGACCGGCCGGTGCTGATGTACTTGGCACCTCCTTAGGACCCGGTCGAGTGACGGAGAACCGTCGTCTCCGAACATGGGTGATATGGAAGAATCCATCCTCCTATTGAAGACGTGATATTTGAATCCAAATGAGGGGATGCTATTTATTGTGATTGTTTCATCAAGAGTCTACATTGCTTTATGATCTTTGTGATTGACCAAAGGGAGGTGGAACGTGGGTGGATAGATGCACAGCCTGGGCAAAGGAAAGAGCCAACCTTGCACCTGAATGCGAACCTTGGCCTTGGCCTTGACCTTTGTCTTTGACTGGGCTTGACCGGTGTCAGGCCGAGCTTGGGTGATCGACTGGTGTCTGGATCAGTAGCCTCCAACAATCATGTAATCTCTGATCGGCCTTTGTACGCAGAGAGACTGATTCCTTCATTAAAGATCTTCTCCGGATAGATGTCCTTTTTCCCTGCCACGGTATGCGTTGGTACAAATTCAAGGCTATAGTTTGTTTAAATGTGTGTATGTTTGTGTGTGTGGTTTCCTCTTAGTCTCCGAGCTGAAGGTTTTTTGTTCAAGGATGCTGCTATCAGGAATCATCTATGGATTCATGCAACGTGCCCATTTGGGCCTCAAACGTTCTCCGAAACACTGTCACAAACAATATCTTGCTGTGGGTCGATCGGTTTCCGACATGCCTTCTGGCCTTCAACGCATCCAACTGATAGAGATCACATGAGATAACATTGGAGAGCTGCTGCGTCAGAAGAGTATCTGGGATTGCGATACACTAGAACTCGGACCGGTATGACAACCCCTGCGTGACATGGAGCCTCATCTCCAATACATACCCATTCAGTGTTCCAGAAACAGAAATCAGATTGTGTGTAACATGATTGTGGAAGCAAATGTGCGCCAAAAGAATTGTTCCTTCTGGCTGAAACGGATTGATGGGGGCAGCTCTGCGGTCTGCGAAGGGCACAAGCAGCCTGTTGACTCTTAAAGGTCAGAGCGAGAGGCTCCTCTACTATCCCTAGGCTTCCAACCACTATTAATATAATAGGCTTTACCGAATCAACTAAGGATTTTACACTACAAACACCAGGTCGTTCCCATTTCTTATAATGGTCTTGGAAGTCTAGGGCTCTTCTGCCTCGAACACCGTCCTCGGCCCCAAAGACGTCCTTGACCAAGTCTGAGCGCATGGAGCGCTGCTCCAAAGGGGCTCGATGGATGGCTCGATGGATGGGACCAGATTTGGTGCATCTCATGCCTCGAACGTCCTCGAACCAAGGAACCTGATGAGAAGTAGAGAGGAGTTTGTACTGAGTTGAGGAAGATCCCCAGCTGTCAGCTGCAGGCCTCCATTCAGCCTTCCGTGAATTTGGGGTCATTCCCGGGTGCCCCAAAATGTATCAAATCAAGAAGCAATTTGATTATCCAGCCCAATCAGCATTGTTCAACAGAAGGTATAACTGTATAACTTCACTCTTATCTCTTCCGAATCACACAAGAAGTTCGAGGTGTCTTTGCACTGATCCAAATCCCAATCGCGAATCACAAATCCAATCCAGCATTCACATTCATTCACATTGCACATCATTGCACCTCACCCTCCTCTACGTTTTCTCGGTTTCGTTTGGCTTCCAAGCCATTCCAACTGCGATCCATGCGTCCATAGCGCAGCTCGTTCACGACCTGCAGAGTCTCCGACGTCAGGACGTTTGGGAAGTTGAGAAGAGCTCCAAAAAACCCATGTTTTTGCACATGACCCATCCACCATGACCCCAATGTAAGGCCACCATGACCCGTGTCACATTTTTTTTGGGGGGTTGAAGGGTTGGAACACCGAGATGAGGGACGTTGGAACACCCACCGCTGGCGTTCCTGGTCCTGGGCAAGATCTTCCATCAGGAAGGGGAATACACGTTTTTACCTTTTTTCACTGGGGTATCCACTCATTTGGAACAAACCCACACCAGCGCAGCATGTTCCCTTTTTCCAATTCAAAGAAGTATGAAGTATATATGTCTATAGATTCTAACTAGATTACAAAAATTCTCGAAGGTTCTTGAGGTTGCATTTTCTAACCCCGTCTACATGAACACATGGTCTCAGAACCCCTTGTGTGCTGCTTGTTGCCGATGACGGCCGGGGGAACGAAAACGCACACGGTCGGGTGCGTGTGAAGAGAAACACCCCGTTTCGGCCCACTGCCAACACCCAGTGAAAGGACTGTCTCACATAGTGTTGCACAGAAAAGAATTGTCATGAAGCTGGTATTGCCATGTATTGCCGTCTGTGACCTGCCCAAGCTCCAAGAAACCCAGGAAGTGTAAGACAAGACACGTAAAAGCCGATGATCTTCGCCTGAAAAACAAACCTGCGCGCCCGAACGACATCATTCTTTGGACCTGGAACCTGGGATCGAGGGTGTGACGTTTCTTGCCATCGCTCCAAACATAATGTGATGATCTGGGTCATGGCACCCGGAGCCCGTTTCACCCTGCTAGGTTGACCTCCCAAACGTTTTGCAGTAATTAGTCTATCCTGTTCATGTTAGGGAACACCCAGGGTCTTTATCTGTTCGACTTCCATGACCCACATGACAGGTTCCCTCCTCGTGACAGGGCGTTTTCATCGTGCCCAGACTCGTGAAGTCCTTTCGCTCTGCGGGGAACGTTCACCAACCCGTCCCCGGTCAAAGGACAAAAGGACATGCCCAGATTGGTCTCCAAAATGTGCGTCGTTTGTTTAAAACCAACCTGACTTTAATACCAGAAATGGAGACATCAAAGTCTAGTAGTCAAGTAAGATCTTCAAGGCATACAAAAAGTATCAAAAAGCAAGCAAACGACCCCCAGACCTTACAATCGAGATCAATCGCGCAGTCTGAACTAAACATCCTATCCCCCTTCGAGGTGGGGCGGGCCCCTTCGAGGCCCCACGGACGGACCGATCCCGAGGCGCATCAAGAATGACAAGGTGAACACTTGCTTCAGCAGCCGCTGTGCAGCGATTTTGAAACTCCTGGCGCAGTCGCAGTCTCAGCGAACGGGTGGAGGAAGAAAACGAAACACCATGTATAGAATCATCTATATAGAATCTAGAACCTACACCCATCTGCACCCTATAGGCTATATCGGGAATCCAATCCATGCAAAAGTCTATGAAAAACGGAGAATGGGGAGAACCTCTGGGTATACCGAAGTTTCCCGCTTCCCTGACTATCCTATCATTGATATCCTGTGAACCCTCGTGGGGATGCAGCTGGCACTGGCCGAATGAAAGTGTTGAAGAACTTCACAAAATAAAACATCCTGCAGCCAAATCAATCATTCTTCATCAGTGAGGGTCTTCAAAAACCCACCTGCTGGTCGGGTAATGAGTCTACCTGCTGGTATGAGTCTTCAGACCCAAGTCACTGGGTCTCCTCTCGAGCCATTCCTCCATGAAGAGTGGCAGTGCGGTGGCCAGAAGCACCAAAACCAGTAGAGCATAGGTGTAGATGCTGGCAAGCATCCTAGCTTCGGACGATGCTGGGGACGTCAACAACTCTGTGGGGTGAGAAAAACCTGTTGCGAACTTCCCGGTTCGCCAACTCTGAGATGGGGTCACCTGAAAGTGAGGCTGGTAATGGCATTTCTCCAAGTGATGTAGACTGTTGATCAATAAAACCCAACCCTTATTAAGGAAAGGTTTTAGATCTCCCTTGGGTGTTTGCTATTAATCAGCATACATTATTGGTTCAGAACTTCATCAATCAGAACTCCTGTGAGGCTGCAAAACTCAACCCTCTGGGCAAACATTGAACGTCGCCCATGCAAGAGTGTCCGTGTAGCGTATGTGACCCGAGAGCAAAATGAAACGGATTCTTGAGCAAATGACTTACTGCAGCTAGGACCTTAGGAACAACAAAATAGTTTCAGGCCATTTTTAAGTTTGGTTCAAAACACACACGCAACACACACACACACACCTTGCATCAAACACTGAGATTAAAACAACTATGTCTCATTAATTATCATTCTCATTCAAAGTCTTATGGATATTTTCCTTGGATGACAATGGCCGCGGGAGCACCTGCCCATGAGCTCGGGTGCAGGGCGGCGACCGCAGGAGGGCTCGAATGCGGCAAAGTGGGCGTCACAGTCGGATGCCAAGACTAGGGACCAAGTGAAAAGCACCTGAGTTTCTTCAGAAAAGAACACAAATCAAAGCGGTTTTGCGAGCGGATTGGGTGGGGGGTTAATTGCCACCGGTTGCAGAACCATGCACTTCAAACCGATGGAGAGAGAGACATGGAGGAAACTAGAACTTGTCGAATTTGCGGTTCACCGTTGCGACATATTGAATAGCAACATGCCCGGGAAAGGCCCCCCAAAAAAGTGCTCTGGAACATGTCTTTGTATGAGACAACGCGCAATTAGCCACAGCGAAACATGAGTTTCACTGAAAACTCATGGAGAGAGACGACATGAATACAGCTCTTTTTTTCGACATGACATACTCCCAAACGCAGGTTTTTAAGTGGATTCCAAATACTTCAACAAAAACTACAAACACCACATTGAAAAAACACACTAAAACGTCCACCAAGCGGAGCCGTGTTTGTTTATCTGTCCTTAAAACGTGTTTCTTCTTGAAAAAACGCAGCACACTTTTGTCGGAGCGAAGTTGGCCAATCTGAACTGAACTGTCAGGGTTCCGAGGCAGTCAAGAAAACGCAGCGAAGATGAGAATTGTCTGGTCTTTGAGCAGATCAAAGAAGTGAGCTCAAAGAGGTGGCTCTTTGAGCAGCTCAAACAGTCAAACACTTTGTTACATGGTTTTGTCGACAGCCCGAACTACTGGTCAGATCGTGTGATTATAGTTCAGCACAAGTACACTACAGAGTCAAACGAAGTGGCAACTGCAGCATAACCCTGACTTGAACATAATGATCATAATGGAATAGCCAACTGCAAGCTGAATATTAATACCATGAGTGACCCAAATAAGCTCACGGTAAGCGACTTTTGGAAGCAAAGCACTCGAAGACTTTTCTGGGTGGGGAATTGTTGCAAGTTAAGTAGTCAGTACGAACAGGACAGATCAACATCAAAGCTGGCCCCGTCAGCTTTCATTTTCCATGTAAAGATATATATAGTGGGGAAACCAATCCCCAAAAGACAATATAAACATGTTATACATAATAACTATATATATATATATATGTGCCGTACTGAACTCAAATACACTATCCATTATGTGGGGGCCCTATCTCGTTCACAAGCGAATACTAATGATAGACAAGCAAATAGAGCATATCGTAGACTACTTTAAAATTTAGTAAAGCCTAAATAAAAGTGGTTGCTTAAACATATATTGATTAACTATATAATATATAAAACAAACCAAAGGTTATCCACTGACTCGGTAGGAAAGCATATCCAGATATGTCCACATTGTCCACCACCCTTTTTGCCTCACGCCATCACCGCCCAAGTCGAAGATCCGAATCCCGGTTGTCTGAGGCACAGTGGGCATGACCCAGGAAAGAAGGAACTGGGTCAAGTAGTAGCCAGCATGAGCATAGTACCTGGTGAATGGGTCGCGGGGTCATGGAACGAAATTGGTTGTCAACCCAGCTTCTGGTATCCATCGGGGTCATGATCCAAAGCCCCAACGACTCCCAGCACAGCGGTAAAGGGAACAAACACACAGAATAAAACAAGTAACCTTATGGTACCTGATGTTTTCATGTCTGGCATGTCCACCTGGTTCGCCCAAATTTGACCCATTTGAGTAAGAAGGTTGACACCAGCCACCCGACTTTAGTATTGATTTCCCATTCTCATCTCTGAGTGGGTTTGGGGGATACAGTTATGTATATAGACAAACCCAAATTCTTCCGGACTGAATTCACTTTTCCCCATACCCCCCCTTGAGAGACTTCACCATCTGAGATACCACGCATCAATGACGCGACATAGAATGCACCTGCTTCACCCCGGATCATCCTCGGCATTTTGCAGAATCTCGTCGCTATATACAACCTCTTGAAACAATGCATTGGCTCCAGTGCCAGATAACTATGTTCCTCTTCCTGTGAACAGGCCTCCTTCTTCCTGACCTCTTCCTGAACCTGACGCACTGCGAACTCCACCCATTTCCGCCCGTTTCAGTCGCTCAGAACCATCCATGGACGCCCCAGAACGACCGAATGCTCTTCGCTCGCACCGAAGCCGAACACGTCGACCGCACGACCGGCTTCACGTCGATGCCCGACCGGACGCGTCGGTCGCACAGGGTGAGGACCTCCGGCAGGCTCATGAGCTGACCCAGTCGACACATCTGCCGTGTCAGCAGCTGCTCGCCTCAGATTTTGGTCGTCAGCTGGTGGGCCGATCCAGCTGATTAAGATTCTAGAAATGGGTTGGCCAAAAGGGAATCATGACTCATGACTTGAGGATTCCAAGTACACTTTACGCATTGGGGTGAGGCAAACCAACACTTGAATTGGTTTGCAAAGCCCTTGAACTGGTGATGTAAGGTTTGACCCAGGGTCAAAGTGACTTGAACAAACAAACACTCATGACTCATTACCATCTCCGAACCAGAGCTTGAGGACCTCCAAATGCGTTCTTCCTTGCATGAGTCATTCACCTTTGTTGCACTATGTATAGGTGTGGTCAGGATGCAAACATGGTGCTTTCCAGAATGGAAGAACTTTAGCAACCCAAAAGTAGATTGAAACCGATTGAAACTGACATCAAAAAGGCGCTTTCGGAGCGGAATTGTCCCTTTCTAGTGCCTGTGGCATCACTGTGACCAAATCTGGGTTTGTAGCTGTTAGTCCTTCCTTTTCCAAAGTTTGCTTGCTGTTTGGATGGTCCTTTCATGTCCGTTCCATTCGTGTCCTTGCAGGTTCTTCCCGGTTCCCTGCCCACATGTTGTGCGGGGTAACTGGGATTCTGGATAGGACACATCATGCTTGCACCGAACCTGCTTTGCTGAGAGGTCTACATGAACTTTGGAGTAGGGACTCCTGCAGAGAAGCACCTATTTTGCACATGTCCTGGGAGGACGTGGCCAGGCGTGGTCATCTAGTTTCAAAGCCAAACAGCCCGGACCTGTCGATGAACCCACTTTGCCTGCTCAAGCAATGTCCCTGTCAGGCATCATCACGCTTTCGATTCCTGTTTCGGGACACAACAAGTTCGATCAAGATAGCAAGACCATGCAAAACCATTATAAGGACGCTACTAGGTGGAGGCCATTGCAAGTAGGTTGGAGGCCATCACTAGTAACAAGAAGCTACTAGTAGGTTGAAGATGGTTGAAGTCCTCACCGTCTTTGCGTCACTCTCCGGCGCTCCCGTTCGTTTTCTCGTCACTCCCGTTCATCAAACCCCCACCGGTCGTTGATGCTCCGTGCGGTATGTGTCTATGTATCAGTTACCTACATTGGGGTCTTTTTCACCGGGTAAATTAAGCGTGATCCCCAAATAGATGACCATGGCACGGTTTCCCATACATTTTCTACGTGGGTGTCTACTTTTGCCTATCTATCTATTTGGGGGTAAATGTACCAATAGACTACCCTACCCTACTTATAGGCCTCCATTGGGCACCCGTGAGAAGCACTAGGTAATATATTGTACATGGCTGGTCTCATCTGTTCACGTCGCTCACTCCGGCAGTCCCGAACCTTCGAGACGTCTCGAAGCACCGGGGCACCACTTCCGCTGGAGAGCTTGGAAAAGAATTTCAGCACCTGAGAGGTGCGACCTCTCCGTTTCGAGCGAAGTATGGGAGGTTCTGCATGGGATGTGTCTGCGTGGGAGGTTCTTTTTTCATGCGAAGCGGGCGCCCGTTCACAAACACGTGTACATCTGAGGCTACCAGTTGGTTTCTAGCTGTCCCGGTCACTGTACGTCTAGGTATTGGAGGTTCCCAGGGAGCATCAACATGTTGCAACCTCGTACGAGATAGTTTGTGCCTCCCCAGACCCTACAATTAGGTTTCACTGATTTGTTTTGTATTTTCTATTTTTGTTCAGGTCATTTGAAATTCAACAAAATGATACATGCAACAATGTCCACATGTCCATTAACCAATGTAATCAACGGACCCACAAAACATGCGAGCTCACCTGAGTCTCTGCTTCCCGAGAAATCACACCTTACATACGCAAAGCTTGCGTTTTCTCTGTTTTGCTTACGGTGACACATGTATATGGCTATTCTTACGTTGCGCTTACGGCGGAGGTATGCAAGTCCACTATGGTCACATATGTTGTTGCAGAACAAGAAAGGAAACAGAATCAAAGTAAACAAGTTTCGCTTCCGGTATAGCCTTATGGCATCGTTCAAATCTGCACATCCTTACGGCAAACCTTACTGACACCTTACAAACATCAGCTAAAATCACTGTTTTCACTGAAATTTTTGCCGGTCCCTGGCTAAAGAAGAAAGGGTCAATTTAGAACGCTGCTCACCTGAGTCTCTGCTTGCCCCCAAAAAGATGACACCCAGGATCTGAATTCCTGGGTAGCAATGCCGGGAATAGCGATCCACAAAACCTACGTACTACGTGTATCTACGTGTATCAACAGCCAGACTAAGAGTACCAAAAATAGACGAAGTGGCGCAGGATCCCTCCTTTGCTCGAAGGATCCCTTTTTCGGCTCCCTGGTTTTCACCGGCGCTTTGGGAGCCGGAAACCGAACTGGAGACCGGCCGATCAGAACGTGTGACCTGCAAACGCAAAATCAAGTGATTCAGTGGAAAAACGAAGCGTTGCATCATCCAACAAGGTACACATGGGGTACACTGAACAGTTGCATCATCCAGAATCCCACCGAAAAATCCCATGCAGTGCCTCAGCCAACAGCTGACGAATGACTGATCCGGTCCGGTCCGAACCTCCCCGAAACCGGCCGGAAACCGTCTCGACCTGTTCGACCGAACCGTCTCCGGTCGACCGGAGATCGAACCCGAAACCGAACCGAGCCGTTTCGACGGTACCGAGCCAAGGCGCCGAGTTGAAGCCCAAGTCACGACCCTTGGAGAGGTGAAAGTACTCCTACGGACGTGACGGTAGAAGACCGTGGAGTGAGTCAGCAAGCAGCTGAGTCGAGGTGTTCGGTTTCTTCCCCGTAGGGATCCAAGAACCTTCTCAGATGGTGATTGGAGGCACTGTCATGCAGGTTTGGAGGCTTCTTCTGTGAGCATTTCTTTTTGGGGATCCAAAAGAAAAGGTCGAAGCTCAATCAAAGCAAGGGTGTTTTTTCTCGTGAACACTTCTTTTTGGGATCCAGTCACTCTCAGAATCTCTCAGAATCCCCCTTTGGAAAGGGAGAGAGTTCTATTTGCTTGATAAATATGGCAAGCAAAACGCAAAACCCTGGAGGTCGTGATTGGCATATCTTTGCTTTCCCCTTCATTACATGCAATGCTTGAAGGTTTGGGATATACATTCCGCATACTGTCTCCAAGAACCCAGGTTACGTATGTACAGGAACACATCGCAACACGATGGTTCGCTACATCTTGGGGTGCCTGTTCCACGGTAATCCTCGGTATATATCACAGTCCAGATTGCCAGGATCAATCATGAACAACAGATCAATCCGCTGCCTTATGACAAATCTCTCTGCCATCGGCGCGCAGAACGAAGTCCAAGCCGGCAAAAATGTCTTCCGAGAGGTTCAGTGTCCTGTGGATGACTGCCAAAATGGGCCCAAATACCGGCTGGGGCTGCTTCGGTAGGAGTCAAGAACAGTTGCTGTAACAAAAGGGACTCCAGCAGGTCAAGCTTTTAGTTGCGCTGTGATCCACAAACACCACACCATGGAGTGATATTGAAACTTGTATAGTAGCTATCCGTTCTATTGTTTTTTAAACGATCTGTGGGAACTGACAAAGTATATACTGCAACATTTTGCGAGACCTCTTCGGAGATCAAGCATCTGCAAGACTGCAACCTGTACATTGAAATCAAATGACACGCTGGTTTTGGCAAGATTTGGCTGTGTTTTAGTGCATTCAAGACGTCAGTTGCCGAAGGAAATCGAGAGAACATCAACATACAGTATCCCAAGCCATCCTAAGATGGAATCAAAGCAAAGGTCACCAACACTCTGTGGAACATTTGCGTCTATATAATAGGTATAATAGGGATGAATAGCGGGACAGGATAGACTTAAACTCCATCTTCATTGCCTCCACTTCAACCTTCTCCACGCTTCCTTCTCGCCCCTTCCACCAGCGAATGAGCCCAGCCGTCCTGGTGCCCTTTGAGATGCCGCCCTGTTGCATCATATACCTCACAGCGCCAGTCGTTCACGCGCTCCGCGGAGGGGTTTCACGACTGCAAAGCTCGCACGGCAGCGCCATGCTGTAGCACAGGTGGAAAAAAACAACGGTGGCTTCGAACGACGACCCCGAGAAGTCTTTGAAGCTTCTTAAGAAAGCTTTCGAAATAGGAACTATTTGAAGCTTCCTTACGGGAATCGTTTCACCTGTAGCACAGGGGACCGGCCTTCCTTCGGGACCGAGTTCGGGACGGAGTGCGCGGCAGGTGTCCGGCTGAAGCCACCGGACAAGACCGACTGGGCTGAACAGATAGTATAAAAACCTCCCGGAAAGTCCAAGTGCTTTGTCTGAAAGGACCCAATTACCAGCTAATTGGGTGATGTGAAGATTGTCTGTTTGTCCAAGGTTTTTGTTGCCTTTGTGGAAAGAACCGTCAGGTTGAATGGTTTGATCTCCAGAAATCCATACAGTACCTGGTTTCCAGGTCTTACTTGCTTGCGAAGTCCACCAATCAATTGTCTTGAACGCCCTGCGAACTCGCGCCAAACCAGGAGACGGCTAGTCCATGTCGTGCACGGGTCCTTTTTGTACGACAGAGTTCACCCCCTCCCCATGCACCGCAGTCCAACCATCCGCCCAATCGTTTCAACCGGTGAGTTCGCGAAAAACCTAAGTTTCACTTGCACTTCTGAAGCCATTTTCTCTCACACCATACTGGCCTAGTTGCATCGAAATGATTAAACACATGATGGTAGGATATGGTTTGAAAAAAAACATAGATATAATGGGTTGAGAGTAGATGGCACAATCCCCAAAAGGGGGTTATATGGACGCTTCACTAAAAAAGACATTTTGGGGTTTGTGCCATCTACAGTATTCTCAATCCACTGTACATAATCATCCTTCCTCTTCCCCCGCGCCGGGGCCATGACGCCAACCGACCAAGCGACCAGCCGACCACTCACTTTTCCAGAAACCATCCATGTGTTTGTGTTCAAATCCTCCGACATTTGTTTAAGACTGTTGTTTTTTTCTAATCTGTTTTCCGCGATGCCACAGGCTTTCTAGAAAGCTAAGGGAACATACATGAAGGGACCCACGTGATCTGACATATTACTAATATATTTGTTTAAAACAAAAATGAACAATCAATCGCTTATAGATGGACCTAGATTGACTTTCCGAACATCCTAATTATATATTTGGCTGAATGTTTGCACATATTCAGCCTGACCTCACAGAATCGTCTCCGAAGCAAACTTGCGCCTTTACGCTAGAACTATCCCACTGCGATGTGGAAAGTTGTGATGAACAATGCTGAAAAAGAAAGGGCATCACACACACACACACACCAAAAAATAATCATCAACTCGAAATCGGATTGGCTTCTCTCAGATTTTGATGGAGAAACAATGAGAAACATGACCCGGCTTTCATGATGGTTTCTTGAAGTTTCTTCAAGTTTCAAGTGACCTCTCACGGGGCACTCATGCAGACTGGTGGCTGTTTGTTCATGAGGTCCGGGTGCCCATAGTGCATCCGGGCACCCAACACTGCATAGGAGCGCTGAAGCAACGTACAGAAGGCTGTTTCAGAGCCCGCCGCAAAGTCACCCACAGAGCCCAGATCGCCTCGATTTCGCCGGCGGCTCCCCGCGATCCCCCCACCCAGAAAGGGGGCCCCAGATCCAAGAAGGGCCCAAGTCATTAATCCAAGGCGAGCCACTGTATTTCTCAGAGACGAGATCAACCGTTCGAATACCGAAACAAAGCACAAATTTGGTCCCCACCCGACTCAAGTGATGGGGATCATGGGATAAGAAATCCAGGAACTTCGGTGCCGGGAATGGTAATTTGTTGATATTTGTTGTTGATTATGTCCATATTTGATACCCATGCCGCCTGAATTGTCTCGGCTGTGACCCTGTGAGGATGACGCAGCCACAGCCACATCATGCCAAGCTGCTTGTGATGTGTTCGGGAAATCCGACGATCCTCAGTTGGCCCGCAGCTCCAGAGCCAACCCTAAAAAGGACATCTCGAGCTCAAGGCAACTTGGGTTGTTAATCCTTGTCTCAACAGTTGTCAACCACAGGATTTGCCACGCCCAAGCCATTACTACAGTTCAACATCTGTTGCTCTGTGACCCTCTTCTAGAAGAACGCCTCTTCAACGATTCGTAAGTCACTCAAGCTTTGTACCCCATGGTGCACTCGTTGATAGATTCTGCTTGATGCACGATCGCACTTGCATTGACCCTGCCCAGCATCCGCTTGGCTTTCCAACGAAACTCCCCGAGGGCATTGGGCAAAAGCAACATCTGCTCAAAGTAGGCACCTCCACCAGATCAGTCACAGCCACGGCGAGCCCACTTCGAACGAGTTGAACCGGTGCATCTGAACGACCTGAAGTCCTTTTGCCGCAATTGGCCGTGCTTTCTTCTGCCAGGTATTCTCTCAAGCATCTCTTTTTGGAATCTTTCAGAACAAAGGGCCAACGATTGAGTGGTTGCCCTTCAGTCACTGAGGGTCTCTCTGTTTCACCGTCGCAGTGATGGGAAGTTTGAAGGCGCCCATCCCTGCGCAGGGAGGGTGCTTCAACTCATCGCACGAATCCCAAAAAATGCGACAAACATCCCTCAAACATCCTCAAACCTTCATAAACCCAGAGAAACAACTATAAGTGTCTGGATGTTTTGTTGACCAAGTGTTGAGGGCACCCAAATTCATGTTCCAGGAGGCGGATTTGAACTTCACCTTGCGGCGAACCACCGATCGGCAGACCTAGGGCATCCTATCCCCACCTTCAGTACAGTACCCCTCTCCACCCTGGCACCTTGGTTGGCATCCACACATTGTGTGATCGTTCCCCGGGAGAACGGCAAGGCATGGTTCCTGCAGAGGTGCTTGTAGATGTGGAATGAGATGTGGGTGTCTGATGGAATGAGATGTGAATCTGTAAACAAAGGAAAAAAGAAAAGGTCCCCTGGACAATAGTCTGGAAGTTATTGAAAATGCAGGAAGTCATCGGTTGTCGTTGACTAAGCTCTATATGTGCCAGAAAAATATGGTGACACAGGTGAAACAGTTTACACACACAGTCACCATACCCGTGTTGAACATGAAGTGTTCACCAATCGTGACTACTTACTACTACTAGCAGGAGTAGGAGTAGGAGTGGGAGTAGGAGTAGGAGTAGGAGAAGGAGTAGTCGTAGTAGTAGTAGTAGTTGCTGTTGTTGTAGTGGCTGCAAGTTTACTTTTTGTTAATCCCACCCCATAAACAATCCGCTCTATTCACTTCCTCTGGGCTTGTGTAACACCCCCTTGGCAAACTGCATTTCGAAATCGCAGAGCAATGAAATCGAAGAGATTTAATACGGGTGTTTGAAAATGGTTTTCAGGTACGATTTCCATGAACCAAGCAAACCTCAGAAGAGTTGAGCAAGGATCTTAAAGGGCAGCAATAGCAGAACAATAGACAATTATGCTTGGATACGTCTCTGGCAACCATGTGACGTTTCTTAGGCAAGGTTGGTTAGAGTCCCATGGCTTCTTTCTGCACGTTTTGCCCAACTGGATAAATATATGTGGAAGGGTCCGTGAGAAGCATGGCACCGCCCGCAAGAGAGAGACCAAAGAACCATGGTTTTACTCAGGAATTTTACACTACACCATCAGCTCAACCATTTTTTTGCTGGTCTTTGAAGGCTAGGGTCTGTGTATATATATATATATTATATAGCTCTTTAGGGTGTGTCTATATATATATATAGCTCTTTATATATATATACACGTATACTATAGCTATATACATACCCATGTATACGTATATTCGAACCAACTAGACCTGAACCGGCTAGTTCACACGTGCAACACTTTGTTAACAAGTCTTGAGAGATTCTCCGACAAAGTCTTGATGTTGTTAACACCAAATAGTACGAGATTGCATGCCACAAAAACACCAGGTATTGAGGCCTACATGGCCTGCATACATCTGAAAACCTGCATACATCTTGGAGCGTTTTGATCAATGAAGACAGTCTCCCTTCCCAGACAAAATAGATTGTGTTCATTTTGTTCAGGGTTGTTCCTCCCTCCCCCAAAAAAACAAACACCAACCTTCCACAAACCATCCAAACATATCCAAACCATCCACGGAACTAAGTCGTTCCTCCCAGCGGCTGGTTGTCTGCCTTCCCATCGCTGAGGATCGGATACCCAGGTAACTCGATCCGATACCTTAGCGGCCCCACGACCGAATGGGCGACCGAACCAAACGGGGTCTCGGAACCGCCTCGCGCCGCCCGCCGTCGAATGGGGCCGTTTGCAGCATGCACGCGCGCACGAAAACGCATGTCTCGGAAGACCTGGGATTGGCCCCATGATTCAGGAAGTCTTCCTGATAAAAAAAGGAAGACTTTAGAAGATAAACATCCAAGACAAAAAAATAACCATAAACATGTTTATTGGGCCATTCATCCATCCATAAACAATCACCCAAGCTCCACCGCCAGGACCGGAAGGGGAGCGCGGAGGGCCGAACGTGCACCGTTTGGTCGAGAAATCAGGTGACCGAGGATGACCGAGGTCGAGAGATCTTAGTTAGATCGACAAATCAACCGCAGATCTGAAAGATCTTACGGCAGAAACGATGCGTTCAACACTGGAAATTGTTCACTATAAGACATAAGTAACCAGGCAACTAAGATCTTGAAGATCTGCACAGCAAAGATCAAGTGAACTGACGAAAAAAAGAGAACTTTCACCCTGTGGAACATGAACATCACCCTAAGCAACACCGCGGAAAAGAATGGTCTTGCTCAGTGTCTACCTTAGGTGTCCACATCGGTCTCAACCCCTCGGGAACACCGGGAGCAGTTCCCGATCCGGTGTCTCCCAATTCCAGGTGGCAACGGCAAACGGAAAGCTGAAGTGGAGTTTTTGGCCTGCCAAGGTCTCTGACGGGAAGAGGAAGGAGGAAGGCTCTCTTTATTTTTGGGGAGGTGAGCTTAAAACAGCGATGTTGGAGTGTCCTGTGCCTTTGGAGGTCGTCCCATGAAAGCATGTAGGTGGTGTGGTGCAACATAGAGGTGCATCTTAAGAACGAGGATGCTGTGGCAAGGGGGGATTGAAGTGGAATTGGAAACATATTGAATAATATATGTTTTAAATATTATATATATATCATCGTATATAATATATGAATATAAATATAATATATCATTATATCAACCTTAAGCAACAAGAACCATTATTTGAACGGGATCAGTAAAAAAACACAATGTTCCTATGAAACCCGATGTGTTTGAATACCATGTTTGTTTCACTGACCCCTTTCTCATCCTGTCTCACCATTCCACTCGCTACTGAATTTCTCAAGCTTGAACCCATCGGAAGGCCTCCCAAAATATATGCAACAAACATGATCGTGTCTTCAGGTGTGTATAAACCAACAAACATGCAAAACAGTTAAGAAAATCTTTGAAAACATGTACCACGGGAAGGTTGGGGAAAAAAAACAACGGGTTAACACAAACAGAAGCCCATTCAATGATTTATTCATCAACAAAAGCCTTTTAGAATGTCAAATATAGAAGGTTTGTGGAAAACCCAATGTTCTTTGACAAAACCTGATGTATTTCAGAATGTGTGTGAAAACCCGATGTTCTTGCGTTCACCCCTTTAAAATAACAGGTTTTGGTGCTTAAGGAATATATCAACATAATATACATCGTTATATATATATATATATCTACGTAGAATCCGTTGGAACCCCTGTTTTGATCATCAATACTCCGAAGCTACTGTTGTGGTTTATATTACAGTAAGTGAATGACCACCAAAACATAGGGATTATTTTTCTTGCATAAGCTATATTCAGCTATACCCTACAGGTCAATGACTTCAAGGATAGTAAGCCTGCCAAACAAATGGCCAAGAGAGGCCAAGCAAGGTCAAGCAACGCTCCTAACCTGATGACCTCATGCGGTGTTTCACCGACTCCTTGTGACCAGACTCCTTGTGCCGCCAACCATACGGGTTCCGTCCACCCTCGGGTGGCAGAGAACACACAAAGAACACACGGAAGAACATACACTCCAACTCCCTAACATGAACGTGGAAAATGGTCCAAAAGGAAGACTACGTTCCTTTATGAACAAGGGATTTTCCACCTTCCGTGTGATGTGTTCGTCGGAGTGTAGGAATCCTCGGGGAGTCGCTCGATGAAGGCGACTTTCGGTGTGGCGACCGGACTGAGATTCGACAAAAGGACCATCAAGGAGGTCCGGTCCATTCAGAGCGATTTACAGATCTAACAAGAACAGCATCAGCCCTCCACACAATTCAAACACAACATCGCAAGCATCTGGTATCACAACCATACATCATATACCCAGGTCAACGAATTCTGACTCCAAAAAGCCTGGCCAAGGGGAGTTTTAACCAGGATCCGAAGAGTTCATATAGATCTTCAGATGGTCAGTTCGTGCTCTTGAAAACAGGTGGTGCACTGGCCATTTCCAGATGTTTCCTGATAAAAAGAATCAAACGCGCGCCGTGTCTTCGATTTCTGAGTTCAATCCAGTTGATTTGATCAGGGCCTAGGTACTTCTCTAGAAACTGACAGTGGCTCCACTGGGGGTTCCTGATTTTGAGCCCAAGCCCGAACATCTGTCAGTACAATCCGCCAACCGAAACATCATCCGTTGCTCATCTTGGATTTGCTTAAGGAACCAGGAAAAATAAGAGATATTCCCCAGAAGGGGATTCACCCATCAAAAAACACACAAATCTCCTTAAGCAAAACCAGCTCTCGCCCTCAGGGTACCCGACTGGTCCTCCCAGCCTTCTTGCAGCTCCGGTCAATGAGGCAGCTGTAGTATCGCCTTCGCTGTTGAGGGTGAAGTATCGCCTGGGCAACCAAAAACCACGCGGTCACTGGTCACTGAATCAGCTGCAAACCGTCCGACTTCAGGAACACGTGAAACAACAGCCACAGGATGTGGGGACTACATCCGAATTCCCTTACATGTGTATGTAACGTATATATGTTTGCTTTTTTCTTGGGGGGGCGGCGGGGGCGGTACTACTCATATTGTTTCATACAATGTTCATCCATTTTCTTGGGCTGCTACGACCTCCAAAGTAGCATGTGCCCAAACATCCAACACGATGAGGTCATTGTGCAGCCAATCCAAACGTCCATTCCATCGCGTCCCAATGGACGATCGGTTCTCCTTTTGGCCCGGACGGATCGGATCGGGTTGACGGACGGATCAGCTGTGTGAAAGTCACAAGGAACCAAACGCGACAGCGCACCGACATGAAAGCATCTTTTGGCGCAAGATGAACGACCCTTGTGCCTAAATGGCCAAGGAAGGTTGGTACATATGCTCAAATGACATCATGCGGAGGTTCATGGAGTTCTTTCACACTCCTTCCGCTTCGAAAATTATGTGGAGCGCTCCGCACCCCTTTCAGGGGCAAATTCAAAAATCCTTTCTTCACAGTGCCCCACCACTCATCCGCTTTCAATCTCTTGGTCAAGAGATCTGCCATTTGATCTCCTGTCGGCAGCCAGTGCAAGGGTGGACGGAGAGGTTTCTCCGGTGTTGGAGCGCCTTGCCCATGACGCTGAAGCCACTGGTGCCGTCCTTCTACAAGTAGGGCTTGGCGGATTCCTGCCAGGTCGAGGGCCAAACGCTTCTCTGAGGGTGCCCTGGGGACTCCTTCACGATGGATGTGGTCATACAGGCTACGGCAGTCGGTGATGAGGTGCAATGGGAGGTATTGCCCAGCTTCTTCTGCTGGAACATTCTTCCCAAACTTGAAAGAAAGGAGCAAGCTTCTCAAAAACACGGCCGTCTCTAAGGCCTCGGAACATGCCATGGTCTCGCCAGCAAACGTCGAGCGGCAAACACGTTGGGAGGCCTTGCTTTTCCAATCCATGATGCCAAAGTGACCGTTTTGGCCTTCCAAGCACTTCTTGTCCCCAATCATCACCAGGGAGGCAAGTTGGGATGACAAAGTATGGTTTCCAAGCCAAGCTTCATCTGATGGGTCCTGGGTGTTGCTATCCACATTTGCCCAAGCTGCAGCGTGATATCCCAACATCACGAAGTCCTCCTCAGGGATGAAGCGGAGGCATAAACCTTCTTCTTGGCGGGCCAATGCATCGGTCACGATGCGGTTGGTTTCTTTGAGGTCCTTGACCGTCGGGTTCTTCTGCCGCCTCTGTGCCTGACACACCTGAAATTGAAGGTCAGGCCGGGTTTGTTTGGCCAACCAAGAGAGGCGCCCAATAGTGGTGCGGTTCTCCTCCACCTGCTCTGGCGTAGCCAGGTCCTCCTCCCCAGCTCCAGCCGTCAGGCTCACCTTTTCCACACGACTCTTGGTGTAGGAAACCTGTTTGATGTGGATGATGTCCGGCCGACAGTCATACTCGCATCCGAGGTACTCGAAGGACCCAGACTCCCATTCATCCACAGGAAAAGCTGCCGAGAGTCGCTTCTGCATCTCCTGATCCAAGCCGGGCTCAGCCATCAACATCAGGTCATCAACGTGAGTCAAGATCAAGCCCCGGGTATTGGCAGCAGCGTCCACAATCATGAAGGCGCAGGGGTCAATAGGATTCTGCTTCACCTTGAGTTCCTCTTGAAGGTACGTGATCTGCATCTTGGTGAGCTCGCCAGACAACTTCATCCACCAAAGCTTTGGTGAAGTGGACAATCCGAAGACTCCTTTGATGATCTCAATCAGTTGGCCCTTCTTCAGAGTCGGCATCCCCCTTCGGGGCTGTCGGAAGTAAAGAGTCCGTGGTGCTGGCAACCCGTTCAAGAATGCCGCGCGAATGTCCCCAATGGAAACGGTCCACTTACGGGCCAGGCTCAACTGTAGTGCCAGCAGCAAAGCATGCCTTGATGTAGTGGGAGCATCCGTCACCATATCCACTTGTCCAAGATCTGGGTCATTCTGACCAGCTACACACAAACGGGCTTTTGCCTTGAGAGGCACCTTCGGATCAACTCGCCTCTTGGCCCTGTTCTTGTCCCGGTAAAGGAAGCGGCAGTTCAAGATCCTGGAAGAGTCGACAGTGCGCTCGACCTCTTGGCTTTGTTCGAGCGAGAGGGCTCGGACAGCCCCGAAGTCCAGGTGTTCTTGCCATTGTTTGAGCTCTGCCTCTTCATAAGCGGGACGTTCATGTTGAGGAATCATCTCCCAGGGAAGCTCCTTGTCCAATTGCTTTTCTCGGCCCTTCTGAGTCAGGACCCGTTTGACAAAGAAAGGTCGTTGTGCTCGGAACTTCTTAATGGGAACGGGCACATCATCCAGAACATGTGCCTTGCGAGCAGCAGCTCGGATGGCCTCGGCTCGTTCCACCACTCCTTCCATAGGAAGTCCGCCTTCATCTGGAGCATCCATTTCTACATGTCCTTCTTCTTCACGACGAGGATGTAGGTGCGCTGGTGCTCCGGCATCAATCTCGTCAGCACTGTCCAGCTCATAGAAGGCATCATCATCTTCATCTGCCCGCATCAGCTGTTTCAGCTCTCGGAGTGCCACCCGGACACGAAGTCCTTCGCTCACCTCCTCATGTTTGGCCTCCCTGAGATGTTCAGGGGCGACTAAAAGACACCGTCCTCCTCTAGCCACCCAGTAGTTCTGCCCCTCGCGGCCAATGACGGAACAAGGTCCGATCCACCTCCGTTTGCCTTTTCCTTCACGGAACACATAGACCAGCTCCCCAGGGTCAAAAGGTCGGGTGGTCACACGAGACTTGTGAGCTATTGCCTTAGCGATGGCATCTTTGGACTGTGCTTGGTAGTAGGAGGCCCGAGCGCCCATTCGGATGACATGCCGTCTCCCATAGGCCTCGTCGTTGGTGATGTTGTAGAGGGCAGCGATGTCCTCATTGTCTTCAAAGAGGTCATGTTCTCGGAGTTGTCCCCCAAATACCCACTGTCGAGGTGAATACCCTGCCCGAGAGCGTAACCCATTCTTGGCGTCGTTGACCGCTGCACAGGCTTCCTTGACATCGGCGTCCAGGATGGAGTAGTCCTCAACCAACTTGCTCCAGATAGCTTTCCAAGACGAGCCGTGCCGTTCACAGAGTCCGTTCTGCCAATGTGCCTGGCCAGCTGAGCATCGGATGATTGTGCACCGCTGATCAAGAAGATCTAAAAACTTGTCTTTGAAAGCCGAGTCCAGGTCAACCAGCACATTCTTAGGGGCGCCAGCCCATGATATCCAGCCATCCACGAAGCTAGCTCCCACCTCTCCAGAAGAAATCCCCGTCAAGGGGATGACCACTTGGTAAGTGCTGGACATGTCAACGCAGTTCAAAGCTGGAAGTGCCTGGCTCTCACACGTGTCCAACCAAATGATGTCAATGGCGACCACCTGGTTGAAATCCAAAGCCACATGAGGCTGTGTCACCCTGGCCGGCTTCGGCTTGCTGTGCTTGTCACAGGTTCGGCGCTGCATCTGTTCAGCTGCACGGACAATCCCTTCGGAAGCTCCACTAAGTCGGAGGTGTCGTATCAGCTCTCGATTGGGCGGATGTCCGAGATTCTGGTGGATCCTCCGCAGTGTGGAAGCGACCATAGGTTTCACTTTTCCTTTGAAGGTGATTCCTTCAGCCCCGAGCGTGTCTTCGGCTTGGTCGACTGAGGGCGTCTCCGTGGGGAAGTTCTCAAAGACCGATCTCCCTTCTCTCATGGCTTTGTCATAAGCCCTCACCACCGCATTGGCGAAGGCCGTGGGATAGGCTGAAGAAAAGGATGTGTCCTTTCCTTGGATCGGCCGGTGATCATGTCCTGCATCGTGGCACTTCCTCCCCATTGCATTGGCAAAGATCTCATTGTTGGTGAGCAATGACATGGCTTTCTTGAGAGGTCTGCCATCCATTGAACTTGTCAGGCTGTACTGACACATGTCTAAGTCGGCGTACCTCGCCGCCGGGAAGTTGGTGAGCCTCTCAATGTCTGGGTGCCTCCATAGGTCACTGCTGCGGGGATTCTCAATGATCGCCAGGCCACCCAAGGCATTCTGCATCTCGAAGACCCTTGCAGTGAAGTCCACGATGACTTTCTCTTTCTGCCTCAACCTTCTCAACTGTTGCGGGGGGTAGTTCAGCCGTGAGAAGTTGCACCACAGCGTGCATGGTGGCGCCATCCAGACCAATCCAGGCCGTTGCACGTTAATGTCTTCAAGGATGGCTTCTTGTACTTCAGGTAGTCGGCAATCGTGATCATACCTCAGGTCACGGGGTTCAAGAACTCCTCGCCGATGTCGAGCGAATGCCGAAGAGACGCGAGCCTCCCCCGCGAAGATCTCCAAGCAATCCACCTCCGATCGCTCGTGGCCACGTACATGGTGGCGAGGTTGGGTGAGAGCCCAAGCTTCCCAAAGCGGCTCGTCCACCACTGACTCTGCCCATCCAGCCAACATCACAGACGTGGCCATCAGAATCTGGAAGACGTTCATCACCCCATCTCTCACTTTCCGCATGTTGGTCCGCTGCTCCGCACGGCGGCGTCGGATCCCATGGCGAGCTCTCGCCCGCGGTGACATGGTTTCATTGCCCGAGCTGGTCACGTTGTCATCTTCAATCACCTCAAAGTCATCAATGCGACTGAGACGGCCTGGAGGAAGTGAGTCTTCCTCGGAGGCCGATTCCTGGTCCCCGCCAGGCTCATAGGTGTGGTCCGCGGCTCCCTCCGCGATCAGGCCGGAGTCCTCTTCAAGCTCAAAGCCCTGGTACTGGTCGCCCCCAGTCTCATAGATCGATTGGCCAACTGGCTCCTCATCGCTCCCCCTGTGCTGGATGCCACCAGCCTCATAGGTCTCCGTCACCTCCGGGCGAGGGAGCTTCACTCCTTTGCCTGCCGCTTCTTCAAGGCTGCGATCTGCTTCTCCAGGGCTTGGATCTGCTCTGACGAGTCTTCGTTGTCGTCCACGATGTCGCTCTCCGTCATCTCCGCCGCGCCCTTCTTCCTTGGAGGGGTGCGGACTTGCTTCCACGACCCGTCCGAAGAACTGGCCGTCCCCGGAGAGCGGCGGGCACTTGGTGGCGGTATCAGGGCCAGAGCTTCCGGATCTCTCCCCAGCTCGCTCTTGGAGTAGGTGATGCCTGCATCCTTGCGTCGGCCCAATTCTTCTTTTGCCCAAGTCGCCAGGCGCACCAGGTCCTCGTGGGAGTTTGGATTCCCTTTGGTCTCTTGGATCGACCACTTCAAGTAGCCTTCCGGGATCTCCTGGTACATGTACCCCTTGAACCTGCCGAAGGGCACCACAGTCTGGCCAGGAGTGCTGCGAGCATCCCGGATGAGCTTGATCATGAGACCCCGGGTCGGTTTGGTTGGCAGGGCAATGCCTTCCTTCTCCGCCAGGTCCACCAACTCCTGCAGCTTGAGGGCTGTCAGCCCCTTCATCTTGTCGTTGGCCGGCGCAGGTTTCTCCAGGTCCCGCTGCTCGATGAGGATCTGTCGGAGTTCGGGGACAGTCCAAGTCCGGTGCACCACCACCCCTCGTTCTTGGAGCTCCACCAGCAGCTGCTCCTTCTTCATGTTCCATGGCGAAGGAAGGAGAGAGGGCATCCGGTGTCAAGCACGGCAAATCCGGGCAGGCCGTGCAAGCTTGAGGTCTCAGCTTAACAAA
Organism: Durusdinium trenchii; assembly: GCA_963970005.1. Lineage (NCBI taxonomy): Eukaryota > Dinophyceae > Suessiales > Symbiodiniaceae > Durusdinium > Durusdinium trenchii. The sequence continues at coordinate 1,728,530 of CAXAMN010021473.1, read as the reverse complement.
GCGGCTGCGTCCGATCCATGGGCCAACTTCAGCTTCAAGTGCACCACATGAGCGAAATACATCGCAATAACTCTTGATGACAGTGCCGGATGCCAAACAAGGTAGATATTCAGTGACTCTATGGCCATGCAATTGTTCAAGTAGTGCAGCTTTCAAAGCAAACAACGAGGTGTTCCACTGCGACGGATCGAACAAAGTTTTTCGAGGGACCACATGAACCCGAATGAACTCCTCTTCCGTCTCGACCCAGAAGTCCCTGCTTTGTTTGACCGTCTTCCACCACCCATAGAAACCAGGACCCCCCAAGGGTGTAGGTGATGAAAGCATGTTGTGAATCTCCGGGGCAAGCTTCTTGGGGTAAAACAAAGGAGAAGAAGGAACGCGAACCGGCACATCCACGCTCATGTATGCCTCCTCAGCGACCAAGTGCAATTCACCCACACGCCGCTGTGGCGCATGGCAGGGGATTTTCCTCCCTTCACAATCAGAAACAAGGAGCGATGGATGCCCCGATGCACAAGTTTGCAACTGGACGTTCCGCAGTCCCAAAACCTCTAAATCGACCTGTTCGGCCGCCAAGTTGTACTGCATCCCAAGCGATGCGAGAACAGGCCTGCTGAAAAGCAACGGCACTGAACAAGGAACTATTGCGATGTCCAATTTGAAGAAGACACCGCAAATTGCAAACCAGGCTTTCACCAAAAAGGTGGACACGAACAGCTTGGAGGCTCCGAACCTGAAATGCTCTTCACGGTCCTCCGTGCACACTTCATAGCCATGGGCGGCAGCCCAATCAGCATAGCGCTCGAACCAGTCATGGCCAGCAACTGACTTTGTGCAAGCGGTGTCCACAATGGCCAGAAAGCTGTCAGCCGGGCCCGCCGGCAATGCTGCACTTTGTCTCACCTCAGTCATGAGGCACTGTTCAACTGTCCGTCCACAGGTCTCCTTGGTGGTCTCGGCGATGCAGGACTGGCGTAGGTCGCAGTCCACTCCCCCATCGAGGCCACCCTGGAGGTTCTCAAGGACAAAGGTCTCTTCAATGGTATTGGGCTCATCAGTCAACAACATCTCGGGTCCCAACCGTCCGTAGGGAGGGTGTAGTCCGCCAGTGCCGAAGTCCCCTTCAGTGAGGTAGACCACCTGGCACATCTGGGCCGATTGCACGGCCTTCCCGCTATCCGGCTTATCATCCGAACGGGAAGGGCGTGCTTGGCCACGCATGGGGCACTCGGCGTCCCGATGCCAGTGTCCCTTCCGCTTGCAGACTGAGCAATAGCTACGTTGCTTTGCCAAGCGAAGTCTCTCCTCCGACCGCTTCTTCAACTCATCAAGGTCAGCTCCACGTCCACGAAGTGCTTCTCGGTACTTAGCCTTTGCACCCTGGTACGCCAGGTAGGCGGTGTGCTGCTGGTAGGCGGTGTCCTCGTCGACCAACTCCTCTACTTCTTGAGGTTCCCCTTCATCGTCCTCGGAACTCTCATCGTGGTTGGTCATGTGGACTGAATGCTTTGTCCACCGCTTGTTCCAACCGCCCTTCTCAGGCATCTTCCCCACTTGATCTCCTCCACCAGGGCGTCGGAGAGCTCGATCTTGGACAAGAGCAGCTTGCTGAAGACGTCGAACGTCATAGGTGTTGTTCACGCTCGAAAGCAATGCCAGTTCCTCGCTCTCGCTCAACCTCAGCTTGTCCAGGTAGAGCCAACCTTTGATCAAGGGAGGTAGTTCACAACGAACTTCATGGAGCCTCAACACCAAGCGTTCAAACTCCACATTGAAATCTCGAACGCTTTGGTCGTTCCGGCGACGGCATCTCCTGAAGAGCTCATTCATGATCTGAGAAATCTTCGTGAGCTCGACTTCCATGAAGCGGGTCTGGATCCATTCCAAAAAGTAAGAGACTCCTGTCTCCATAGCCAGCATGTCGACGTCCAGCTCCTCTGCATAGACCCACGCCTTGCCGGTCAAGGCCGTGTACAAGGCCAAGGCCCGTTGCTCGGGCGGCATCTTGGTGCACCTCAACCATACCTGCACTCTTCTCACATACGATCTGGCGGATCGTCCCAACTCAGCATCATTGCAGCCTTCCCCATCGAACTCAGGAACCACCAGCTTCTCGGAGGGTTTTGCCTCGGACTTCCAAGCTCGATCAGGCCAGTCAGCCTGAAAATCATAGCTCCCGGCCCATCTGCCGTTGTTGATGGCAGTCATCTGGTCAATCTTTGCCACGTTGAAGTTTCGAAGCTCGGCGTCCGACATCCACCCATCCCGAGAGCCTCCACTCCAAGGGTCAGCCGAGGGATGAGACCAGGGGTCAGCTTCCCAGGCAGCTGTTTCCCAGTGTTCATCATTCCAGGGTTCGAACTCCAGTCAGCTGCCTCCCAATTCTCATCTCCCCATTCCCACTCCTCTGGTTGCGACCGGGGTTGCACACTAGCCGAAGGCGTTGTCCACTGCCCATCTCCAAGGGGATCTTCACTCGTCGGGGCAGCATCTTCGGTCGCAACCATGGGCGGTCTCCTTGGCTGCCATGCCCTTTGCCCACCGGGCATCAGAAGGCCTGAACCGGCCCCAGACAGCTCCGCGGCACCAATGTGAAAGTCACAAGGAACCAAACGCGACAGCGCACCGACATGAAAGCATCTTTTGGCGCAAGATGAACGACCCTTGTGCCTAAATGGCCAAGGAAGGTTGGTACATATGCTCAAATGACATCATGCGGAGGTTCATGGAGTTCTTTCACAAGCTGTTCGGATCGCTTCGGATCGGAAGAGGCAGTGAGGCACCGGGCAGTGAGGCACCGTGGCGTTCAACATGGCAACATGGGAAGCAATAGTGCAGGATCCCTTCAAACCCGCCGTGGTAGGAAGAACAGGTGGGCATGGTTGTAACCATGGTTAGAGTTGAGTGGCTGTGGGGCTGTGGATGTAGTTCCTTAGTGATCGAAAGGGCATCTTAGAATTTCCTCCGTTGCAGCTCTGGCTCCAACGCAAGCAACTGGTCCAACCGAACCAAGAGTCGTTGCTGGCACCCCGCGAAAACGTGCACCCCATGCACACCTAAGGACCGAAGTGGTCAGGTCCTCCAACCCTGTCCTCCCATGTGCTTTGCTGTTTGGGGCACACACTCATCTGTGTCCTCATGGTCGATATAGGCGATCTTGAGGTTTGGAGGGAAGCGCTCCAACCTTCCAGTAGAGCACGAAGACAAAAAAATAACATACACACCTTTTTGGGAGAACACGTGAAAAACAGCTGTGTTTGTCTGATGTATTGCAGACTCTGCATCTGCGATCCCTGAAGGTAAATCAAATGGTGGGTGACTTAAGTGGGACAGGAGCGAGTCTCACAAAAAAACCTCTCCAAGTAAGTCAAAACATCCTGGGCAGCTTCCACATGTGCAGGAAACCGACACCTTGCAATCAGTACCAGTACGTGGAGTCCAACTCGTCTACATCTTGGATCGGATGATGAAATTGAGCCACTGATTGCCTACATCTCTTCATGTCGCAAAGTTATGGTAGAGGAAAACATCAACTGCATTTTAAACTATATACCCAATATCTCCAAACCCCACTGGTAGAAGGGATACAAACAAAAACCCGTCATTCAACCGGCGGGTGTTCTGTCTTTCTTGAGCCATTGGTGGAGCAACAGCGACATCGTGGAGCCTTTGGTGTTTCAGCCTGGCGACATCTCATTCACCTGTTCTCGCTGAACAGAAGATGAGTATGAGTACCTCGCCATGGCGCTGCGGTTGAGCCACGTTGGGGTGACAGGACGTTGCTGTGCGCTCAATGGATCTCAATGGCCTATCCGGTGTTCATCCCATTCTTGCTATTTTCACGCTACTTCAACCTTTGAGTGGCTTATTGTGGCTTGTATTCTACCATGGTCACAGCATGATTCTCTTGGTTGAATCCAAGCATGTCCAGGAAAACCACCGGCATTCTCCCAAAATCCTCACACCACTTTTCGCTGACCGAGTCGCCCACCGGTCCCGGTCTGAGAGCCACCTCCACGGGTTTTTCGGCCTCTCTCCGCCAACGCCTCTCCACCCCACTCCACCGATCTTCCCCCCCAAGCGGCAGCTGCATGGACACGAGGCATCGGAACCTCAGGTGCCGATGGGTGGCGGAGGTGCAAAGAAACAGGCAGACCTGGCAATCGAAGAACCATTGTTTTAAATGGTCTTTGCCAAACAACTATTGTTTTACTAAGGGTTTTACACAGCCAGGTCAACTGTCAACCAATCTTTTACTTTGGCCTTTGAAGGCGAACCGGGGGTGTCGCTTTGGGGGGCTCACCCGTGAAGAACGGGAAAGACCCAAAGCAAAGAAAGCCATAGAAAGCGCACTAAAAGCTCTGTTTTGGGTTGCAACCACCCAGATTGCGAGAATAATCCGAAGCAGCACGGCTCTTCTTCGGGTTTTGCCGGGGATCGAGGTCCGGAGGTCCAGAGGTCCGATGCCAACCGAGCATTTACCGGTGACATGAGCTATTGGAGGGCTCTGCCTTGCACCAGGGCGTGCAAGACTCATGGTGCCCTGGAAACCAAGTGCCACTCCTTAGCTACCCCAACAGGTCTGCTCTGGTGGCTTTTGGAGACAGAAGTGGCAGGTGTTGACCTGGCGAGGCTGCTGGATATTACATCTTAAGAAGGCAGGTGGGATTCATCTACATCATTCCGCGATCACCGGGTTTCCGAAGCCCCGGGTTTCATCCGGTCTTTCTCGCCCAAGTCGCACGTCGCTGGTGTCCTCCTGACGCGACTCGAGTGCGACCGGTCTCGGGAGGTGTCGAGATTGACTGATCAGTTGGTTGGGGTGTGTTTCCCTACACCTCCAAGTACCTCCTCAGGTTCGGTATGACTGGACGTACCTCCATGGCACCCACCCCAAATACCTTCGAAACGAAAGTACTTGGTTGGGGTGTGTTTTGCCATAAAACGGATCAAGAAAAGGGATGACATGTAAGCTGGCTGCCAGTCCCAAGGAGTGCTTTTTGGATTTGGACTTGCTCCGCTGAGGTGAACGGTGGTTTTGCCGAACAAGAGAAGATTCCAATTGGAACATGAAAGCAAAGGTCCGTGAGACACGGCGGCTGCCACATGTCCAGGTGTCGAAAACTACTACGATCTACTACAGTGATATTGGTGACAGCGATGACAGCTCGCTTATGGATCCCATTTGCTGTCCAAGATTGCTCATACGTATGGGACGTTGGATGGAGTTGTTGCCACTGCGGTGCAATGCCGAACAATGTCAGCCAAGGGTCCAATTAAGTCCTTGGGGAATTTCGAAGCCAATCCACAAGACCCTCACGTCATCCCCAAGTCCATAGTTCAAATATGTTCAAATTATGTTCAAACCCTAGGGCTCCAACTATCTCGGTTTCGAAGATGTTTGGGGTGGATGCCAGGGGGGCTAACCACCGAACCTGAGGATATGGGACAGGAGCCCAAACGGGTAAATGTGATGCTGTGATGATGCTTCCAATGCTTCCCCCTCTTCTTGTTCGAGATTTCATCTCAACCATCTCACCCCACTCATTCCAAGTCACTGGATGCCACAGCAAACCACTGCAGGTTCCCTGAAGCTCGTGAAGCAAAAGCAGTGCATCGTGGTACCTCAGAACTCACGTGGCTTGAAGCTGAAAAGAGTCCCTTGGGTCACACCCTGGGGGACCACCTCCCTTTCTTGTTTGTTATATACTTGGCACCTCAACCAGTCACGCTGAAACAGGGCACGGCGGGCTGAGCCGCGGCGAACGGAGCAAGGAGGCTACGAACGTAGCTCCTGGCCATACTACTATAACAAGAAGCTACTAGGAGCAAGGGCATCGCTACTAGTAACAAAGGGAGTTACTACTAGTAGCATTGTTGCTACTAGTAACAAGAAGCTATAGTAGAACTTGACCCGGCAAAATGATTCAAAGACCTTGGAGTCAGCATCCTCCACCTGTGGGGGTTCCTCTTCAATCCTCTTGGCATCCTTACGGACGGACAAACGAAGCCATCGAGGTCTGCATTCAACTAAAGGAAGGTCGGCCAACTTGGAATTCTGCACCAATCCCCTTCTGATTTGGCTCTCTTTGCCGATCCCAAACCCATTTTCGAGGTGGTTGATGGTGATTCGATGAATCCGGGGCATGCGGAAGAAAAGCAATCAAATAAACCTTTGTCCAAGAGCTTGAGCATCTCAAAAGCAGAACCATCCAGTCGCGACGTTTTATACCTAGAACCGAGACATGACCGCTGTTTTGATAGGAAACGACAAAGACTATGGTTTAGCTCCAAAACAGGAGTCCCTCAGGTTCTAGGCAGACTGCACGGCCACTTCATGCCCCCAACATCCCCACGGAAGACTCCCTGTCTGGCGCGTGTACGGCCCACGACTCGGCCCACGTCCAGGCCGCTTGCAAATTCCGGCCACCGTCCGCCACAAGGTCTGCAATCGCATGGAGGCCCAAATGCAAGTCGCCTGGCGCGGAGGTGGAGTCCCCCACCTTCCCAACAACAGGTCCCAGTTATATTGCATTGAGGTGCTTGAAAAGGAATCAATGTAGACATAATAATATATCATAATATATTGCATACATGGAGTGTGTGGATTGAGTCGCCATCACTGACCTGGAATCCGACAGTTGAGCCAGTGGCTCTTCAGCCCTTGACTTGCTGATGGAACCCATTGCTCAAGAAGTTGCAGGCGACCCTTGTCTGGCGAAAGCACTAAGACGTCTTGAGCAGACCTTGTCTGGCATTTGCCACTTTCACCATCCACATTTGTTGAAACTGCAACCATGCTCGATCAGCTTCACGGTCTCCGTGTGCCCTCTTTTTGCCAACAGCAGCGACGTGGCACCACAGTCTTGGATGCTTCCCTCCAGCAGGGCGTCACATGAGCGACATCTGCACGCGCAGCTAAGCAAGTTCGTTCGGCAACCACGTCTCTGTGTCAAGGAGCTGGCGCTCGGTTGGCACGAAGCACCGGCGCGAAAGGAGGCGGACCAGCCGAAGATGGCCCTGATTTGCAGCTGCCAGAGTTGGCGGTAAGCCGGTAAGCAGTGATGAAAGGGGGCATTCACAGCAGCCCGAAGGTGGAGTAGCACATCAACCATGGACTCATATTCCCGAAAGGCAGCACTGGCGAGTGGTGTCCCATCACAAGAATGTCCATTTGGATCAGCTCGGGCTGAAGCTAAAATCTGAACCACATCATCGTGACCGAGCTTCACGGCAGTTTGAAAAGCTGTTCGCCCCTGCTCGCTTTCCGAGATCGCGGACGAGCCAACCGAGCGACGTCTGCGGACGTCCGGACGAGCGACGCCTTTGGCGCCGTGCCGCTTGGATCAAAGGTGCTGGAGGAAACATGGACGTCGGCCACAAACATCACAAAGAAGCACACAAGACAAGAATAACGGCGCAGTTTCCAATGAAAGAACGACAACAACATGAAAGTAACATGTGCGCATGCGCCTCCAAACATGTCCGCTACAGTACTATAGTGGACCCCTGAGTAGCTCGCGGGGTTTGCACGACAAGAGAGAAGCAAAGTCTGCACTTGAGCAATCCCAAAAACATCAAAAACATGCATCTTCAGAAAACATCAAACAATCTCTCAAACACGAAGGCGCTGTGAAACTCTAAGGATCTGAAGTCACGTCCTGTACATCCTATAGCCTCCCTCCCCCTAATTACACCCGCCCGCGTTCCTTCCCCACCTCCCCTGGCCTCCCTCCCGTTTCGGCCCGAAACGGCCTTCCACTGCGGGGGGCTGTAGCGTGACCAGTTTCGAACTCCGCCAGGGACGGAGAAGTTCTGGGCCAAGTTCTTGAACTCATCCATCTAGGCCGATGGATGAATAAAGTGCAAATGGGATGTGATATTCAAGGTCATTGGAGCTGAACTTCAGGGTAGTTGAGTAGTCGGGTAATTGGAGCTGAACTTCAGGGTAGTTGAACCTGGGTAATTGAACTTCAAACATTTCGCACATGCGAACGAACGATTGAGACATCAACAGCTGGCGTTTCTGTCAGGTTGATCGTATCGCCAACTTCCAAATGGTAAGAACAACGTTTAATTAAAAGTTTCAACTGATCAGAGTCGGGTTGATCAGAGTTGATCGTTTTCTCCTTTTCTGTCCTCAGCTTCATGCTTCATGCTTCGTTCCATGCGAGTCAGGGTGTAGCAGTAATGAAGAGAAACATCTGCAGATCTTGTGTCATTTTGCATGTTGCATCATTTTGCCAAATCTGAAGGGCTTTGTGAACAAAGATGAACAAACTGCCTACCCGTTCAATCTATGCCACTGCTGTTCCACCGCTATCCACCACTCTCCATGTCTCCTTGTTCCACTCCAGCTTCCGACCTTGGGGGACTTGGATGACTTGGTTTTTGGGGGTTCCACTCACTTCACTCTCGATGCCCGCCTTCCACCCGTTTTCTTCGCTCCATGTGCCGCTACCAGGTGGCGTATTTGATGCGTAGGTAATCGATGAGATGGCCCAAGTCCCTCGCCTCGCCCGGAGCCTCGGTCTGTGCGTCTTCACAAGACACGTGATGACAGGCGCGCGTGCCCTGCCTTTCTTAGAAAGGCCACGTATGGCCACGTGGCGTAGAAGAAAGAGCCATCTCAACCCCCAAAAAGAACGTCAACTGCCTGGACCCTCCATGGGGTGTCTAATGAACTACCCCACACTACCTATAGGCTTCCATTGGGCACCCTTGGAGGGTCCTGGTGTGTGCCTCACTGTACAAATCCTCCGGCTGAAGCAGAATGGGCTCCTGAGGATCGCAGAACGACGAGCACATCGCGGAACGTACGGTGTGGAAACCGTCGAACAGCCGAGGAAGGCATCCAACGAGTCACTGTGGCCACGGGGATCAATGGTGAACGTCTGTGCATACAATCATGAACCTCACCACTCACCACAGTAGGCCATTGCATCGATTTAAACCATGCAACCTTTAAACAAGGAGGTGTGGAATCGTGTGGACATAGAGGGCACAAAAATCAACAAAAAAAAAATATAGATCCCCGGCCACGATTTGCGATTGTGCGATAGTCTTCACAGGAGAAAACCTGGTCGTCGCTGATCCCTACACACCCTACACACCCGATCACTCAGGCCGCATGGCGGTGTAGCCGTGTGGCTCCACGACCGAACGACCTGATTCTGTCGCTCCTCGCCTGAGATCCGAACGACATGTTGATTGACTGGTGCGACTCCGATGTTTCGGGATGTTTCGGGAAGCTTCGCACACAAATTGAGAGTCGATTTTATCCAGCCACCCTCAGCCACCCTAGAAGTCGCACTTCCGTCAGTGCTTGTGTTGTTCTTCTCTCCAGACTTGATGCTTTGACACCAAAAAGAACGCCAAAAAGGAGTCGCACGAGTCGTGATCTATCTATCTCGGAGCTCTCTCCGCGTATCAAAACCGTCCTCTCTCGAAGGCCTTTCCACCGCCCCGCCCTCATCCGTCCTCGAAGTGTGGGATCACCGCCGTCAGCGTCGGCACATAGGGCACTCGATAGGGCCGCGGCATCGGCAGGCCGAGTCCTGGCACGAATTCACCCGGGAGATCCCTTGGAATCCCGGCTGTCCAAATACGCTTTGGTGAGAGCCCGGAATTTTCGCGTGTTGGTCAAAAAGGTCCGACCTGAGGGCACGTATGGATTCTTAGGGCAGCCTCCGAATCAAATTTTTGGGAGGTCTGTCCGAAAATCCTTGACTCAGGTCGACGTCGAATTTGAGGTTTATTAGCAAGTGTCCTCGGTGTTCTTAAAATGTTTGGTGATCTCGACGGATCTCATTTGGATTCATTTGCTGATCGTTTTGCTTGTTTCTTCCCTTTTCGCCTGTTCGACGTGATGGCACTCCCTTGGAGACGTGAAACATGGCGAGAAATGTGGACAAAACTGCCAACAAGTCGCGGCACTACATGGCGGCACCAGTCAGTCCGCATCAGTCCACCAAAGAGCTGCAATTCTCAAAGGCAGCAATTATTCCAATGTGCTTCACTGAGTTCGGAATGGTCAAGTTCACCAAAGAGCTGCATCCCATAGAGGCACAATCCCCAATGTGCGTCACGGAGTCTGGGATGGTCAAGCTCTCCAAGGAGGTGCAACTCTCAAATTCACCATTCCCAATGTGCATCACGGAGTCTGGGATGGTCAAGTTGACCAAGGAACTGCAATTGCGAAAGACATTATTCCCAATGTGGGTCACCGAGTTTGGAATAGTCAAGTTCGCCAAAGAGCTGCATTGAAAAAAGGCGCCATCTCCAATGTGGGTGACTGAGCCCGGGATGATCAAGGTTGCCAAACAGGTGCAAGACAGAAAAGCTTGATGCCCAAGGCGAACTCGTCCCAAGGTTGTCCTTGCTTGATTTGCTGCTTCAGTTCGCGCCTGTCATCTCGCATGTGACTGCAAGAACCAGGATTTCACCACTTGGCAGTAGAGGCTAATTACGAATTACGAATGTGGATTTGAGTTGATTGTTTGTTGTGGATTGTAGACACACACGGACGCGTGCTCTTCAAAAAATACAGATGAACATCTAACAGTGTCGACACAAGGAGAAACCATTGAAGAAACTGATTCATTGTCTCTGGTCTGATCAGTGCTGTGAAATGGGTGATTTGGGTGTTTTTCCGAAGCGTGTGTTCGCACAGGTACGGAAAGTCGGGGAACTGTGTTTTGACTAATTGCGACATGTGCACACAGTGCACGTCTATGTGGTCACCGTCCCAAGGGTGGCCAGCATTTTCCAGTCGCCACTGTTAGAACAACTATGTTCAATCTTTGCACGAGGCTCACAACTGAGTTGAGACAGACGCCTACATCCGCCGGAGACATACTTGAACACATGTGAGGTTCAAAGATTTCCGTATTTTGGTTGACTTTGTGCAGCATCTAAGTTACTTTATGTACTTCGAGTGGTCCCAACCCCGAAAGGCGATTTGGAAGAAAGCAGGGCATCAAGGCGGACACGCGGACTAACACAATGTTCTGACGATTGGTCTGGCATCAAGTCTGGTTTGTGCTCTGACACATCATCCATCATAAAGGCTGGGAATTGTTTTGGACTGTGTTCCGGCGTTCTTGTTGCCACGGGTTCTAACATTTTTCCTGCTGCCAAGAGCGACATTTGCTGTGACATATGGTCCGGCTTTGGTCCTGGCATGTGCAGGACATGTATCCGACATTTGTTACACCATCAAAGAAAGCGTCCATCTTGCACACATCTATCTGGCATAAGTTGTGGCATCCTATCTGGCCTATCTGGCATGTAAGGCATCCTACCTGGCGTAGACTCTGGCATACATTCTGGTATTCCATTTGGCATATACTCTGGCATTCTATCTGGCATACATGCTGACATTCTATTTCGCATAAAGTCTGGCATTCTCGCGCTGTCAAAATTTGGCCTTCTATCTTGCACATGGTCTGCATACAATCTGGCATATACTCACATTCTATCTGGCATACACTCTGGCATTCTATCTGGCAAAGCTGCTTGCATCCGATCTGGCGTACAGTCTGGCATTCTTTCTGGCATAGTTGCTGTCTGGAATATATTCTGGCATTCTATCTGGCATACATTGTCTAGATGGAATTCTATTTGGCAAGTTCCGGCGGGCCCACTGCGATCCAGCACTTGCAGTTGAGGTCCGGCGGAGGAGGAGGAGGACATCTCTGATAAAATTTATCAACCCTCACCTGGCAGGTGGGGAAAAACAGAAGCAAACACTGTAACAAGAACCTATATATATAATTATATCTGTAAAATAGTTGATAAATGTTGTTAATCATTGCAAAGAATTGACATGATTCTGGTCAATGTCTGGTGAATTTCTTTTGTAAGAGATTGTTCCACTGACGAGATTGTTCCGCAAATGCTCAGCGAACTCGGAACTTCCCCGGTCCTCGAGAAAGTGCCAGGAAACGCCACTGGAGCTCTTTGTTCACTGGCCATTCCTGACGAGGCTGAAGGAGGCAGGGGGTGGCAGAAATTCTCAAACGTCACTTTTTTCACAGCCGGGATTCTTTAATGTGATGGCCCTTAAATTCCTTGAAAACGACATTCCAAGACTATACCAGGATATAATATAGCTTCACATGAAACCTGTTTTGATTGAAGGGGAATCGGATGACTGATCAGCTCATATCAGCTGCTGATAGCTGGATCTCTGTAGTCTGATAGTTGGATGAGGGTCATTTTCTTGGGATTTACGTCCCGTGCAGGTGGGTGATGATGGTTAGGTTGCAGGCCGACATCTCAACATAGTGATAATATTTTACCAACTGTTACTGGTAATGGGCTACACCTAGATCTATGCTATTTTGTGTTGATTTGAACCCAGGCCCTTCCGTGGCTGAGCATGGAAACGACCCCTCAACGCCAAGGGGCTCTGGTGTCGGACATGTAACAATAGTGCTTGCTTGCCTTGGAGCAAGCAAGGTGGAACCACTCAGGAGTGGATGCTCAAGTTTCACAAAAAGCTTCACGCAAAAACATCTAAGACACTCTTTGCTTGAGTAGGTTGACAAGTTTGAGTCCGCCACCTTTCACCAAAAAGAATCCTCACATTCCACTCCTTGAAGTGCGGTCCACCCTCGGGGCCCTGACCCGTTCCAAGCAATTCTCGCGATTGAACAGCACGGGTGGCTCCGGCTCCTGCATGGTTTCAGTGAGTCGAACCGATTTGTGATCCATTCATGTTGGGACAGTTGGATCACTTTCTGCTAGAATATGCTTGAATATACAGTTAACACCAATACCTAACCCTCATGCATGAATGAAGCCCCCAAAAAGCGAGGTTCGTCTGTGTGAAAGGCTCTTATTTTTTCAAGTTGCTAGAGGAAACAATTGTATTTCCCTCAGCATGAAACTGGAGTCACTGGAACATAGTAACATTTGGGAGCCACAACAACCTGAACGTTCCACCCAAACTTGCCTCGGACATGACATAGTCATAGGACAGCTCGCCGCTGTCTCGCACGTTGATCTTCTGCTCTTTTGTCCTGTGGATTCGAGTTGGGCACAGCAGGCGAAGTGACGAAACGTGACTCCCGGACTATCCAAAAGAGGGTTTCCCCACCTCCCACGATATAAATGGATCGTTCTGCAAAACTGAAGAACTGTTCAACCCTACATCGGGAAAGGAAATACAACATGCAAGCCAATATGTTTAAAAGCATTTTAAAACAAATCCCACATTCACAATCTCCAGTGATTGTTCAGGGGTCAAACGGTCAAATATATTCATTGGTCAGTTTGTCGCTAGTTGTCACAGCCCTCAACCATGGATCCTCCAGAATGCCAAGGTACATGTGGTGAATCACTAAATTCCAGGTCTTCGCAAACGCCTGTTTGGCCGATGGCGCATATCTCCTCGGCGGGGATGCCCAGTTCCGCTCGGAAGGGGATGCATGTTTGACATGTCCAAACCCTGGAGACATGTTGGGAAGGCTGAGACACACCTTGTTAAGCCTCCGGTTCAGGTGACCTCAAAAGAAAACTCGGCTTACTTAAGTCTTTGCGTTATAATGATCGATGCGTGTTCTTCCCCAGGTCATCCATCATCCTCTCGCAAGCTCCAAATCCACCATATCTCCTATCTACCTACATCTATCTCCTATCTACCCATATCTGTCCATCCATCCATCCATCCATCCATCCACCCACCCATCCTTCCATCCATCCATATTATATCTATCTATCTATCGATCGATCTATCCATTTACACGTATATATGTATCTATTTATCCACCTATGTATCTATCTAGCTGACTATTTATCTATATATATCTATACATGTATATCACACCTATCTAAGTCTATCTATATTTAAGTATTTATGTATCTATCTATCTATCTATCTATCTCTATCTACCTACCCCCTGGAAGACTAACATGGACCCTGGAAACCACTGGTTGGTAGAGGAAAACACTCTTCCAGGGGGCCATTGTCAGGGTCTATGTTAGTTCTTGGGAATGTATATTTCTATCTATCTATCTATCTATCTACCTACCTACCTATCTATATTGTCTGTTTATCATTATTTACATGTCCATCAAAATATTTATCTAAACACCTATCTATTTGAATATGTATCTATGTATTGATCTTTATCTATGTCTATGTCTATCTATTCATCTATCGATGCTGATCACTTTCTATATATCTATCTATCCATACCTATATCTATCTATATCAATATCTATATCTACATATCTATCTGTCTATGTCTCTATCTGTCTATATGTTCTATCCATCTATCTATCTATCTATCTATCACTATCCATCTACCTGCCTACCAGCATCTACCCATCTATCCTGGTATCTCTCCCTCTCTCTCATATGGTTCACCACCCACCAAACTGCAAAACAAAACTACCGTGCCAGCCCGCCAGCGCCCGCTTCCACTCGACCGCGGGGACCTTTTCGCCCGAGGCGCAGGACCTTCTCCTGAAAGCGCCAGGGCAGCTCGTGGACGGCATCTTCTAGCGCGAAGTGGCAGACCCGGCAACCGCGCCTCGGGGTTCCGGGGGCAAAACCGCCCGCCCCATGCGCCCGACCCCGCACGCCGACGTCGGGTGCCCCGGTCGGAGCCGGCGACGGATCCGTGGAAAAAAGCAGGCATCCCTAATGGATCCACTGAAACCCTAGACTTCCGTTCGACCATTAAAGAAATGGGAACGACCTGGTGTTTGTAGTGTAACATCCTTAGTTGATTCGGGATTCAGCCTATTATATTAATGGTGGTTGGAAGCCTAGGGGAAAGTGAAGTGTCCCAGGCACCTGACGGAGTCGGAGCTGGGATTCCTGACGGAAGTGCCCAGTCCTGCCCAGTCCTGACAGGAGGATTTACTGCCAGCTTGTGGCTTGATAGCTACAGAGTAGAGAGTGGACTGAATAGGAATGATAGGGGATCTCTATTTTCCTGCAGACATCGGAACTGCGGTACGTCTGCTTCGCATTTTCCTGCTTCTTTCTCTTCAGTACGCAGCTCGAGTCTCGAGTCTCGCAGCTCCGAGTGATTTGGCCAAAAAGGACATCCCAGAAGATTCCATTCGGCATCCACCCAAAAGCTGGCCAACCTGCAAGCCCAAGTGACTGACTGAGGAAGGCAGCAACTCCAAGCAAGCTGCAGCCCACGGTAAACCAAAGCTGGGTGTCGGCGCAAAAAATGAAAAAGCTGGAAAACCAAAGCCAAATCCTCAGCTTCACAATGGATCTGGGTGATTGAAATGGCGACAAATGCTGTCTTCTGGGTGGGAGTGGAAGTTTGCTGGATGGTGCGATGGTGCTTAGAGCTCCACAAAGGGATGCACCCAATAGTCCAGGATTTTTTAGTATCATGTCATGAATTGTTATTCCTAATTTGACTGAAAACTCTTTGAACACCTCCCTTCCTTCAAGACATTTCAAGACTCCAAGCACTTCTCGTTGCCAAGCTCTGGTCCTTCACAAAACGGATAGGGGCTAGCTGTTTGCTTTGGCTGCTGTTTCTCTGGGGGTTCTCCGGTTGCTTCCTGGGTCAAGTCGTACTTGTGACTCAACTTGCGACCTAGGCTTGAAAAGCAGCATTCCGATTCCCCTTCTTAATATACTATCGGTCGGTTCACTAATTGATTGGTGTGAGACACCATGTGGCATACCCTTCGTTCAGTTGAACCTCCTGCAGTCTTCTATGTTTGTTCTTTTTTCGGGCACCCATTGAATTCAACGAAACACACAACCTGAACTCAACGTTCCTCGACTCAAGCACTCGATTTGGTGGCCGAAGTGAATACAATGGGTCTGGTGCATCAGAATCGGAAGACCTGCTTGCAGGGGGGTCGAATGGATGAGGTGTTCCGGTTTTCCTATCAATTTCAATACACACACATCGTCATCCATCGTCTATATTCCCCTTTTCTCCACCCACTTGTTCAGTCCCAACCGTTTCAGGAAAAAGAGGCCAGATCAGCAAGTCGCGGGTCCACACCGTGCTGTACCAGGCGATCCTGAGATCGATCCACGCGCTCGCCGATCGATCCGAAGATGCGCGGCGTGGTGCGGCGTGAGGATTCTGTTTGGGGAAACATGAAAAAAGAACCCGGGAGCTTCTTCACTTGGGTTGTCGAGCGTGGTTTTTCCCAAGATACGCCTGAAGTGTTTTTCAGGCTGGATGACATCGAAACTGAGACCTATAGGCCGACTGAACTCGTGAAGTGTCTCCTTCATTCTGGTCGCATCAATGGCTCGTGGCCAATGGCTCATGGCTCTGAAACATGAAGGTTGGCCTGTCAGAAGTGCTTGAAGCACTTGGAGAAAGCACGCTTTCTCCTGTTCACCAACTTTCACCAGGCGATGTTTCGTCACTTCCCAGGTGGGACCCGTTTTGTGTCGCCGACAGCAAGAGAGCACAGATGTTTCAAAACTAAAAAAGCTACTGTATGAATGAGCCCCGAAACCACAATTTGTTGTTTGCCGTGTAGATGATTGACACAAACGTAGCTGCCTTCCAAATGAACAGCTGGTGTCTCATGACCGGCGAAACCCCGACATTGAGGCTCCTGGCATCTCCACAAAAGGGGAAAAGGAGACCCCTGATCCAAAAGAAGATCTCATACAGCACGTCTATGTCGCGCGCACGCAACTTATAGGGAGGTTTTGGTCTTGTTCTTCCTGACCGAGGAAGGGTTCCATGACACTAGCAATAGATTTCAACCCGATGGACGATTGAAAACCCAAGTAGCGGTCGTGTCAACACCACCAGGGTCTCTTGACCGTGACACGCAACACAAAACCAAACATGTGCAGCCCGTGTGCAGAATGTGTGATCTAGATTGTCACCACATTCCTGGTGGCGCAGTTACAACACAGTCCCACAGTTATATAGCAGTCCAGGCAAGACCGGAACGAGAAAAACGCCTCGCTCAATCAAATTGATATAAACATATAAACATATTTGTTTAATGACCAACATGCGATAAACACATGGTTGGTGAGGGTCTCGGATTCGGTTTCTATTATGACTGTCTATATGTGAGTGCGTGTGTTCCATAAATATCATTAATCGCTTTGACATGTGCAATATGACCATGTGACACAAAATGTTACAACTGAGCCATCTCAATCGATTCCCAATGCCCTAGCTGCACCGCCTCGCCGCTGTGGTTTTTTCAGTTCAACCTTACCAGCGCAATCTCAAGCCGAGCGACAAAACGTCGCGTGAGGTGGCTCGGCCCAAAGGCTCCAGCTGCAGATCCAAAATCAGCTCCTTGGTCGAAAGATCTGACTGCCCACCCGAATGAACCCCGCCATGGCTGCTGCACTTCAAGAGCTTCAAGGTGGAGGGTATTTCTTTTGAGCACCAGGTGAAGGTTGTCCAAGACACATGTTCCCAACAACCACTTCTGTGCAAGAATCTTGCGGTTCTTTTGCTCGAAGCAACAAAAAACACAATTTTGGTTCGATCCTGTCTACATTTGGCAGTTTGTGCAAAAGGGCCTTGCACAAAATTAGGTGCCAGCCCTGTGCGAACCTTGCCGGATACCACCTGCCTATGCGTTCAATCAAGGGCATAGCGGCATAGCTAGCATAGCGCTACTGAGTGTCAAAATAGCCGCATCCTTTTGGGCCCAGCAAGTCTCAAGGAACCTATGCTGAACATGTCCAGATGTAGTCTGTAAATACAATGAAGTCTAAGCCTGACTGGCCAGAAACAAAGACAGGGAACACGTTTTTTCTGCTTTGCGAGGGGTGTGGTTTACATGTTTGCACGAAGCGAATTAGCAGCACTAAAACTCATAACTTGTTTCAGCCAGAACTGCACATCTGATCCCTGACCGTACTTCTGATACATCAGTCGTTTTCGTGACCTTCTGCAAGAGCTGTTGGGGCAACTTTATGAAACGGGCGCCCTCTGAGAAACTTTGACTTTGCCAACTTCAAGCATGTTGCGCCAGTCACCAAAAACGAAGGAAGACTTGGCAAAACAAGGATCTGGCCCTTGGGGCTGCGACCTATGTAGGGAACACAACATCCTTTGATGTCAAGGTCTTCAAGTCAGCCACCGCGCTCGCAAGGCTCACAAAGCGTGGCAAGGGAGAAGCCACGGCGCCAGAGCCAGCAATAAGGTAGAAGCAGCGTTCGGATCGACCAGCCGAGCCTTTCATGCATGTCAGAACCGACCTTTCAATAACTATGGGATGGGCTTTTCCGACTCAGTCCGACTCCAACCCTGCTCAGGGCCCGATGGAAAGTTCCGAATTCTGGGATTTGGGCAAGGAGCTCTGTCCTGCAGGCACCGTGTCTTCCCCTCCTGTTGAGAGCAAGTGCGGCACCCCACACAGCGCACAGTGCGGCACCGATGGAAGGTTTCGACTTCTTGCGTGCCCGCTCCGAATGCTTGCAGCATCAACCCACAGGTGGGCTCCTGACCGCAACAGCGCGCAGCTTCCTGGATTGGAGCTAGGCAGCATGCCCCAACCAAATTGCTAGACTGAAGGCACACGGCCAGAAAGTACATTAGTTGATGAGATCTCCGACCTCCTGTCCAAGACCAAGTGCGTCACCTCCGCATCCACCTGTGGCACCTCTAGCCCTTTCACACCATGAACTGCCCAGCTCTTGATGTCGATGCGGTTGAAGTACAACACATAACCATCTGCCACTCTATCTGCCTCACAAACAACGTGCGCTGGTAGCGCAGCTCACACCTGCAAGTGAAGGACGGCGAGTTTTTGTCGGCCTCCTTTGCCTGATTTATGTCTGGTGCAAGCCCAATCACCTCGCAACTTCCTGCTCATTGCTCATAAATGGCTGTGGGTCAAAACCAGGGGACCTTGGTACCACGACTTGACTTGCGCAAAGCTCCGAGCGCCCCACGCACCCCTTGAAACACAGTGGTATTGGGTATGGAGGGGGTGAAGAGTGGTGAATGGTGTAAAATATCAGCCTGCAAAGGTTTGGACATGTGTCAGGTGCTGCCAACACTGAGAAGAGAGTTGCCATAGAGCAAAGATCAGCCTGTAGCCTGTGGCCACCTACAGTGGGAAGCTTACAGTTGAGACACAGCTGTACACCTTGGCGTTGTCAACTGGCTACAGTGAGCCGATGAGCGGCTTAAGGCCAACTATCAGAGGCTCAAGCTCGTACAAGAACAAAGCTCGCAGGCAAATTCAATTTCCCTTGCAGCCGGCAAAGGTCAGTATGGAAACGTGCTTGACTGTTCATCAAGCACGCCACTATGACACTACATAGGCAACTGTACACAAAACATTGGCTCGAGTTTGCATGCACTCTTTCTTGCATAATATTTGGATGCGGAATTCGCAGACCAAACATCAAGGACGAAGCTGACCGCACATATGGCGTGCAAAGGAATCACAGAGGGTGATGTATTCATAAGATTCCAGCGACACAATCTCAAGAAAAACAGGGATCGCAGGGATCACGTGCACAGCAGCCGGAGTTGCATTGCTTGATCACACTCTTGTATTGCTCACTGAGCATAGCATGGCCCAGATTGGTACCCCCACGCACTGTGGGAGCGACGGCGTCACCGTGCCCAGGAAAGGCTGTAGGTTTGGGCCTCAACGCTACCAGGCCTTGGCTACCTACCTGGAAGGTCTGGCAACATAGTGGACTGGTCAGGCTCCAGGTTTGCATCCCAAAAGGCACCGATCGACCCTCGTCACGACCTCGACCCCATCACCCAGGCACGAAAACGGCGCGGAAAAGGACCACGGCAATGAGGAACTTGGCGGCGAGCACCACAAACCAAAAGAAATACCTATCGGCCAGTTGGCTGACCCTGGGGAGAACCGGGAACCATCGCACACCTGTTTTCAGGAATCCATGCCACCCCAAAGTGGCTCCTGGTCACGGAATGAGGCTCGTGTTGGCTCTCTCAACATCCAAATGTGTCCTGTATTATCCTGTCATTGGCCCAGGAACCAAAGAACTGATCCAAGGACTCTCTTGAATTCTAAGCAAAAAATAATTGAATAAACGATGATCACTTTTGAGATCATCGATAAACAGATTGTCCGTCCGATTGTCCTTCCTTGGTGTCACCTGTTGGAGACGTGTCGTAGCTCAAACATGTTGAAGGTATAGTACCTTTTCCTCGGTGACGTTTCTCTTACTGCAAGGAGTTGCAAGTAGAAATGCTAACGACTCAGGAAGGCATCCTGCACACATTGGCTGGCTGGTAAACATGTCCCGTTGCCATCAGGGGCTAAAGGGATTCGGATCAAACCCGTAGACTCTCCCAGGCCCCGAGCACCGTTCCCCATCCTCCGAGTTGGACCTGGCTCCCAGCCAGGCACCCACCACCACCATGCCCTTACTAATAGCGATGCCCTTGTTACTAGTAACTTCTTGCTACTAGCAGTAATGCCCTTGTTACTAGTTACTAGTAGCGATGCTTTTTGGGGTCTTCATGTTCCCGTTCGACCCTTTTCTCGGCAAAGCCGGGGCCGTTCTTGCGGGGTCGTCTCGCACCTGACTACTTGCAGGCGACAAAGCCTACGAGGACGTACCTGTGCGAGCCAATACGTTCATGCAAAACGCAGAGGAACCTGACCACCGACAAGTTGGGCCGGTGTGAATGCCTCTTCTGTTGGGCCTTTGATCAAGTCCTGTCAAGACATGTCAACACTTATTGGTGACTCATTGGTTTAGGGGAACCCTAAACCCATCTATAGACCCTAAACCCTCGGGATCATACTGCACGAGCATATCACATGACCTGGGATTCATTGGGACTTCAAGTGTAATTCATGCGTAAGAACCAACTCTAAGAGCTTGACCAACCCTCAAAGCATCTCAAGACATATCCAGTTGGGCCATCACACAAGGATGTGATGATGAAGGAGGAGACCCCTTCACGACCATGGAGAGAGTGCCACCCAAATCTAGAGTACTTGTTGAATTTGTCCTGTTATACTTTTGATTGAAAAAAAACGAACCTTCATTTGGATTGTAAAACCTCTATCGCCCTCACTTCCGACCTGTCCCTCGGTCGGACAGCGTAGTGACGCCTCCCTGCGGTCAGGACGTCACAAGCCGAATTGGAACAACATGGGACAAGCATGGGAAAACCTCTTCTACCCATCGCGCTTCAGAAGGTTCTCCCTGGAGGTGAAGCAGTGCAGCCAGCTTTCAACTGAAACTGCATACGACATGGGAAAACCTCTTCATCTCAGGGCTTGAACTCATCGACCGTCTCCATGTTCGTGCATCGGTGACCGGCCGGACCGACGCCCGGTGATAACATGCCGCACGCCTGGTAGGGCACATCGGAGGTGCGGTTGGCAAAGAAGAGCAAGGAAATAAGGGCCCAAACACTCACCAAGCCATGAGCAATCAAAAGGTATCGGATGATCTGCTGGTCGATGTCGATCCCCTGGAAGCGCAATTCGATTAATGTGAACACGAATGGCTGCCCTGTCAGCCTGTGGCTCCTCTTTTCCTTTCAGGGAATCAACACCCCATTCGAAACTCCACCAAGGACCACCAGCCCATGGAAGCAACTTCAACATATTATATATATATATCATATCTTCCCGTTGCAATTCATCATTCTATAAATATGTTACTGTAATATCATTAGTTATTAACACACAATAACTAAAGTCAAATAAACATGATGACATACACCATGATATACCGATCCACCCCTCCAGAGTCCGGCCACCGTGTGTCGCCCACCTGTGAGAAGCGGACCGCCAGGTAGGTGACCAAGGGCGACAACCACAAAAGCCCACGGCTCAAGTGGGCGCACATACAGCCTGCGCGGTGGAATCACTGAATCACTAATAGCGATGGCCTCCAACCTAATAGGGATAACCTCCACCATAGCCTCCACCCTAATAGCAATGGCCTCCACCCTATGTGTCTGCTGTCTGCTGGTTTGCAAAATGGTAAAAAAATAAAAGAACAACATGGCTGAAACAAAAACGGATGACATTATGTCATCCATGTCCTCCCAATTGGCAAAAACACACTTATCAACTTCCAACCTGTGTTCACAAACAACACAACAACTGAGGTTCTGTCACGTGGTGTCAAAGCAGAAAACAACAATGCGTCAAAGGAATGTCGGCTCCCTTCTTTGACATTCCTTTGGCTGGATTTTTTTGACACCCAAAGCTCACCAAACAAAGAGAAGAAACTCCACCATGCATGCAACCATCCTGAGCATACACGTGCAACCCATCTGACCATCGTTTTGATAAGGAAAGAAACATACAAAGGTTTCACAGTAGATGGCACAAACCCCATGATGTCCTTTTGATGGGGGTCCATGTGAACGACCTCTTGGGGTCTGTGCCATCTACTCTCAATTTTTATCTTTTGGGTGGTTGGTCATCCAACCTAGAGGACACTCAGCTTCTGGGTATACCCACATTGTTCAGCTGCATCGTTCCCAGGGTAAGGTTCGTCAAGCTTGGTGGAAGTGCATCACATTCTTCACCCAAAAGCTATTTGAAGCACCCTTCTTCAACTGCATCGATGCTCATGGAAAAAGTAAATGTATATATAAATAATTACTACTGTGTTTCCCACCACCTGGCCACTTCGTTGTACAACAGCGAAAGCCACATGGCCCTTGGCCTATTCCTCGGATGGAGCTGCGCAAGGCTGGCCCGGAGGTATAGATTCGAGCCCTGAGGAAGCTGGCGAAGCGAGAGCGTCAAGGGTTTACACCGTTTGGGCACACTCCAAAGAACTAACATGGAAGTGGAAGGCATGGCCCCTTGCGGCACGCCGGATCATTTTGGAAACCAGAAACGGATCATTTTGGAACACACATCCTTCGGTAGTGCTTTGAAGGCATCATGTGTTAGTTAAAATGAGCGTTTCGTACGAGACTTCCTCCAAGCGAGCCTTGCAAGTCTCTAAAAGGAGCGTTTTGTATGAGACTTCTTCCAAAACTGAGCCTTGCATGTCTCCAAAACGAGCGTTTCCTACGAGCTTCTTCCAAAAGTGACTCGTGCATTGCTCCAAAAGGAGCGTTTCGCACGAGACTTCTTGAGCGTTTGGGAGACTTCCTCTAAAAGGGCTTCACGTCTTTAGGGTCTCTTTCACTCCTTTAGGATGTCTTTGAGTTTGACTTAGGGCTTCACATCTTTAGGGTCTCTTTTGGCTTTGGTTGGGGCTTCGCTCCTGTAGGGTCTCTTTTGGTTTGACTCAGGGCTTTACTTCTTAGGGTCTCTTTTGGTTTGGGCTTATGGCTATGCTGCGTTAGGCTGCCCAGAAACCACTCCCCAGAAACCACTCGCCGGAAACCACTCGCCAGAAACCACTCGCCACAAACCCCTCCCCAGAAACCACTCCCCAGAAACCACTCCCCAGAAACCACTTCCCAAAAACCACTTCCCAGAAACCAGTCACTCCCAGAAACCATTCCCCAGAAACCCAAATTGAACCGCGTTCCAAAACGATCCAAAAACCGCGTTCCGAAACGAGCTGAATTCGCATTCCAAAACGAGGCGGCAGCCCTTGGAAGACCATGAAATCCACTACAAACAGGGGGTGCCATCCACCTCCATGTCAGTTCCAGGGAGAGTAAAACCCTTGTGAGTCAGCACTTCCCCGCAAAACCTCAATCAAGATCTCTCTTGATAATCTCTTTCTCCCCTGCTTCTGAAAACACCATCCGGACACTGCATCATGCCCTCAACCCCCAAACATCAAATCTTTACGACATCTTGCTACTGTTCGTGGGCCTGTTGCCCCAACGTGTTTCACGGATCAAGGAGTGGGGGCGTATGGGTACCAACCAAGCGAACTGGCGAACTGGGGGACGTTGTGCACGCCTCAGCCCAGTTCGGGTTCCACACCTCCAGGGGAATTCTGGATGATTTCTGGACGATTCAGCTGGGTGCCCTGAAGGGCGAGACAGACAACGATCGAAAACGGCTCCTCGATTTGTTGGTCAACCGAGGGGCACCATCAGCATTAGCGCGTGCAATGGTGCAAGCAATCCCAAGCCGCTGAAGCGCACAGCTATGCCGTGACCTGCTAAGGTTTCCGCATCATCCTTGGGCTCCTGGCGCGGGAACATGTGCCCCTTGAAAACCCGTTGAACATGTGTCTCGCAAGGAACCAAGCTACTTGTGCATTGAAAACACAAAGCATCGAACAAAGACACAAAGGCACTCCAAATCCCGCGAGACTGTTTATGCAAGCAATGGCCAATGATGAATCAGGGAGGAAGTTGTCTGAGCCATCAACCTCATTATTGCTCATGCACACATGTAGAGTATGACCAAGATTGAATTCTCCTCAGAATGTAAACTGGACATTTCAAAAATAAGCAATCTAGACCAGAGATTTGAACCATTTGCAAGGTTGACAAGCTGGGTGTCCGGTATACATGGAGAGAGGCCTCATCTTGGGGGAGTCTGGCCAAAATGCCAGTTGCCTGGTCAAAACTCGGAATGCTGTCATAGACGCGTAGCGTCACATAGTCTTCTGCTGTTTACGTCCGCTTTCTCGTCAAACGTCGTGACTCTGCTTCGGTTGTTCGTGGGACCGTGGTTCGCCGGAGAGAACCAATGGAACTTTCGAGTGGCTCCTAGTAGCGTCCTTGCTTCTAGTAGCGGTCTGCGAAACAGCTGGGATGCGAACAAGGAAAAACAACAGGTAGGGACGGTAGGGACATTACATATATTGCTGGCCTTATGAACTTTGAGGCTAATATCTGGGGGGGTCTCTGCAACAACCACCGAAAAAAATAGATGCGAGCTGTCCGCTCTACCGAAATACCCGAGTCTGGGGCTCTCCCTTCACGTGAGCCCATGACAGGCGATGCGTTTCGGCCAGATTGACGATTCAGTGGATGAGTTCAAGCTCTCAGACTTGTTCTGTCTCGTGAAGAAAACAAGATATAAACACAAACACACGGCTTGCCTCAGCTACCACGCATAAACCGGTGAAGAAGAGCAAGGTGTGAAGCAACCAAATCCTCACGAGGCGGAGGGATCACTCTCTTTGCGGAGGATAGATTTTCTCAGCACTCTTTGAAGTGCATGTAGATGTCAAATCGTGCAAGGCTGTTTATACATTTGTAGGCATCTTTAGTCAAATTGTTTGGGTGATGGTCTGTAAGTTACGATATACTATGTCTTCTAAATACAATGCTCTACACATTCCAGAGCTGCCAAAACAGGCTGCTTTTGAGATACACATAGATTGTGGGTGCTTTGAACAAAGTTGATTGAACAACTATCTAATTGACATAAATGTGTCTAGGTCGAAGACTGCCTTACGCCATCTTGACACGTGCCTTGCAGGAGAAAGCCTGAGGTTGTGTGATGGTGTCTCACTTGATACAATCAAGTGATAGGTTCGACCGATACAACTAGCACTATCCTCCCTCTAAAAAAATTGAAAAATGAACTGGAACATAGACCCCTGGAAGATCATTCTCTGCTACATTGGGGGATCTGCTCAGCTTCAATTTGTTTGAGAGAGTTAGTCACCAACTCAATCTAATGGCACGAAACAATTTACATGTCATCTGTCATCGCCCTGAGAGTTGTCATCCCACCGCGAGCCGACATGCCGGTAATTAGGGGGGACATGATATGAATCTGTATGTTCCTGGAACCCAGACATGACCTTTGTTTTGATAGGAAAAGACCATATTTGGGGTGGTTGGTGGTTCAAAATAGATGTCCTTCAGGTTCCAGGTTCCGTTTGCTCTTGGAGGTACCGCAGTTTCTGAACAGCCAAAGCTTTATGAGGTGCTGGCGAACATGCGAACTCGCACGCTCGTTCGCCACACCCCTTGTGCGCTAAAATACCACCTCAAGTCTCCTCTCCTGTGGGTGCTGGCAAACACGCCCCAGAAGGAATGCACCTGGCGGTGGGTGTCCGCTCTGAGCCCTTGATAACCTTCAATTTCGAGCTGTTCATATGCACGATCTGCTTGACTTCGGTCTGCTGAGAATGCACCAACTGAAAAGGTACACTATGTGGTTCTAAATGGTTCTGAGATATGAGTTATGAGAGTCAGTTGGCCAAAACATGACATTGACAAAGTTGAACAAGCGGTGTTAAAGCCAAATTGTAACAGACTTAAACGAATAACACAACAAATTTATGAGACCAAAATGGTTTTCTCGTTCCGACTTTCCGACGTTCGATGTTGCCATATGTTGCCCTGTGAAAGAGTTTATACGGTTGCCCCATGGTCACAAACTATTATTTTCACATACCTGTTCTCACTAGCAAATGCCCTTTGTGCAATAGTTCTCAATCATTTGTCTCCACTAAGCCTTCTGCATGAGAAGTACCTCGAGATTTCTCGAATCTTCCTTGATATTAGCACAGAGGGGTTGTTCAACCCATTTCCACAGAAAATGACCTTCTTCTAGAGGACCACTACCCATCCCATTTTCTGGCGAAAATACCAACAGTGATTTTCTCAATATACTCGAGAAGTTGGAAAACTGTAACTTTCCCTGACGGCAATGCGCTTAATATGCTGGAATGGGCAGTATGCACTTAAAATACTACCCTTACGTGTCAGGAACCCTGCTTCCGCCGTGCTCCCGGCCCAAAATGCTGCCACGTCAACTGCATCCCTTGCACTTCCTGCAGCGGGTCATTGGCGTCCTCTTCGATCCCACCTCGCGGTGTGTCTTGGTCTTCTGGCTGCTCAGCATCTTGCTGAGATTGAACTCCTGCAGCCAGATGATGAAAAAATAAGGTTCCGGACAGGAGACCAAAAAAGATCAAAAAAGTGTGTTTGAGCAAAACTACGAGACTAAGAATGGTGTCGTCATGGTGTCTATCCAGACGATGTTGAAAAGCCATGGTGTGTGGTTTTGACATTAAAAAAACATTTCGTGGAAGAGAAATAGACCAAAACCCCTTGTTTTTTGAGCTCCCTATTCAAATACACACCCAGGGTTGGTGTCTCTCCGTTGCGGAGGGTGGACTGTACCGAAGACGAGCGACATCGAAGAGAGCGACCCGGGCACCCACCAACAGAAACATGAGAAACGGAAAAAGAAAGCTCGAGGAAGCATATCCAGGCAAGGAGAGTATATATATATATTATATTATATATGGTATACACTGAATTGGCGAGCACATTCTTTTGCATTGGGATGGATTGAGCTTTACAATTCAACGCTCAAAGAACGCCAAATTCATGCACACGCTGGCTTTTTTGGCTTCCCCACTGCGGATGTCCACCGTCCGCCGAACACAACCGTTCACGAAAAACCATTCCTTTCCAGCTTGAGCCGTTCCAAAACTAAAAAGGACTTAAGAAACATCAAAAAGAAATACCCTCCGCCACCCCTCCTCTGTGGCTTTTTCCATGTCTTTCTTTGCCCGCCCTCAAACCATCCACCATCTGCGCCCATCTGCGCCCGCCCTCCGCCCTTCGCCTGAAAGACCGCGAAGCGTTTGGGGTGTTCCGACTCGAAGAGCCGCGCCATGCCGCGGCGCAAGAGGCCGACGTTGGCGAAGAACTCGTTCCAATCGTCCTGCGACCGACGTCGACAGGAGACCGTCCAGGAAGAAGAAGTTCGCGGTGGACGTCGCCGGTCTTGGTTGGTCCAGGTGGGTAGCACTTTGAAGGTGGAAATGGAAGTTGAAAAGGAAACAGGGTGGAGACACGTGGAACAAGGTCAAGATCGTGGTATACGTTTCTGTTGCCTGTGTTCCTCGTGATTTCTGCTGCGGACGTTGAGGACACCTCACGTGTGGTCACGTCTTCGCTACGAGACAAGATTTGTCGCTGCAGGTTCGTTGAGAACGAACAAATCACTGGAAGAAAGTGGTGAGAAAGGACAAACACATTAATACTACTACCTACTAGAATACATTAATTGCTACTAGTAGTAATGGCCTCCAATCTACTAGCTATGGCCTCCAACCTAGAAGCCTTTGTTGCCACATAAGTGGTGAGAAGCTTCCAACACCTGAAGTTGGAGGCCATCGCTCCTAGGTTGGAGGAGTGGTTGGAGGGTGAGAAGCTTCAAACTCCGGAAGTTGCAACATCTTCATTGGATCGTGAGACCCAGAGAGCCCGAAGAAGAGCCCGAAGACCCCGGAGGCCGTGCGGATGGTGACCCCCAAACCCACCCCGGCCGTGAACGGAAGAAAGAATTTGTGCCAGGCCTAATCCAATGACATCGGATATCACCAGTTATGATGGGTATGACATGATTTACGTTTCATTGAATTTCTTAAAATTAACGAGATATTCTATCTGAATAGAAATCATGTGGCAGGGAAATGCCTACATAGCCTGCTTACAAAAAAGCATGAATAAATATTGCAATACACGCCAAAATACTGTAAAGCTGTAAAACCTTATATATATCTATGTTTCCTTGATGTGACTTCTGACTTATAGTTAAAATAACTTCGAACTTCTTCGTTCCCGATCCACCCGCTTCGATGCGAGCTGCGTAGTTGGCCGCATCAGGCGGCAAGAAAGCCTCAGAGACAAGACACCGGTATGACCTTGTGTCCATCGAAAGTCCTTTGACATTGGAACACCATGGGTGTCAGTTACACCAAGTGGATAAACATGAAAACTACCATCCACTTGTGCTTCTCACTTGGGGTCTAACATGTCACAGCCGATCAATTCGACTGAAATCAGCCGATCTGACTCGGGGCTGGACAGCCCGACGGGCGGTTTTTATCTCGGTTTCTCCGGACTGTGGCAAAGCAAGTCTTTACAATGCTATATATCAAGGCTGGTACATCAAGAGTTGGTCTCACGATGCCGCGCTTGGTCTGATAAGACTCGTCGTGAGGTCTTGTTCTCCAGCTTGTGTAAACCTGGATTTTACCATACTGGGGCATACCCTAGGATTCCAGCCACCATTTATTTTGTACTATATGGTTTAATAGCCTTCACCGAAGAAGGCTGCCTTACCGGGCATTGTGACACTAGAAAACCAGGTCAACCTGTTTTCCATGGTCGAGCGGAAGGCGAGGGTTGAATCTGCGGCTTTCAGGTAGAGGCTAAGAAACCCAAAAACATTAAAAATACAAAAACAATATTAAATATTTAAATACATATATAAATACAACCCTGAAATACATTGAAATACAACATTTTTGCATGGTTCTACATCCTTATTGGCCCTGGTTCCCAAACAACATACTCAAATGAGGGCCATAATGTAAATAGCACCCACCAAGGCAATTGAATTTTGAGTCACCTAGCCGCTAGGGTATAGCATTCCATTCATCAGCTTCTCGTCCACCCCCTATGACTGGACACTGCCCAGACATGTACTAGGGGAGCATTGACCGCCAAAACATAAATGTTCCACGATGATGTCTTCATTGAGTCTTCACCCCTTCTGATCTTGAGTTCGAGGCCTCTCAAGAATGCAGGCTTGATCCACCGCGTCCGCGCACGCGCCTTCGCGCGGGCTCGGCTCTGGCTCTGGCTCGCGCCTCGTAGCCCGTGTGAAAGGTGGGCAGCTTCTCTCGCTCTTCAGGCCCCACACCACTGGCACGGTCCTGCGAGCCGCGAGAGACACCCAAGGTGACAGCTGGACCACCCCGCGAGCGAGACCAAATCTCGCTCGGTCGCACTGTGGAACACGAGAAATGACCCGTGACGTGGACGAGGTGATTTGGTGACTCAGTTCGATCGCTTGCATCAGTTCGTGGGGCAAGCCTTGCAAGTCTGGGGCACCAAGAAGCTCCAAGCTGCCATTCTCCCCCTCCAGTGGAGCTGCCAAGAGGAAACCAACGGGAAGCAAGAGGAAACTTAGCGGCCTAGCAATGGATCTTCGATCAATTCGAGAGACACGTCTCAGCATCGCACGCAGTGTTAAAAGCACTAAGACCTTGCAGTATTGATGTGGCTTTGTATACTCTCATGCGGACAGTCTTAAGCAGCTCGGTGCACGGCAGAAGCGGTGCAGCCGATCCAGGTCGGTATGACTTACTGTAATTAGTAATAGTAATGTGTGTGTTCCATCTCATTCACAAAATGACTTACTGTAATTCCTCAGTGCACGCTCATCAAGCAAGAGTGCATCATTCACATGGTCACATGCGAGGCTCAAAGGCCTATTCATCATCGGCAGAAGT
>CAXAMN010021473.1:1653579-1698426 GCA_963970005.1 Durusdinium trenchii | reverse complement strand
CACATGGTCACATGCGAGGCTCAAAGGCCTATTCATCATCGGCAGAATGTTCAACGGCTCTGCTTGATTTGACTTTTGGTAACAAAGGCTGGGAAACAAAAGTATCTGCTTAACAGACATGTTACTTGTTTGTTTGCGACCCTGGCGGTGCCCAAGCCTTGGTGTCATTCGCTGTAAATATGCAAGGGAGTTCCAGTTGGATACATTGATATTAACTATATTATATACGGTAAGTGGAGGAATATCATCTTCCCAACACCCTCTGAACCTAAGTCGAATCGATGCAAAAGCTGCTCCCAACTCCTCAGTGCTCACTTGTTTGAACTCAAGGCTCCTGGGGGCGCAAGGCTGAGGGGCGGAGGGGCCTTCAAACCACAAAGGGCCGAACAAAACAAACCATAAGATCCAGAAGTAAGCGACTTTCCAGCCCAAGATGTGCAATGTCTCTCTGAGTTCAGTTTGGACCCCATTTTTGCGAGGAAAACAAGGCCCTTCATTTGCTCGTTGGATCCATGCAGGCCTCAGGAAACACCTATCTCATGACCGAGCGAAGGGGCCCATGACTAGTCCTCGACCGAGCTCGGAGCTGTCGGACGCGAACCGAGTATAGGGGGCGCGACCCTGGCATTACTACTAGCTAGAGAAGCAAAAACACCAAGAATTTGGAGAAGCTACTGGATGAAACATCGCTGTTTCGATGTTTCCCTAGATATAGTAGCAATGCCAAGGGCATGACTCTCTGGCTGCCTTTGCTACCAGGGTGCCCCTGAGTGTGTGCCCTGCAGAAAAACCACCCTGCTCGTGAATGGCTTCAGATCGCTCGCTCAGAAACACCCACCGGAGGTCCCAACGAACATGAAGCAACCCAACCGAGAGAAGCTGATCCATGTGATTTACATGTGTTTTCCGCTGTTTGTCTCGCTGCAAGGTGGCAAGGTGCATAAAAAAAGCCAACACCCCTGCATGACGGCGTGAAATCTGCTGGACCAATGAGGTTGATAAATAGCCATGTACCAGTAGCATCATGTAGCCAAGTCTTTCCTAAACCACGCGGCGAAGGGGCTGGACTAATCCACTCGTCGAACAAAAATAAGAACGACTCGTCAAGGATCTGATACCACTCGTCGAAGATCACCTTGTAGCTTGGCCGAATCATTCCTGGAAGGCAAAAGGAAGTAATAGGGAGGCAACCTCGAATGATTTTAGATGTGGATAAACTCTATTGAGAGGTGCTCAAAAAATAGGGGACCCTCAATCAAGATTCACTGCAAAAAATGAGCTGACATGTACGGTCCCCTAGTTCGAGAAAATAATCCAATATCATCCCATATCTAATTAATGAATCCCCTAGCTGTAAAATTCACACGACAACCCCGGGGGGGCATTTTGTATCTACAAATGCCTCACCCAGGTCCAAACCAACTAATCCATCTATAAAATCAAGCCCCCCAAGATAGAAACTTAACCTTGTCTATAATATTGGGTTGGGGGTTTGCCTGAGTGGGCTTACAGAAATTCATCAGAAAAGTGCGCTCTCTATAAAATCACCCCCTCCAAGAAAGATGCTTAAACGGCCATCTCTACAAAATGGGTTCTTACCCGTTTCAAACTGGTGGGTGGGAACGCATGCTCGAGTCAACGGAAAGATATACAAAAACATGTCGCTTCTATAAAATGGACCCTTCCTTGCAAATCCTGGTTTTGCTAACATGCTCAAAAATAACCCTGATCACTCTACAAATCAGGAACACCCAGGACAGTGATTCTATAGAAAACCAAAATTGTCTCTACAACATGGTCGTTTCCAATACAGGGGTTCACCCAATTTGTAGAGGACATTTCACAGGGGATATTAGTCATATTTATGATCCCCTGGGATTGCAGGCCCACCATTGTGATAATGGTCTGAATCCCAAACAACCAGGCTGTTTGACTAGGGTTTTACACTACAAAACCAGGTTGACACCTATTCTTTTAAAGGTCGAACTGAGGGCCAGCGGGTATCTGTATCTCCTCAAACATATTCACTTAGACCTTGAACGGACCTGGTCGGATGTGTTTTGCAGCAAAGGGTCAGTCATGGTCGGTCTCTGCGCTGGTGACTCGGGAGATCTGTATGGTTGCGTCTCACACGATTCACCGTGTGGCAGCAATATGAAGAAGTTGCTTCCCGAGCACAAAATCAAGAAATCCATTCATATTGATGTAAAAAAAAGAGCCCCCAAATCCACGTCGAGGCTTCGTTTAATTTTACAGTTCTGCCCCCCCCCAATCAACAGCCCTTGAAATAGAGCTACCCCCTTCCAATGGCACATCCGCATCCTCACTTGTTGTTCCCTCCCATCGATACCCCATCCACCCCAGGCCGCCCCTCTTCGACTAAACCAGCCACACCATCCACACTGGGCACCCGGGCGGGACAAAAAGCAACAGCTGGTCGGTCCTTCGACCTGGCGCATTCGAGCTTCCCCCCTCCCCATGGTCGAGAACTGGAGTAGATTCTCCATCTTTCACCGTCCAGTTCGACGATTCTTGGCACCAGGAAACGGAGGCAAGGGTCGAAGGTCATGACTGTCAGTGCGCAAGACATCTGTCTCTTCGAGCCTCTGGTCCAGTTCTCTGGTCCAAACGTCACCCAACTACCAACAGAGGTTGAAGAACCCTATAGACTGTCCCATAGGTACCCCAGTAGGGTCCTATAAGGACACTTAACCTCTCTTGGTAGAGTTTCTACCGGTCCTCCACTTCCCTGCTCCACTCTTCAGCACCCGCCTGGTAAGGCTCTCCGTCGGCGCCCAGAGTGAGCTCCGTCAAGAAATAGATCACCTCGGGCCTGGGCTCGGCGGCTCGGCTCTTTCAGGTCCGGCCATGTCGATTCCAGGGATTCCATATCTGAACTGTCGCCGGTCCCCCACCCTGCCGTCCCCATTTGGGCAAAAACTGCCACAGCTCCCTTGGTCGGGCAATCACGTGGTTTTGGAAAAAACTAGCAACAACTCCTGGCTTCCTCCCCGAACCGCTTCCGAGATAAAACGATTGAAAATGCGGTAAGTTCTGTTCCGGGTGAAGTGAGGTCCAGAAACGGACCCCTAGAAGTCCAAAGATCCAGTAAAACCTTGTCTTTTACCTCCTTTCGTATGACCAACTCCAGTAAAATGAGGTCATTGACTTGTAGGGGACCTGGGTCTTTCATCTTTTTGTTTCTGTGCACGTTCAGCGATTTCTGGGCGATTGAGGAGTGCCCGGGCACGTGCCTGGTTTGAAATCGTTCAGTTGCTGCTGGTGGACTGTTTAAACCTGCTGAATGCCGACAAGCGACATGAAGCGGAGATTGCCTGCCTCTCCCCACACCAGCAAATACGTGACCTTGGCCCCAAAGAGACTCCTTCAGCCCAAGCACATCAAGCACCACTTCGCCGAAACCCATGCATGGGGTGATCGAAGAAAACAAAGACGATTTTTTACACCACCGAATTAAAGGATCTTCCTAGACTCAGGTGACCTAGTCAAACCCTTTTTAAAGAGTCGACTGGACTTCCAGGGTTATGTACTCTTGGCTTTAAGACCATGGACTGGGAATACCAACTCCACCTTCTCTGGACACCGTCTCCAACACCGGAGATGAAAACCTTAGGGGCAAGGACGCTATGCTCGGTGGAGGCCGTCGCAAGGAGGTTGGAGGCCACTACAAGTTCCTAATAGCTTCGTGTTCCTAGTAGTAATGGCCTCCAACCTACTTGCGATGGCCTCCACCTAATAGCGTCCTTGCCCCTAGCTATATTATATATTTCAACATCTCCCTATGGATCCACTGCCACCCTCTTTTTGACGGTGACGTGATGTGTTCAACATTTTTATGTAGGTTCTGAAGGAGCTATTTGGATCCCTGGATATAACTATAATGTGTGACTGTGATTATATTGTTGATGACATACAGTAATATTAACATATATTAACCATTATTATATAGTAATATATATATATGAAAAAAAGTTTCGCTACCCCAAACCTCCCTCCAAATATGAAACTGAGAAACAAGTGTATGAGCTACAAAGAGGCATATATAATATATATATATATGTGTGTTCTTGATTATATTTATCATCATCCAAACCCAACCCCGCAAACCACAGTTCCAACATGTGGGGGATATGGGAAGATGGTCATCTTCTTTGGGGTCAAGACTGGCCGCAGCGGTGTTTTTGAGACGTCAACTGGAGGGCTTGGAGGCCACTTCGCACAAAAGTTGAGCCTCCAAGCCCACCCTGACGCCGGAACTGAAACGTATCTCGTCTGGAACTCCCTGGAAGGCCCGGCCACACCTTCCCTGTCTGGGATCCCTTGCCACTTCAGCGAGGTGTTTCATGGCCAATGAGGCGGCCAAGTGCTTGGGCGAACTTTCAGAGTCCAACCAATCACCCAGCGGAACTTGGGCCCAGCGAACCTGACACAGAGTCACGCTGCTGCGGCTCAAGGGCTCCTGGGAGCGAGCGAGAGCGTGTGGCCGAAACCTCCGCGCGAGGGCTCCGCGTGGCTTCGGCGTGAGTAGTGCTCTGCGATCGATATTTTGTCTCGCTGAGAGCAGGGTAGGATTGAAACATGTATTGGACATAGATCTAGCATGATCAATCTTCTAATTGTTTAAATCACACATTGATTCGAACATCTTATCCCTCCGACCTTCCCTTTCGACTGCACCCATCGCCGCTCCGGCCGCTCCAGCACAACGCCCCACGGCACCCCCCGCGCGGTACGGTGCCGGTACGGCGGACGGGGCGGACGGCGGAGCGGAGCGGAGACGGGCCGCCTGCAACTCCTCAGACAAGCGGTGCCGCCACGCGCGAAAGCCCTCCAGAAGCTCTGCCTCGCAGGGTTTGGGGGCGCGAGTGAGGGGCGCCGTTCCGTTGGTTTGGGTGAGCTGAAACGAAGCATGGATGGAATCAAAAGACGGCTTGGTGGTCCAAACATGCCGAATGAACATGAATCCTTCAAAAGAAGAAAGCATCACTCATGTTTGTCCTCTGAGGCCCCTTTAAACCGTTAAAGCTCCTGTTCTGTCGAATTAGACATAATTAGACTGCTATTGGCCCACTGTTGGAATTTGCAGGGCTTGCCCGGATGGGTCAGGGAGGAACCAAGGACTGATTCGAAGCAGTCTCCCAAGTGCCGCCTATCAAAGCCAACATTTGTTGGAGAGTGCCAACATGTGGCTATCTTGTAAGATGTTGCGGGACATCCTTGAAGAAATCGCTATATAATTGCATAATATGAATACGCACTGCAATACTATGACAATACTGTACTATATCATATATAGTATGTAATTGTTATATACGAGAGAGGTCACTTTGCATCCCAGTTGTGTAAGATTTCCAGGAGAGATCTTCAAGGTATGTGGTTCATGATATTTGAGATTCCTTCGTCGTCTATGCAATTTTGGGGATAGGGTCAAACACCTAATTCTCTGAGCTTTGGACATGCATCGAGTTCAAGGCTTCATGCAGCAAGGTCTTCTCATTGACCACCTTGAAGGCCAGCGTTAAGGGGATCACAGTATCTGAACAACCACAAAGCAGCCGAAGTGGGTGCGTTCCAAGTGAAGGGGAGGAGTGCCTCCCCCAACTCCAAGCAAAGGGGGCACCACAAACAGCATGGACACATGACACACAATCTTTGGTCTGCAAGTCACGATGCAGAACTATAGAATAGGATAGTTCACCCCAAAGCAAGCACTAGCCCTAGCCGATATATTACCCATGTAATGTAGACACCCATATGAAGACTCTTAGTTTTAAAATGCCCCCTGACATGGATTGCAAAACCTCTTCAGGCCAGTGCTTTTTCATTATATAATCAATTGAGTCTACATTACGGAATGGATTTCGCAGGAACCTCTGTGAGTCCAAGTCGCTGCTTCCTCCAATTCCTCCTCATCCTCCACTTCCAAGTCCAAATCCGCCAGCATGGCACAGTGCGAGCGCCACAGGGACAGCAAATGGTCGAATTGATTCCTGGACGCATGAAAAAGGCGAACGACTGACCTGGACGTTGAGCCAACATGTTTCGAAGACCCGACCCGAACTGAATGCATTCCAAAGGAGTGGATTTGCGAGTGCCACAGACCAAACAGCTCATACTGAAAAAAATCAGAGCCTCCACCAGCTAAGAAAAAGATCACAAATATCAGAGCCTCCACTAAGCCAAGCAACCCATGTATAGTACCTATACGTACTCTTATTGCATGAGCCCATATCCCGACTTCTGGACGTTTTTCGTCTCACTCTTTCGGTCGCCCGACGTCTTCTTCGGCAACGAAGGACCGCGCAAGCTACTTCGTTGTTTTTGGCAGCTTCGGTCGGTGAAGTCAATCCGTTAAGTCTCCAACCTTCGCCAACCAAACGAACGAAGATCGATTTACACCAACGCACATGGAAAACACCACCATGAGAATAAGGGTGCCGAAAGCCACATGTTGGGCGCGGGCAGCACATGGCACGTTGCAGACTCAGACCTCAAAAAGTTAAAGACTCACCAACCTTCTACCACGATCTCAGTGCACTGTGCAACTGACCCCCACCCGAAGCTGACTGCTTCTGACAGCGCTGAACAGTTCAGGGAAGGCGGTGGATGCACAAATGAAAAAACAAGCGCACGTGTCACACGTGCGGCAAGCACCAAAAGAGGAGATTTCGTGTTTCACTGTCCTGGACGCTTCACTGTCCTGGACGGTTCACTGTCCTCCAATTTGCGACGGGCCATGTCTAGTCGGATAGTTGCAGGTCAATCCAAAACGCTTCTGGAGAGATTTTGTTATCTGTCAGATGAAAGCAGAATGAAAGCGAAAGCAGAGCATCTTTTCTCAATATGAAATTGCTGACAATCTTGGAAGTAGCCCCAGACAAGTTGGTGATGCAATTGATGCAGCATCACCAACTACCCAAAATTAGCCTGTGTGAAAAAAGCATTGAAAACTGCCACGCAGGAACAATTTCATCCTAGCATGTCAGCTGGCTAGTGTTTGAAGTTTGAAGCGTATCCTGCCTTTTTCCAGTACACAGTCAATCTACGGTTCCAATAAACCAGCCAGGTTTGACTAAACGACTGGTTCTTTGTGTCCAACAAGCCCCGCTCCGAGCAGCCCCCCCCGTTCTGCTCGCTCCGCTCCGCACTCGTCCACCGTCGCCAGCGCGCCTCACGTTGTCGGCTTGGAAGCCGAAGCGTTTGTAGAGCTGTGCGAAGAGGGACGCCGCGCTCTCCGCGAAGTGCGCTGCGCCATAGAGGCCGCGAAGGGAATGGTCCTGGGGCAGGATCGAACCGTTCGGTTCGGACGACTGGCCGGGAAACCTCCCATTGTTCTTCCAAGAGAATACCTTTCGAATGAAATTCTTCGTTAGTGAACACGGTTGAATTGAGTTTTTGGGGTGTGTCCTTCGTGCGAGTTCATGACTTTCACGTGGGGGCGGATGGGCGAAGGTTGGATCATCCTGTCTCGAAACAATCAAGTACGTAGTATAATGCCCTTGTTACTAGTCTAGTAGCTTCTTGCTACTAGTAGCGATGGCCTCCAACCTACTGGCTTCTTGTTACTATATGCCCTTGTTACTAATCCAATCTGGCACCAGCTTGGGATCCCTTGCGGTTTCCATGCTTTCCATATCATTCCATACTCGTTCGACAATAGGAAAACTGAGAGACTCTGGAATGTCCAACCTCCGCCATGTGACCATCCACCTGGACCCCGAAAACCGCCGTTGTCACTCGGCAGACGTCCTTCATCCAGGAGCGCAACAGCTCCTGTCGGCCCGAAACGGGGCATCGAAGCGGTGAAAAAGCTGCTAAGAGGTGCAGTTGTCGATGAAGATGAAGTACTAAAACATACTAAAACAATCTAAAATACGCCAAGTACCTTTAAAAAGGTTGAAGGACCCGACCCGTTCAACTATCCCGTAGTATCATAGCTACCCCAGATGACGGATGCTATAAGGTCACTTAACCTCCCTTGGAGTGTCAGGGACGGAAACAAATCGTTCAAACGCTACTGGAGGCGCCTACTGGGACTACTGCGACCATTCGTTGCAGCAACCGACGTCCGGAAGCGGAAAAAAAAGCGATCGAAGCTCAACATTGAAGCTAAGAGTTTCAATCTCTCAGAACCCTTCACATACTCATATTGGCATATGAGCGATGGAATTTATATCCGTTAAACTATCACATGGACCTTCCTTACCTCGTTCTCCAATCCCGCATCTTTTTTGTTGTGTGATCTCGTTCTCCATTCCTGTATCTCGTTTTGATGTGTGGATACCCATCTCGTTCTCGAGAGGTGTTCCTACCTCGTTTCACAAGCTAAACATGTCATTAACCAAACCATTTCAAACAAATGGCGCATTTGATGCCCATCTCGTTCTCGGGGTGCTCCTACCTCGTTTCGCCAACTAAATCTGACCTTGGGCTATAAAAAAGGAACGCCCCTAGACTAATCTTCACTACCGCATTCCATATTGGCCGTTGCTCATAGGCCATTGCCTCCTTCATTCACCCAATTTGGAGCATCAAAACTCTCCTGGTAAATCTCCTCCGCCGTTCGCCCTAGTGGCTCCGGCTTTGGAACCGCACGTGCCGGGCGTGGTGAGCGGGGAGCGGCACGTGCTGCGGGGCGCGGCGCTTTGGCCTAAGTGGATATGGTTCGAAAGGCATCCCGATGCAGAAAAACACCTATAGGGTGCCTTCAATTGGCGTGAAGTCCGATTTTGTTTCTTTTGTAGCAATCACTTCTATGAAAAACCATTCCATCTCGAAGATATTCATAGATGATTCAAAGATGATTTAGCTTGTTTGAGTGACTCTATGTTCATCTACTTTCTATAGGATGATTGGACGATATTGGACGTTTACGAACTAAAAGCCGGATCAAAGGTGACGTTGTTTGTTGTACTTGGATCACGGGACTTTGGTAACCCTGTTGGTGAAATGAACCACGGGCACGTTCCACTGGTAGGGCGGACGGCGGTTAAGACCTGGCGGGTTGAACATGAGACCTTCCTCTCTGGTGCGAGTAGCTCATTTGTGCTGAATTGCGATCTTTTTAGCTTGAATCTTCTTTTTGACTATCAAAGTGCGTTGCAAGGTCGGAGCCAAACGTCGCCAGCTTGAATCTCAGGCTGTGTACCGTCAGAGCCGCGATGAGGGAGCTGATGAGAGCCAGGAAGGAGCCTCCGCTGAATCCGCCGCGCGCAGCGCTGCGACCGAAGAACTGAAGCAGCGCCTCCCTCCGGTCTGACCGAAGCATTTCAGCGCTTCCACCCGCTTCAACCGCCTTTAAGGACCCGCGTGATGACCGGACCAGCGTGTTTTCTGGCAATCAATGAACGAAATGAGACCTGCATGTCACATGCGGATATATCAAAGTATAGTCTAGGGCATGTTTCACTGGGTGGAACATCCTGAACATACTGGGTAGTTGCATAGTGGATTGAGAGTAGATGGCACAATCCCCAGGTTTGGGGGATAATACAGACCGTTTTGGACCACCATCTAAAAGACATCTTGGGGTTTGTGCCAGCTACCAGTACTCTGAAAGTACTGTGATTAACAATACTCAACCATCCATTTCAGCAATGTTCTTTAAAGGTTATAAAGTATGGTAAAGTGCCTACTATACAC
Source organism: Durusdinium trenchii (assembly GCA_963970005.1). NCBI lineage: Eukaryota > Dinophyceae > Suessiales > Symbiodiniaceae > Durusdinium > Durusdinium trenchii. Next base: position 1,688,763 of record CAXAMN010021473.1, on the reverse strand, counting down.
TGCTAGGTTGCCTACGCTGAGGGGTTTGCAGGGTTGGCATATTATAGGAAGAGTGGCTTCGCAAGGCTTCGCACAACACCAGATGATTTCGCGAGCCTTCACCACTGTCACACATAATATGCATCACACAAATGCCTTCGTAAACATTTGGTGAGTTACGGTCTAATCTGAATTATTTTGCAATAAAAAGAAACATTTACTCATTTGGGGTGCCAGGGTCTTGATAGTTCCAACTTATGGCAGCTTGAGGTTGAAACTCGATGAAAGGCACCTTTACGAAGAAGAATACCAAGTACCCGTTGATGACTCCCCAACAAAGGTTGCGCACAAAGATCTATCTGCCTGTAAAATCCACGCTGAGAGCAAAGAAAATAGGACTGTTTCACTCCAACCACCTAGTAACCTTGTCACTCCCAACCATATAATATGGTTGAACCAAAGATCGGAGTCCACTCCAACCATTTAGAAACATGATATATATTGTGCATCTCAGGCTGCCTGGGTGAAAGTGATGCTCGGTGGCTCTTGGAACCACTATGAACCAGTCGCTTTCCGAAACGCTTTTGCCCTCCGAGCCCTGTGGCCGCAAATCGCTGCAAAAAAACACCACCACCACGACAACGGCTTCTCACTCGGTCTGGACACCTCCCAAGAGGATCGCGACGGCCAGAGTGGCCCAAGACCACTGTGCCTGAAGACCTGCTGCCGTGCTTTAGACGGTTGAGCATGGTTGAGCGGTCTCTCCGCTTCCGAGTGGGAACCGAGTTGGGGGTCGAAACCGGAAGACGGGTGGTCAGAATCCAACGATTCCCCGGTCAAACACGGGCTGTAGAAACTGTTTTGGACCTTCATAGACCTTGATAGACCCGTGAAGGTGAGGGTTTGGAATGGTTGAACAGGGTCAACTCAGTCAACACCTGTCGACTCTGTTTCAAGCATCCGCAAAATCAACGGCCGGGCCACAGTAGGGCGGTCGCAGTAGTTCACAGCACTGGCTGCCATCCATGATGACCTCGCAATCTCAGTTTTCAAACAACGGGAGTACATTTCGGGAATGTAGTGAATGATCCCTCTCATGTCCGATTTTATTTTGCAAAGGTGTCCTTGCCCTAGGCCCTCGTCCTCCCACTCGCAGCAGCAACAAGCAACGCCGGCAGGTTCTGGTTCCCTGCCAAACAATTTTTGGGCTGGCAAGTTTCTAATCTAAAAAAGATCTCCAGTCTTGCGAAATCAATCCCGATCATCCTCAAAGCAAATGAAGGATGATTTTTTAATTCCAAAGACCCGGTCTCTTTCCAGCGCTCTCTTCCTTCCACTCGGCCGCTTCCTTCCCCCTGCCTCACTCCACGCATACATTGCCACGAGGGCCGCACTCTTGAACTCCTCGTGGTCCAAAAGCACCGTCGACTCACGGCAAAGCTCTCCTGGCAAGGCACGGAGGACATCGGTGGAAATCTCTCAAAGCAATTGGCGGTCCATTCATATGTCCCTTCTGCCACTTGAGCTTAGCTCTTGAGTCCAAAATATGACAGCTGACACATAGAAATGAGATGAAATGAGTAGTAAAACACGACCATGTGCGCTATGGGTCACGACACCCCATGGCCGCCTGCGCCCGCCCGGCCCGGGAAGTTTCTTCAAATTCTGTGGAAACAGCATGATCAGCATTTGCTATGCCTGTATTCTTGCGAAGGGAGAGGAGGATCGAAAGATATCGAAAGGGTTCATCGTCAGTTTGGTCCACCTTTTTCCCACCTTCCAGCCAGAACTTTCCCTTTCAAGTACTTGTGACACACGCATATACACGCATGAAGGGGGGCGGGGGAGGTCCCTGCGGATGTGTTTCAGAGTCACATTGAGGTGCATTACCGTAAACGCTTTACACTAGTGCCTCGAACCTGGGCTCCAGTTCTGAGCTGATGTAACTGTGAATGGCCCCGTGCAGAAAGAAGCGTAATGCAAAAAGGTCCTCAACATTACTGTTTCAATTTTCAACCATCTTTGCCATTTTAAGACGCTGGCACCTACGTTCATCGCCATGCAAACTCCGTACTCCCAACACAAGTCTAGAAGGTGGATTCTTCCCAAAGTATGCTATTTGCTATTTATAAATGCCCTTGTTACTAGTAGCGATGTCCTTTTTACTAGTAGATGCATGCATCCATGACTAATATCAAGGACCAAGAAACAATTCTGCCAGGCAGAACCTCTACAGCCGGCAGTCACGTTGCGATCGGGTTTCACTATCAGCCTCAGCCTCATCCAGATATGCTCAGAAAACTGCTCAGAAACCAAGTTCGAGAAGGCCCCGGCCTGCTAAGGAGCTCTTCTGCCGCCAGACCTTTACTTGATCTGAACTGGCCCAGGTGTCAGACTTGGCAGCCAGCACATCCTGATGCGAGCATAGGCTGAGGTGGCGAGTTGGAATCACCCTGTGGGCTGTCCATGTTTGGAGCTTTAACAACTTTGGGGAGAACCTGTTCTGCTATGTTTCTGATAGCAGAAACGACGTCCCATGCAGTTGGACGCGCTGTTCTCTTTTCCGTGACACGGGTGGTCGTTTTCCGCGTCGAAATTGGCGTATCCGAACCTCGTGGCGCTTCGTGAATGCAACAGCCCTTTTGCCAGCCAATCTGGGGCCAGTCATTAGGCCGTGTTTTCAGCCACGGAGGCGTGTCTACGCAGGCCTGGCACAACCTGCTCTTCCACTGCACAGTTGTAGGTCATGAACCGACACACACACACAGCCAACACCCGACTACATTCCGCAGCCCAAAACCGTGCGATGTGAGCCTTCCTTAGGGCAATTGCGTTGGCCGGTTCGGACTCTCTTCGTTTTCGACTCTCGTTTCGCCAACATGACTGACTACTGACTGGTCAGACCGGTCGTCACACAGACTTCATCGAAACGAATGGCAAAGGTCGTGAATCCACTTCGAACAGATCCACTGTTTGCCTTGCGGGCACCAAGGCCCTTGAAAGTCGGCACTGCCGGTTTAGGGTTGGTTGCCTACATCGGGCCTCGGCATGGCCGTCGGTACCGCTTCCAACCATCGCCGTCGGAACACGGTTGGCCCAACTGTCGCAATCAGCGTCGCGACGAGTTCAACGGTCTGCAGCAAGGGCCAGGAAGGCAGCGATGATCGCGTTGAATCTAAGGCGCTCTATTACAGTCCCGCATGGGGTCTTCCATTAAGGCTCTGTTGAGCCCACTGCTGTCGATCTGCTACCAAACTGCGGTTTGGTTCTGGATTGGTGCCCTGCCGCGCGTGGAGGATAGTTCATGACTTGGGAGTGCATCATCTTGATGTGGATAGTCTGCGGGGCAAATCTCCCCTGTCTAGCCAATATGCTGCTATGCTAAGAACTTGGATCTGTTCTTTACAGTCTCTCCATGCTCGGTCTCCCTTCACTTTGGATGTCATCCGTATAATAGTTTGTCACAATGTGTTTCTCATTGTATCTTAAAGTGTATTGGTCCTTCATGTACGAAAACTCGGCCCATTTGAGTAAAACTTGGCCAATTAAGACACATCCATGAGAACCTTTGCTGACTGGTTCGGCTCCCCGAACGCCCGGTTCGGCTCCCCAGCCCGCCCGGTCGCCCGTCCTGGAACTGCACCGAGGCCTTCCTTGGAACTGCGTCAGTGCGCAATACGCTTCGGAAGGGAAGATCCGAAACCGACATGAATGCTCGAATCAGTGCCTTGTCTTCACAGAAACGGGACGATGAACCAGTGACCAACCGCTATGGTCAACCATAGTCTCCCAGTGGAGATCAAGGTGTTTGCATGGTTTTCTCTCCTTTTGCTGCTTCTTTGCCCAAACTATAAGTTCTCACTGCAAAGATCTCAAGCACCGACCCAACCCGCAAGAACGGCATTCACAACGCTAAACACGACTATCTATCTATGTATCTATCTATACGTATACTGTATATAACTATATATATATAATAGTCCTTCAAGTGGGTTGCCATCATGACTATTGGCACTGGAATCCCGTACCCCCAAGACATGGCAATCCAATATCAGCTATAGCCCTGCTACAACGGCATTTTTTTCTCTCGTTCAATGCCATATGGGCTGAAAATGGAATGCCAACGCGTCACGTCACGTTCCGACGCGCACACAAAGCTCCAAGCCCAAGACGCTGCACCTTTCCGCAGTTCATCATCTGGAGCTGTTGGAGTTGAAGGGTGTCAGACGTCGACCTGGCGAGGCCCCGGACGTGCGGTACTCGGTCGGTCGACGCGGCGCCGCGACGCCACGCCTGCCAAACACTTCCGCGACGCTGCCAGGTGAAACACTGGGATTTAGCTGTCCAGGAAGCCGGGAAAAATCGATAAACATCTTCCTGTTTGAGGGGATTCATCCAGGAATATATGAAAGATCACCCTAATGCTAATCCAAGAACATGAAGGTCTAAGATCCGCTTCTTGGAACCTGTGGTGCTGACGCCCTAGATGTCCGTGGCTTCGCATGAGGGTGTTGGTGGATTCTGACCTGGGGGTCTTCGCGTAGGACTGAAACTCCTTTCACACGTCCGCCCCTAAACCGCTAATGCACCCGGGTGATACCTGGGTGATACCCGGGTGATGCAAAACGAAATCGGTCACCCGTTTTTTCTGTCGTCATCAGGAAGAACCAGTACGAAGCTCCTAGCTCCTACGTGGTTTATGTTCCATCTGGTGCCACTCAGGATGCCACTTTCCACACCCTTCTTGGGCAAACACACACACATGGAGCCAATGGTACGTCCCCTTCGTGGTTTTCCAGATAGCAGGGCCCCTTGGTTGGAAAAGACCGTCCTGTTAGGCCCTTTTTAACGTTTTCCGTGCAGAAATGCGGAGATGCTTAGCCAGCATTCCACGACTGGGGAGAGAACGAGGCTTTTTGGTCGAATGCCTCACCAAGGCTGGTAGCATGGAGATCATTGACTGGCTTCAAGAAAAAAGATCCCCCTCAGGAAAAACCGAAAAGCCATCGCTGTCAAGGAGCTCCTGAAGGCTGCAGGACTTGGAGCTCGCGGAGCTGATGTTTAAGCCACAGCGCCAGCATTCCACGGGGAACTCCTTCGCTACCCGGAAACCCGCTTCATCTTTGGAGAGGTCCTGGCAGGATGGATCCCCCACATCAAATGGTCCACGCGCGAGAAGGGACTGGTCGAGTGCAGTGGCAAGCATTCAAAGGGGACAATAACGTCGGGCACAGCGGGCTTGCGTAGCACAGTTGCTTCATTTATGGAAGCTGTTTCATGATGCTTCATGATCTTCATGGCCACTGGCAACGACATTTGAGCCTTTCACTGACCTAGATGTGCCCACCCCACCCAAGAAAAGAGCACTCCCCGTCGCCTCATGCTGCACCAACCAATCCACTCGGCCACCGCCTTAGTTTTAGACGGAAGTTGCCACACCTGGTGAAGCGTAGTGAAAGCAATTCAATCTATCGTGCGTATTGGTCGGTCCTAAAGGGCCTGTGTTGGGGAACGGGTCAGTCTCCATCCTGCTTTCCACCGATGGACATCCAGTGGAGCTTTCTGTCGAAAGCGGTGAAAAGAGGGACGATGGGGTCCCTTTCAGTCAACTCGCTCACCCACGACGATTGAAAGCGACAATACAACATCGGTTCCGTTTTCACCGAATGGCATCTTCAGATCGAAAGAAAGATGTGCTCAAACGTTCCAACAACATCCCCTTTGCGGAACCAAGGAACGAACGAATGAGGGCGGAGAAAGGAACGAAACAGAAGGAATAAACAAGACAAGGACAAGGAAGACAAGGACAAGAAATGAGGTCCACGGACTCGCAGGACGATGGCCTCTAACCTACTAGCGATGGCCTCCAATCTAGGATGAAATGAGGAGGTGGAGATCAGGCCGTGCATTCCCCTCATCCGAGCTCAACTCTGTCCTCGAGAGGGAATGCCCTCCTTCGTCCGAGCTTCAGGAATGCCCTCCAGCATCCGTTTTCTCGGACTTGCCACAGCGATGCGCGGCCACCTGCGCACGGGAACCTAGGGTCTACAAGATCGGATCGAAAGGAAGGGGGTGGCAATGGGAGGCTGTTCATGGAAGGGTGGGACCATCCAAGGGGTGCTCAATAGAGGTACCCTACACTATATATCTATACTTAGGGATCTCCACATTATCTCCATTGGACACCCTTTGGATGGTATGTGGCTTGCCTTCTGGAACAAAGCTCCTGGTGTCCCGATACGCGCAACCACACAACCACAGGGCGGGGTTGCTGTGTGTTTACACATCCGATGTTCTTTGCCCTGCGACCAGACTGGGCAAACACCTCTCCCTGGGAAGCCAAGGCTGCATGGTCAATGTCGTTCTGCAGAACTCCAGTGTTCTTCTGCAGGCTCGGAAGCCAACAAAAACAAGCCGGCATCAGCCTGCAATAGCATGCAATAGCTTTCTTATTTGGAGTAGCAAGGGCTTTGGTCAGAAGGATCCTGCTTACCTTCCATGGCTTGAAGGATCCTGAACACCGATCCGGCCGCCGATAGCGGCTCGGTCCGTCCTTTCAAGAAGGATGAGAAGAGGAACAGGTGAAAAACAACTGAAGAGGATGAGGACGGGGATGAACACTGGGACATGTTTGAACGATATCGGAATTTCGCGGCCACATGTGTGTACTCTGGGATCGAAAGACCCATGACCATCCATCTTTTGGAAGACTTATATTATTGGATTAGGGTCATCAATGGTTAAAATGTATATACTGTGTATGTACAGTAGCAGAGTTATTCAATACATGGATGTTCTGGTTTGCCATGCTCGGCGCCAGGTGCAATAAGTTGTTGAACAACCCAGGGTTCCAGCGCGATCGGTGCAGAAGTGGCCAGCCAGCCTGCTGGCCCAGGAGTAGGATCGTCCATGGCCAGCGAAAACCCATGTGTTGCAAGAAACAAAACTAAACTCTCGACCATCTGCTTCCCCATTGATAGGCCCTAGAGTCTATAGAGAACATGTGGACTTAGGAAGGGGAGTTAGGATGGATTTACTGGATTGGATCTTGAGACAGGTTAGAAGGACTTCCAGCTTTGACACGAACACCTGGCTTCAAGCCAGCAGTCTGCGTGGGTGGGGCTTGACACTCCAAGCTTCAGCTTGCAAAGCCACAAGATGCACAATCGCTTCAATTGCCTGATAGGAAATGGGTCATGTTCAATCTGTGGTCTCATTGACGATACATCCTGGATGGCCATTTCGCGCGATGATTGGTGGTGACCGTGGTTCTCATGTCAAACTACGGCTGCCTACGCTGTGGCAACATCGTTCGGCAACAGCAAGCATCACAGACATGATTTCAGGTGCTCAGGACACAAAAGCATAAAATGTCACATGCTTCACAAGTGGTAGCTCAAGAGTTTGGCCCCGTCCAACGGTCCCCAGCAAATCGTTCTCAGGAGTCATCATCCAAAGCCCTCCATCCAAAGCCCCCTCGACCTACACACCCAGCCGCATGAAAGAGGGGGCCTCACAGAAAGATGTCAAAGGATCGTCATGCACTGTTTGATGCCTTGTTTACCTTCACACATGTCAATCGATCGAACAATGAGAACTAGTTTTTGTGGACACTCTAGCTTTCGTGTCACGAAAAAGCACTATCTAAAATACCAATTGCATTTGCTGAAGACTTCTCCTATGTGGTGTCCAGAACTACCATGGGTTTTTTCTATGCCGTCCATACTACCCAAATCAGGTGCAAATACATCCCCTGAAATGATGAAATATGATGAAATAAGTGAAATCTGAATAATGTCAACCCCGGATTAATAACCCCCCCCCCACATGGTAGGTCAACAAGGTCAACAAGGTCTGAGATACCACTCATGAGGTCCACCCCCCCTGAATAATGTGCTATGAGACCCCTTATTAAAAGTAATATTACTAGTTAACCCCTTATTAAAAGTTATATTGCTTTTTTGGGGATTGTGTAGGCTCGGATTAACTGGGGGGGATTGTTGGTAGAAAAGTAGACCATAGGGGGGGAAATCAACAGCGAATAATACGTTTAATTTGGGCAATTTTCGGCGGCTTTGTGGGCTCGGGTTAACTAGGGGGGATTGATTAATCCTAACTTGACATTACCACATCCCCTATTGAAGAAATATATAGATCAAATACCCTCTATAGATGAAATGTCAATGGGAAAGTACCCTCTTTCTGTTTCTTCCTTAGACACTTGGCTTTCCGCGCTGCCACGAACGACACACGACACTGAGCAGCGCTGCTGAGGAAAGAAGCGGCAAGAAACACCGTCTCCTTCGACAAAGCACCGTTGACCGAGACAATCAACATTGACCCGCCAAGAAAGGACTCATTTAGACTCTTGATTAAGAAAGCCCCCACTAAAGCCCCCATATGAGGAGGATGTTCAATGGGCTTATTAATCAAGAGTCTACACTTTATGGTGAAACAAACCACAGATTTTGCTAGTAACTCATGGAGCAAGCATAGAGCTGGAAACCGTTGCATTAGTACTACCCTCAGTACTACCCTCTGTATATCTGTGTTGGGAATGATTCGTCTCCATGCCGACCCATCTGAAAGTACGAGACACTTGTGAGAAAGAGAAAAGTAACGCAAATATCCGTGACTCAACTATCCACATTAGAAAGAAGTTTTCCCATCCAACTTGTCCGCAAGCTGAGTCTAAGTGTTTGCGTGCTTGGTTCCAACCGCACAAACAAATCTGGTTCATGTTTAGGATCATCAGGGGCCATCAGGTAGGCAAGTCGTGATCAGGGGTCAGCTTAAGCCTATCCATGGCCTATCATGCCTATCTCATAGGTGTAGTGTAGTCACAAAAAAGCGTACCATCATAAGGTTTTTGAGGAATCTGTCATTAGAGGACTTTGTATTTTGGGAAGGACATGGAAGGACTCTGATAAGGACAATCGGCCATGTGATTCAAAGGTCCCTCCAACACCTAAATTTGACAATGTCCCAAGTGAAGTCTGCCAGTTTGTTCACAACCTTATGGTGGACTTCGACGGCTGAGGCGGGACATGACTACAACCTTGGGACTGGAACTGCAGGCGACGAAGCGCTTTCATGCATGGTGGCCATGCGCTTGAAGCCTTAGGTAATCGCAAAAGGGGAAAGCAAGGAGGGAAACACAAGAGCCTGTTGAACAGGCACATATGTTTTTCAGTGTGTTTGTTGACTTCATGCGGTCCGCCACATGGTAGCATCCCTCCGCGCACGAGAGCCCAGGACGGCGCGGCTCGGGTTCGAACCGGGATGCTCAGTAATAAGGATGTTCTCTGTGCCAAACATGCCCTAGGGATCATCCAGTCGTACCTTCTCAGGAGGTACGACTGGACCCTCCAAAGCTACATAACAGTGTCGAACACATCACCGTACCTGAGAAGGTACGACTGGATCCCTAGGGATGGTAGACCTCCATGATTTTTGGTCAGCTCTGGTCCTCTTGCAAGTCGCAATTGGTCACCTCTCTGTACCTCTCTTGTTCCAACTGTAGTGAACTCCTCGTTTGTGAGGAACTCGCCAGGCTTTCTTCAGGGAAAATCGCCACGCCCGTGACCACACCCCCGTCCTTTTGGAGGCTTCACCTTCTGCAAGGACTCCAAAGCCTTCCGAAGGACATTTGTCTTGCGGAAGGGACCCGCGGATGAAACATCTGGCCAATCCAGAAGCGGATGACACATCCCACGTGTTTCGTCATGTTTGGTCCTTTTGTGCGTCGTAATACGGGTGCATTCGCTTCAAGGGCTTCTCCGCTTCTGCCGCGTCACGCGCCGGTGTCTCCCCACGCCCTGAGCGCTTCTCCTCACCCGTCCCTGGACCTTCCGCACACGGCACGGGGTCACCGTCCAGTCAGGGCCTAGCGAGCGAGCGCCATGCGGACGGAGTGGGTGGCGAAACCACATCAGTTAGCAGAGCAGAGCGATATTCAAAAGCTATACTACTGCCCAACAAGTCCAAAGATCTATATAGATCTGTAAAACCTGGTCTGTTACCTCCTTAAGTAGTGTTTTTCTATGTTTTTCTATGACACACTCGAGTAAAATGAGGTCATTGTACCTGTAGGGGTATTCTTAGCCAAAAGCTATTAGCTCTAATTCCGGACCTTCGACTCATCTCCGAGCAGCGCGGGCGTCGTTCCGCATGCGCATGCGGCCGAAGTGCATCTGGAACGAATGGCGTTCAGGATGTCAGTGATGCTTCGGGTCTCATCCTCCCACCGCCGAGTTCGGCGAGTTCAACGCATCCGTTCAACACACAGCCCGCTGCAGATCTGAAGCAAGCTGAGCGGGAGAATGACCGCAAAGAAAAACCTTTGAGGTGGGCAAGTCCAAAAATACTCAAAACAAGGAAGGAACCAACCGTTTTCCACAGTTGCTGGTTTCTGAACAGTGTTGCCGAGTTGCCTTGAGTGGCTGTTGGAGCAAGCATGTAACAATGTAGTTCTGCAGGAGTGTGTTTTGGTCCTAAAGCTTCGTTGTCAGGTGTTGGCGTGCTCAGTATATAGAGTGGGCTCAATGATTGAATCCAGTAATCTGCATAGGCAAGAAGCCACCACATATATATATATAAGTTATCTTACATTTTCTATGTTTTCAGCAAAACATGGTCCAGTTTCAAACAGCAATGCTTGACCTCACTTAGATTTCAAGGTATGTCACTTGCGTCGAAGAGGGTATTCTTTGCCAAATTCAACAAATGCTGTCTTTGTTGTTTAGACTATAGTAACATATATATATATAATTCAAGGATTGTCAGTGAGTTTTAAGTGCAAGTAGTCCGATTCACTACAAATTCAATGTTAGCCGATCTAGCCCTTCGGGCCACTACCAGGTATCATCTGCAAAAGAAGTTTGTTGGAGATGATGCCTACTTTGCGTCTTGCGCGGTGTGTGTAGAAAGTGTTTCAGATCACAAAATGTCACGAAATCTGCATGTGGGGACTGGGCAGTGGTATACTTGAGACTTGAGACCTATTATGTTGCTTTGCTTTAACGTACCAAACGCACCGTGTTGGCCATCATTTGTGACGTGGCTGCATGTAAACACGCAGCTTTCGGGGATGTTGCATGACATGAGTGCTACACAGTGCTACACACATTTTTGCCTATTGCTATACTGTTCTCATGGGTCAAAGATCGTGTCGTATAAACCCTATGCCTCTGAGACCACCAAGCTGACCATCTGCTTGAAGTCCTTCATGGCCGGTAAAGTCCTCCTGTGCATGGCAGGTTGGGGGTCTCCACAAAACTAGGTCTGTCCCATTTCTCAGATAGTCCAACAGAAGACACACCGCTGCAAGGTGACCCATGTGCAGCTGAAATCACTGTCACTTTTTTCCGATTCTGCGGAGAAAAACACCCGCCACCAACAAAAAATCCAAGAACATCGAACCAAACAAATGTGTTGTTCTCGTTCTTTTCGAAAAAAAAGAACGCCACAAACCAGGAAAAAAAGAAACAGGTCCACCAAGCAATGGAACTCGTTGTGTTTTTCGAAAGGTGGAACCGTGGAACACGGTCCCGGTGCTAGACACCGAGACTTCGAACGGTACCGGTGGTGTCCAACGGTCGTTGGACCCGGGTCGTCGTTCTCATGGGTTTTACCACATGGTTTTTTTTCTTCCCAACATATCCCTTTTACCCAACCATCCCCAACAACTCTCTGATATATGGAGATCTACCACCACGGTTTTTCTTCCCAAGCAAGGTTTTACATGGTAGATCTCCTACATGGTAGATCAATCCATATATCGGAGAGGTTGGAATCCGTCAGCTCTGGCCGCTCGCCGCTCCGCTCGCCGCTCCGCGAGAACTCCCTGAAAACCAGAGAAATGTGCGATCTTTTCCACAGGCCGTGGGTCTTGCCGCGCATTGGCAATCGAACTGCGGTCGTCTTGCCCTTCGGTTGAGCGAACCGCGATCAGTTGGAGGCACCGGAGTTGATGGGCATGGCCGGACCCATGTTGACGACATCATGACGAGCATCACATCAGCCATGGCCAGGGCCCTAAACTCGTGAAACCTCCGCGGACTGGATCTGAATGTCTCCCCTTACAAACCACCAACGTCTGAACGCCGCGAGGCCGTGCAAACAGTCATGATGAGTCATGAGGTCAAGAGGAGTGTGACCAAGAATCCCGGCAGTGGAGCAGTGAAGCCATGATTCTCCAACATCACAACATCTATCAAATCTATCAACATCTAATACCAGCTATAGCAGGGGTCGGACCCGACCTCTTCGCGGGCACGAACCAAACCCTATGTGTTTGGTTCGGGCCCGGATGACCTTTATATCCCTACAATCTCTTGCTCAGGTCAGTTCGTTCGCTGCAAAACTTACCTACCTTTGGAGATGAGTACAGACAGTTTCTTGCATTCACTTAAAGAAGTGCATGAAGTCAAAACCCATTCCAGCCCCCCAGAATCTTCTACAGACTACACTTCTCTGTTCTCATCTCTCTCTCCATCTCTCTCTTCCGTCTGATCACGGCTCCGATCCGCATCGGACAGTCGACGAGACATCAATCGAAGGGATTCGTATCGGCCGGACGTCGATCGTCACCTCATCCAGGTGAACGTCGACCGGTCGGGTTTCGGCCGAGAAGGTTAAAACTTCAACTCAAGTGGTGAGCCTTTCACCAGTCTTCTAGTCTTCTGATTGCAACCTTGAAAGAAGACTTCCAAGTCTGAGAGCTGGCAGAACATGCTGAACATGCTTTCACGAGGAATCATATGGAATAGATACAGTATATATATATATACACCATACACCACCCTGCGACTTCGCTACACCAAAAATATCAAAAATTGCCTATGACGTCATAGGCCACCTTCTGTGGGCTTGACCTCACCCCCCGCGAGGTACTGCAGACTGGCACCGGATGGCACCCTTTCTCTAAGACCACCAGGCTGGTTGGTTGGCCCATGTTTCAATCCCCAGGCCTGAATTCCCCTCAAATTCCCCAGAAGAAATCGTCAGTTGAAATGAAGCATTGAAACACTTTTATGAAACTATTGATTCAACCCCGAGCTCTAACAACCCAAATGAATCAACATCCTACATCCTGTTTTTCATATCCGACGTTCGAGTGATGAGTGTCTTGATATCTTTTTTACACAACAGGTCCGGAGAGTCTACAAAGAGAGTCTACAGTCGCTGCGGTTCGCAGCATGGAGTCGGCAAAAGGCTCCGTCGCTGCTGTGTGGGACGCCGCGACGTGGAAACCACGACCTGGACTTCTTCAACCCCCGAAGGAAAGCCAGTGGAAAACACAGACGACCCGAGGTTCGTCGGGGAGCACATCGGGGAGCCAGAGAGGTGGGATCGAAACTGGCGATGTTGGCGAAATGGCTGGCGTGTGCGCAGTCCCCCTCGGGCATGTCTCGCAAAACTGCACTTGGCCAATGGCTGAAACCATCACTGATGTCCAAACTTGCTTTTGCATGTGTGTGTGTGTCAAAGTAAAGCCCGGAGCCCCTAAGGCATTCAAAATGTCTTCGGGCGTTCTTTTCGTAACAATTTGTAAGTGAGGTCAACCAAGGTCACATCTGAAGTTAACTAATGTCTAAACTCTAAACTTTTGATATTATTTGTCCTTTTTCACCCACTTCCGAGCTGTGTCGGCGGCGCCGCCCCAAAAGCACAGAACCCTGTGCATGAGGAGCTGCAATAGAGGTCTTCCAAGTGTTTTCAGACGGTCAAGTGCATCGCTACAAGGGCCCAAGACCAATTATTACTAGCAATAAGTTACAAGAAGTTTCCCCACAAGTTTCCCCGATCCTTAGGCCCCGGGGTGCCCAAATGTGCCCAAGTGGTGAGGCACACCGTAGATTGGTCTGTCGCGGATCCCCCAAGCGAACTCCAAACCACTTCAAAGTCATATTGAAGTCGGATGCCCAACATGTTAGCAATCGAGCACCGAGATGTTCAATTGAAATCGCAGCTTTTGGAACAAAAGACAAAGAAATGGTGAAACCAACTGATCCTATAGCCAAGGCAGAGGCTGCCAAGTCTTGACTTAGATCACGGGATAAGTAAACCGTTTATTACACCGACCTTCCACATGCCTGCAGAATGTTAATGATGACCTTCAATCAATCAATGAGCTGCGCAACGTGTACACACTTAGATATAGAGCTCAAGTGAATGAGTGCAGGTTCAGAAGGTGACTCACAGGTGCATTAGCCCTTTACATTACTGAAAGTTAGACCTTGACTTGCACAACTGTACTGTAGGGTGATGAGTCCGCAAACCAGGAATGTTTCAACACAGGTGCACTAGCTCTTTAAGGAAGATTGGTGTGACAGCTTGTGAACATCACAAAAAGCAGGTACGTCCAGAAGGCGTTCCTTCCAGACATCACCGATATCACCGCAGTACAAGGAGTGTCTTCGTTGAGTGGTGACTCCAAGACCGCGCGCCAATCCCCTGCAGTTAAACGAGGATAGCCAGGATAGCCACAGGGTGTGACTCACACACACACACAGAAATCAAGGCTGCGTTTGGTCTGTTTGGCACAATCAAACTGACAAGACAACATTGTCAAATTGACCATTGGCCCTCTGTAAGACGAGATTCCCTCAACGAGATGGGCGCGCTTTTCCACGCCCTAACGTGCCAGGGCCCCTCTTGAGAGGGCCGGGTGCAAAAATAAAGTCAATCCTCTGCGATACAAAACCCAGAAAAGTAGACATTTTTTGGACAGCCTCGAATCGCAACATATCACAACTATATTTGATCAACGTCATTGACATCAGTCATAGGTTCACAAACCTCTGGTGCAAACCTAATCCTCCCATTTCTCTTCTCAACACTCCCTTGCGTTGGGACAGTTCCGACCACATCCTCTGAATCACCCAACAGGAACCGTGCCAGTCTGAGGAAAAAGGGACCCCTTCAGAAACTCGGGCCAGTCCGGAATCAAAGGTCGCATGCGTTCCCTTCGGAGGTCGAAAGAAGGTGAGAAGAGAAGACCAAACAAAACGACTCGAACCCATAAGTTAAATCGTCGACTGGGTTGTGAGGTGATGTTCTGGAGCTTTTCGTGCAAACCTGCTTACAGAACATGGCAGTCGTTTTTTTCTTGAGTGGACCACATCTCTGCCTACCGAGGAACCTCTTGGGGATGGTCGGGGAGATAGCTCCCGGGTGTCCTCTTTCCGAAGCAATTAGGGGGGTCCGACTCAAAGCATTGATTTGGTCTGATCCTCATATGACTGATCACTATCAGAGCGAGTCCTTCTCCATGCCGCAGGACTCCATCGGACCGAAAGAGGGAGTCGCTCTGTTGCTCGATCCCATGGAACCAGGAAGACCGGTGGGTTCGACGTTCCGGTTAGACCAATGGGTTCAGTAGTTTTGGGGTTCCAATCTGCATGAGAGTACATACATGCACACCCCAGAGTATGCCCCATTTTTCATCCCTAATGTATCCTAATGTGTGTATGCTGTATGATACTCCATTCCCGCTCACAGTCATGGGAACGGTCACACTTCGAGCGGTCAGCCATTGGAGATCTGCTGAAAGAGCATCGGCACCTTTGCTGGACCCAAGGCCTCCCACGCCACTGAATCAGTTAGTGACAAGCACCCGACCCCTGTACATGAATTCAGGGTTTTGTCGTCGAATTCACAGAACACCGCAAGGAAGCCGCAAGTCTGCCAAAGAAAAGAACAACTCCTGTTCCCAGCTGTTCTTGCTTACAAACTTCTCGGGTGCTCTGCCGGCCTAGCTCTTTGCTCTAGTATTGGCTTCTGACGTCGTCGCCAAAAGCAGCTCCGTGGTGGAGCTATAAACACCGGTGGACCAAACCAACTGAGTGGAACTCAACCGACACCAAGCCCACTCCGTTGAAGCCTTCGGCCGATCTGTCGAACCCGTCCGGTGAGCTGAGACGTCCCAACCGGTCACTCCGAATCATGCAAAGCAGTGGATATACCTGGATCTTCCAACTATGCCAAATGTGGCGCCAACAAAACTGTAGTGGCGTGATACAACACGCAACTTGGTTGAGTCCGGCCCTCAGCGTTAGTCTCTGCCTGGCCTCGCTATTGGGATTCAGGATCAGCTTCGGTTTGTTTGCAGATTTACATAGAGATCTATACTCTAAGCGACTTTGGCGTTTTCTGATGCAAGGCTTTGAACCGTTTGAGAGATATTCATGGACTGGTCAGTCTATGTGGAAACTGCAGTCTACGGAAGACCTTTTCATCCCTTCAAAGCAAAGCAGTGGTTCAAGGTGCACCGGCTGCGCGATCCGATCTCTTCTTGGATTGGTCGCTCAATCTTTCACAGTCACTTCAGGCGTTGCTCTGTGGCGATCGCCGGGCGGTTTTGTGTCGGTGGACAGATGGGGACAGCTTTCTTGGCCAAAAGTGCTTTGAAAACCTGCTTTCTATCCAGTTTGATAGAAGGAATCTGATAGATTCAATTTGGTAAATGCCAGATCGGCAACAAACACTTGTTCATCCTTACAGGAATATTAGCGAAACCGGGATGTTTGACCTAACATAGTCACTTGGTCGTTCCCATTCATCCTGCATTGTTGCATAGTCCTGGCTTTGAGTTGGTGCCGCCAGATTCAGATTCTCAAGAGTCGGTGCATCAGGGGGTTCTCCGTCTCCACGTCTGGCCCTGTTCTTGTCTATAGTCCACAGGGCCAGAACCATCTTCCTTGTTGGACGTGCATCACGTGTTGCCTCTCTTTGGAGCCCCCCGTGGGAAATGGACCAGGAAGACGATGTTCATATCATCTCTAATCGATGTCATCCCCAAACGAAGGGCTGCAGGGGTGAACCCCGACCGAAAAAACACCATTCGAGAAAAATGGGCCATGCGCCATGCTGGATCGGGTGTTGACTGGGACAAGACTGGACATCAAAAAATCTGAGACCGCCATCATGTCTCCAGGCTCAGGTGAATTCGGATGTTCCTCAGCGAAGCAGTGCGCGCCTGCTGTTGGACCGCCACTGCTGTTGGGGGGATCGTTTGGCGGGAGGTTTTTGTTCCGTGTTGGACGACCCAGTGTGACAAGGAAGGAATGAACGAAACTCGAATACCATGGAGGGGGTTTTCTGGGGTTCGTTCTGCTTCCATGAACTTGAAAATCGATTATACCTCTTCTGACTCTTCTGCCTTCGTGACACGAAGGCGCCAGAGCCTTCACTTTGACCATCGAAAGAATGGTTGACCTGGCTTTGTAGCCTAGAATCCTTTGTAGCCTGGACCGATGTGGATTCTAGGCTAAATGAAACCAACTCTTTCCATGGTTTTTTTATGATTTGAGGTTGAATCATGGGTAAACATGGTTCTTTGGTAAAGAGAAAACAACGCCATCGGCGAATCCCATGACCAGGTCGCCTCTCAGGTTCCAACCTGTGCAAGCGCTAGCGAAGACAACTCCCGCAATGAACGACTTGAGAACGCCACAGGACGCGGGATGAAGCCACAAACCAGGTAACCTGTGTGGCCCGTGTGCAGCCCATCAGGCTTGTGGATTCTGGCAGAAGTCCAACCTGTGCAAGGTAAGCATAGGTAAACCAATATACCCTGCCATGTACCCGAATGAGTTGTCTTTACAGTCGTGCTAGTTGAAATGTAGTTAAAGTCCTTACAGCCTTAGCTTCCCGGCACAACTCCAGGTCAGGGCGATGCATGTGATGATGAATGAGCGCCTGGGGTTGGAGGACACTTGGCCGAACAATGTGCCACGTGCGAAGTTTCAGTGGATCCAAGAATTGCTGAAGGGAACTACAAAATAATACAATATACATGATGTATATATATATATATCCCTAAGATATCCCTAAGAATCCTTGGGCTCTCCATGGCAGGGGTCGGACCCTCCATAGCAGGGGTCCGGACCCTCAAAACCCTATCTGTTTACAGTATATTTTATTCTAATATCAATACAATATTGAAGAATATTGTAGTTTAAAGGTCCCCAACCAATGGGTCTTGGTCTATGGGAGATCTCCTTCTGAATACGCACCCGTAGTGGGTATACATTATCTTGTTGTCACCATGCCCTTGTTTAGTGTGCACCGTCCGGTGTTTTGCTGTGCCTCGGTCACCTTTCCTATGTATTGATGTGAGCATCTCGGAGCAAACAAGGGGTTTGGATGCGGCGAACACATCACATGGTCACATGGAACTCATTACGTGGGATGCTCTTCTGAGGCCATTGTGCCCTGCCTTCAACTCTGCTTTGAGGTCGAGAAGCTCCTCATCCTGACGCGATCGGGTGGCTGCTGGATCAGCCATGTTGTGCTTTCCAAACGGAGTAATGATATATATATATATATACTTTGTAGATGGTAAAATGCTCACCGTTTTCGTTTTGGGTGTGCTAGGTCGTTGACCTAGTCGTCCACATGTTCGTAAACTGCCTGGCGTGGGATCTGGTGGGATCTTAGCCATCACCAAGTCACCAAAGAAATGGTGAGATGACCTGTCGTCTCTTCGGTTTTTTCCGACACCTTGGTCCCATCTCAGGATTACAAGAAACTGCAGGCGAAGTTCACAACAATTGATGGTTTCTTTACCCTCCCTCACACCATCTCTAAAAGCAAACCTCTTCCACAGAAAATGGATTTGCCTCGCGAAACACTCGTCTTTGACTGTTAGGCTTCTTATCACTTTTGGGTGCCCTGGGCGATGGCATGGCATTTCTCATGGCGTGAAAAACGTTTGGCACGGCACCGCCTGAAGCTTTCCATGGCTTCGCAGGCTGCGCACATGGTAGACATGAGCTGCACGGCCTGGGTCGCTCACCGAGCGGACCGGGGTCTCAGATTCGGAAGGGTTCAAGGCCTGGAAAGGGCCTTTCAGTCCATTCTTGTGAGTGTAGATGATTGTAGTGAGTCGTCAAGAAAGTGTTTTTTTGAGAAAAGCATGCTTTGCAAGGGCTAGTTTCTGTCCCTTTCGGTGACAGATCGCATGGTCGCATGGGGTAGATTCAGATGTCTACAGGGAGACCTACAGTACCAAGAACAGCTGGTGAGCGTTGTGAGATGCAAGAGCAAAGTTCACTGCCTCCGAGATCTCCCCATGTACAGACCATTTGCTGTCGGCGGTAGTGACCGCTGGAAATAGGAAACTGTAGCATATCTTAGGCAATACATGCACAATCCAGAAAGCATCCACTACTACCAAAAGTTTTGTTGATTCGGCGAGCTCGATCTACTATGATCTACTCAATATGTACCAGACATACAGGTGTTCCTGACCCGCATCTAGAATTATGGGACGCAAAACCACTCTAGACTTGGAAATCACAAGAACAACAAATACAAAAACACTGACCAACAAAATCCGCCCGCACCGGAGGTGCCGAGGGCGTTGTGTCAGCTCGAGTACATACACATTGCAAGGAATCCGGCTAGATAAATGCTAAGCTTTAGCTTGGGGGGGGGCATTTTTCTTCTAGAAATGCTGTGCTTTTCAATGTTTTTGAAAATTGATCAAAATTGGACCAGACGTTGGTGATGCAGTTTATGCGGTCGGGCCAGATCGCATATTTGACATCGCAGATGTCTCGGAAAGCCAAGGGGCACCGCACTATGGATATGCGATGCCGGTTTTGTCGGCCGGGGGAGAGTGCATTACGGACATCGCAGAAATCGCAAACGTCGAGGCAAGCCGTGGGATACTGTACGATTGACATCGTGGATGTGTTCGGTCGTGTGCCCAGTCCGACTGGATGCGGTGAATGGTATTGAGCATGTGGTTTTTGATGTTTTTTTGGGGGAACTATCGCATGTGGTTTTTGACACAGAGACAGAGACAGAGACAGAGACAGACAGACACAGACAGACAGACACACCCAGACAAACCCAGACAGACCCAGACAGGGACAGACAGAGACAGACCAAACCCAGACAGACCCAGACAGACACAGAGAGACAGACAGACACAGAGAGACAGACAGACACAGAGAGACAGACCAGCCAGCCAGCCAGGCAGACAGACCGACACCCAGACCGACCGAGACAGACTATTGACATCGTGCGTGTGTTCTTCCGTGTGTCCTGCCCGAACAGACGCACACACTCCGTGCGGGCGGCTTCGCGAAGCGCTGTGAATAACATGAACTTAAACCACCACAAATGTGGAAAATGAACAGCAACCTTGGCCGAAAAGCAAACAAACGGACAAACAAAATGAGAAGGAAAGAGAGCGAACAAAAGGTAGAAACATCAAGCAAAAATGAGCTAAAACCGCACAAGGGACTTGGAGGGCAAGAACATGAATAAACAACAAAGGGGGCAATGCAAAAATCAGCATTGCAAGATATTGCAAGTATACCTGACAAAAAAAAAGGAAACAGGAGAACAGCGAGAACAGCTAAAGCAGAACAGTTCATTCAAATTGCTCTGGGACCTGGAACGCCAAGAAGTTTTCGTTGGATGATCCTCGGGGAATTGACATTGATTTTAATCGGCCGTGTATTTTGAGACTGTTATCTGTCCTTGTAGTTGGAGCACGCTTCACACCTTGTGTTTCCGTGTGTTTAGGTGAACATGTTGTGCCTGTTTAACACTTTAAATACATGGTTTTTCTTTGATTTTCCACATTTGTGCAAAGCCGTTTGATCGGGCGTTTTCGTTGGGGTGTGGGGAGTAATTTGTTTGTGTGAGTGTGTTATCAACAATGGTGCTGAATCCGTGCTATGCCAAAAGATGCCAAAAAAGTGCTTTCAGTGGATGACACCAAAATGTGTTTGGCAAAATGCCAGAGTCGGTTTCTTGCTGGAACTGCAGAAACTCCTCAAAATGGGATGCACATGGATGGTGAGAAACCCTTAAACCGTAGCTCTAGGGAGGTTCGGAAGTGTTCACACGCAACACGAACAACAAAAAAGGTGTGTGTGTGTGTGTGCCGCCTCACAAGAATCCCTTGAACCGCTGTTCTATGGGATTTCGGATCCATCTTTCCTTCTCCACTGAAGCACCATCGTACTCTTTCCAGTGGCCCCGCTAACAATCATGTCATGGATTCTGCTAAAATCCACAGAAAACAAGCGGCCATCTATGCCGCGTGTACCTAGACTTGTATCAACCTCATCAGCTTCCTCATATGTTCTGGCTCTTTTAGCTCGTTTCTCCCTGCTCATATTGCTCTTATGTGTGTTTGTTCTTCTGCTGCGGTTGCTCGCTTTGTTAGCTCCAAGCTGCTGAACGCCCTCGCTGGTCGTGCTTAGACCCGAGCTAGCATTGCTGTTGGATGTTGGCTTTGAGATGTGTCTTGGTTGTATATGCAGAGTTGTGGTTTTCCAGTTTTTTAGAGTATCTTATGATCTTATGTCGGCTTTCTCTTCAGGTTGGAGCCTGAATTTCGTTGCTCCACCAGAAAAAAGGGGCCAAAACGGGGCTGTGGTATTTCGAACGACCGGGAATGACCTCCGGAGGTCGACCGGATCGTGAAGTATCGGATGAAGTGGCGCATGGCGAATTCATCCAAGTCTTGTTCTACACCACCAACAAACTAGCCCCAGGGATCCAGTCGTACCTTCTCAGGTACGGTGGGACTGGGGTGGGTGCCAGGAGGGTCCAGTCGTGCCTTCTGAGGTTCGGTACGACTGGATCCCTAGGGTAGGGAAATCCAAGAAGTAAGGCATGGAATGTCTGAGAAGCTTGGCTTCTGGGAGAGGGTCCTGCATTCCGGCGCTTGACGCAGTAGAACATGACTGGGAGGTCATAATAAGACAGTTCACCAATAAGTTTCCGGGCAATGTGAGGCAATGCTTCTGTTACCACCAGTAAATCCGCCAAGATAAGCATCAAACTTCCTCTACCCACCAAAGGTGAATATTCTCAAGGCCTTCTTTTTTGGATCACTTTTTAAACCGTCATGGCCAGGCTGGCCTAGACGCATCATGTACCACCGGGGACGGCTGAGCAGAGTTTAGAACTAGAAGAGGTCAAGCAAACTATACAGTACATGACAGCATATGACAGCAATGTTTTAAACCCTTTGCGGGGCTAATTATCGGTGGCAACTCCATCTTAGCAGTACCAGCAGCCTGTTGCTCTATGGAAGCCGGTGCGAAAACAGTTCCACGCCCTCGCTGCCAAGGTACGTGGCCGTGCCACGCACATGGTGCTCATGCCGTCATCACCCATGGCCTGCGGTGAGCCAAACACCCGGCTCGCCCCATCCGACCCATCCCCGACGTCTCGCGCTCTCGCGCCCCCGTGCCCCAAAAGCAAGACTCTGGAGGGACGCGGAAAATGGCGCTGAACCATTCAGGGATCACAAGAGATGTCTCCAGCCTTCCTGGAAGTACGGAGCATCATGAAATGTCTAAAGACAGAAAATGGAGTTGGCAGGAGAGGGCCATCATCGCTTAGTTCAGAGCGGCGACAGCCCAGCCAATCATAGTCTTTGGCACCGTTCTCTGGGACAAACAAACGACAAAAAACGGCTGGCACAGAAATCAGTGGACCGATGGCGACTCCACATGTTCCCAAGTCAGACAACGAAGGTCATGGAATGCACAGAGTCCACCGAACAACCTTGGTTTAGTGTTGACACTACAACAGGTCAACCTTTCTTTTAAAGGTCGAACGGAAGGCTGTAGGTCACCTGGAGCCCGGCACGACCCGAGGTAGGTGGTCACCCCGACCATCTCCCAGGTGCCAATGACCCACATCTCCGGTCCAATCTGGCCTTTGACTATGGTCGACTGTGGACTCGACAACTGCTTCGCTTCGGATGCTGGGACCCTCTGCCACTGGGTCGGATGTACTATCGTGTATAAACCTGAAGCGACCTCTGCTTCGAAGCCTTCTGCAAAACCCGGGAGGGCCTAGAGTGGGAATGCCAAACATTCCATCGACTGCCAATAGAAGCGAAGCAAACGGCTTCACGGTTTCTCAATCATCGTGGACATTGCATTTTGGCTTGGCTCAATGAAACAATGCTTATGGCACCAGAGAGAATACAAACATAAATACACAAAAAAAAACACGGGCCCTTCAGTTCCTTATCCGTTGCTTCAAGACTGCCCTGGGCTGCCCACGTCCGACCAATCCACTGTACCCACTGTATCGGACACCATACCGCAGTCCTCGATGTTGGCACGGCATATGGTAAGACCTCCTTGGGCGCCGGGGAAAACAGGACGTTCATCCTCTTCCCATCATCGAAGGGGCTCAGAAGGACAAAAAGGCATAAGAATTGAAGTCCTCTCGGTTCCCGAAAGAACGTCCAAGCGACCCCTTTGTGTCCCTATGCCATAACAGAAAGCCACTGTATACACTTATACACTCCCTGAAAGAATCGTGGTTACGTTGATGGCATAGCCCCTTGGATGACAATGTTCAGGTGGTGTTTCACTTCCATGATTATTTTCAGGGAGTGTAAATAACAGTGTCAGTAACCCCATTCCATTCCCTTGAGAAGTTGCTCAGCCACCAAAAAACAACAAGTGTTCCGTAGAGCCGTAGTAGGTGCAGGTGGTACGCTAAATTGGAAAAGGATTTGGGTAGGGAAAATTGAACTGAGCAAGGTCATAAACCAACCAAGGCCTGGCTCAGCTCTTTTCTCGGGAGGCCGCATTAAACAAAAAAGACATGCAGCAGGCAGAAGGCATTGGAGCAAAAAAACAGTTTGAAGTTTGGGTCAATTCGACGGGACGGTAGGTAGGTTCGGTCTTAGTCTTCGGCACACAGCGATTTCCACGTCACAAACTCCCAGCGAAGCCATTCACCCCGAGGCCGAGGCGATTTACACAAATGGAGAATCCAAGCAACATCCAGCAAACACATCTAGGAACCCGTCACAGTGGAAGCTCCACAATTTGTTATCTGATCTGTCGCAAGATTTTGAAGCGCAATATGTTACCGTTGTAGTCATTCCAAAGGGTGACAAATGGGATACAGTATATGTTATGGTAAAAATGTCTTTGACTCATGGTTGTTTAGTCAAACCATGTCAAACCCAAAAAGCACCTTGGACTGGCAGCTTGGAATGCCTCTATTTCTGGCCCTTTTTTAAAAACATGTTGCATGATTGAAACAAAGCATCTGCCTCGGACACCCCTGGGACACCCCTGCGCCGTTGGAAAATCGCCTCGGACACCGGCGTGGAGTCGCGACTCGCGCGGAAGCGGTCTCTTGATGTCCAACGATGCTCATCAGCACACCGTCGTTGTTTGTTAACTCAGCACACGACGCATCAAACCAAAGGGTCGTTTCATGAACGAGGGTGATGAAATTTGAAATTACAGATCCATCCATCCATGCATCCATCCATCCATCCATCCATCTTGGCTTCATGTGAACTTCGATACATCCGTGTTTCAGACTTGACCCCCCGAGCTGGCCGGATTTCGTTCTGCTTGAGGCCATTTCACCACCAAGTCATCGGTTTCTCTTCGGTTCCGGTGTCCGGACGTGATGGGACCCATGCACGTGCGCCCCCGCCGCGCTCTCCCGCGGTCGTGTCGGGCCACGGAGCCCGGGGGGAACTGATTCAAAGCCAGTTGGACGGAAGATGACCGAAGCAACGTTGGCTTCAGGGTGTGTGTGGACACAGGCCGTTTTGGTTCGTGAAACATCGCGCCAGTTGCGGGGCGGAAGGGGGTGACTTCCATCCTCCACCGCTACACATCAAATGCTGCTCCATCGACGGCGAAACAGGTCGCTGCAACCAAGTGGCCGTGATATCGCTCATGATGGTTGGGACGTCCTGAATTTCGAAGAACTGAATGGAATGACCAGGGCATGTGAACTACTCCGAAATGACCAGGTAGAACTACTCCGTTGTGCACCGCCTGTTGGCCTTGGTTGAAGGGTTCTGCAACTACTCCATGCCCATACCCGTACCGCCCGTACTCAAAACAAACGTCCACAAGAGGGGTACCCTATCATGTTGAATGTGCGTACTTCGGTGTGCGTTCCCATCATCCATCTGAAGCTTCAGCCAAGTCCAGCGGACGGCCGACCTCCATTAGGTTGATGAAGATCACAGTGCAGGAATGATGCACATCGTTACTGTAGCCTCGGCTCGCTGGGCCTCTGGGCCCCCTGTGAGCCCCCTCAGCTCCCGTTCTGAGTGTTCTGGGTGTTCTGCAAGCAGAGCTCAGGGTTGCAAAGAGGTGCTTGGAAAGAAAGTCAATTGATCTAGACTGCTTGGGCATGTTTGGGTATGCTTGGATCTCTGCGAATCTATAGGATGCTGCCTACTCTTAGTCATCTCTGGAAGAGTTGCAATCCTACCATAAAATTTCGAGTCTTATCTCATGGAGCCTACTCTCAGACCAAACTATATATATACACTATCTCTACTACTATCTATATATATACATGCCTCCCTGAGAAAGGACTTCGAATCCCACAATGGTTGGATGACCAACCGGTGCCGATGGCATGGACAGTGTCCTAATTAGAGAATGCCTATCCATTCACCAACTTCGGAAGTAAAGTAACCGTCATTGGATCTTCTGGCAAACCTGATGCCAAGCATGTACCAAGCCCCAAAAAGGTGTCAGTATATGACGCGCTTGTGGACAACATCTACAGTGGCAAATCAAAACTAAGATGGTACTCAATCAACCAGGTTGGCATCCGCAAAGGGCAAAGAGCATTACGGCATTAACATTAATGTTGAGACTTGGTCATAACTTGTTTAAGTTGATCCACCACTTTTAGCTCCTGGCGCCAGTGCCACGGGTGCCATCAAACAACTGACCCTTCTTTCCAGCCACCAATCTCGTTGCCCACGGTCACGGGATTGTCTTCAATATGGAGCAAGTCCTGGCACTATCCAGGTGCCAAAAAGGATGCCGGGACCGTCCAAGCCCGCCGGGACCGTCCAACCAACCAGTCTTTTTGAGATCTGAGATGCCCTTCGTCCAAACATGCTGGACCGTGGACCATGGATGACCATGGATCCTTGGAAGACGGTCTAACAGGCCGTTTACCACTTCCATGATGGTTGGAGGGAGGGTAGTTGTCTTCTCTGCCCGACCTACAATATCTGATAGACTTACAAAGATACCAAAAGGTTTAGGCGCTCACTACTTCCAGTGCCAGGAAGACTCAGGAAGAAGCATGACATGTCGTGACATATCTGATTGACAAAATGCAAGCAAGCTGCTCCACAAATCACCTAGCCACACATTGAAAGCACGCTTTACCTGAAGATCTTGGATTGGAGAGATGGGCAACAACCTCTGTGCTTCCCACTCTTCTCGGCCTCTTGGCTTCGGCTCCATGGTAGCTCTGGCACCCCTTTCTCCACATCAGACCTAGAGGGTGCAGGGATCTACGGATGGAAGATCTGACGCTTCAAAGCATGTCGCCTGAGATCTGGATCGATCTGGCCGAATCGCACCACGCGATTAGAACCGGACTCAACCCCGCCAGCCCTGTGCAGAGTCACCTCCCTTCCAATTCGATTCGGCCACGGACAACGGGCAAAGGACAGCATTGCATACAATATAATACGACGTGCATACCCACATATACCATCCCTACCATCTTCTTGAGGGGTCTGGAGCATGTAAAGCGAACATGTTTCGCTGTTTTTCTTCACCTCCGAAATGTAAGCCAACATGTTGTCGATCATATGCACATGCATCTACCCTGGCCCCAAGACACTCTTGGAGGTCCTCTTTAAGGGGCTCGGTCCATGGGCCGTGCCGGGCTCCCGACTGAGCGTCGGTCTGCACGGTGGCCGCCTCTGAGGCACCTGGAACGTTCACGCTTGCGGTGCGTGGTTGGATCCGTTCCCCTACTCGGTGCCACAGTGGAGGTGAATGAAGCCTCATTCCATCTCATTCCCTATTAAGCACCAGTCAGGAGTCAGGAATCAGGAGCGTTACCCGATTAAGTAACTCGCCGTGACTGCTTTAGGACGCTGTGAACATACGAGTAAGTTGCCGAGCATGCACCAGGAAGTTAGTTGAAACATGTTGAACAACTGTTTCCGAGAGTAAGTTCTGGAGAGAGTACTTCTTATCCGAGATGAAACCACATATATACCATTTGAGGTCCACATCAAGCAAATTCGGGGATAGAACATCTGAAAGTGTCTTCCTAGCACCCTACACTACCCTAGCACCCCAGGGGCGTTCAGAAGAGCAAATGCCATCCAATCCACACATCTCCACACCAGATCTGGTCATCATGGTGACTAGCTCTTAGGGCTCTTGGGAAGACAGGGGGGGAAATAGTCTTGCTGTCCAATCCTATCCAAGCTCTACACCACAAAGGTGTCCGGAGTCCGTCTTTCCGCTTTCCGGCGACCAGTCTTTTCTCAGCACGTGGACTCGGTTTCTGGGCGCATGGACTGCATTCCGTGCTGGCGGTCGCACCGGCCAAGGAGTTGCTGAGAACCTCTGCGCCAAGCTCGGTCCGATCGGAGCAACTCGGTCCTGGTCAATGAAGTCGAAGACGATAAAAACGCAAGGTGCAAAGGATACACCAACGCCCCACCAATGGAAACTGTTATGGCGCGGTGCTAGATCGCGCTGGAGTCCTTTGGCGATCAGGTCGACTCCAAGTAAGACTTCAAGTAGCGGGGAAACCTGCATGTATCACTTCACCAAAATCGGCGTGGCAAAAACGGGTGGAAACTCTTCACCTCTGCGAAACACCGCCCTATTGGCGATCGACAAATCTGCTTTCCAAGTGATACATATATGCAGATCGTTCGTGGAATGCGCGAGCTAGCGGAGTTTCGGGCCAAGGTCCACTTCCCTTCCCGAAGAAGTGGGGTACTGATATCATAGGTTACAAGCCCTGGTTTCCCATATCTAGTCCCCTTAGTAATTAACGGCCTACAGTAACGTAGTTTGTATATATTTCCTTTGGTCCATCCCACCAAAAAGAATCCAACACATTTGCAGCTGCTCGGGTGCCAACACTGCGAGTGGCCAGCAACCTCCGCTTCGCCTGAGGATGTAGTGGAACGAGGGTCAAGAACCCCAAGAACAAACGCCACACAACTTGGCCTATGTTCCTCTACCAGCAGTCCTATGTCCGGGTGCTAGCCATGGAGGTTAGGGGTGCCCAAGTCACGTCCACGAACTCAACACCACCCCGACTTGTGACTCCTGCGATGCACCCCTCATGTGCAACCATGCGCAAGTCTGGAGTTCATCTGACCTGGAGACCCGATCAAACAACCATGTGATGGGTGTTTTGCGGTTAGCTTTCACCCTTGCCCTTATCTAACACTGCAAAGTGGCCATGACATGATCATAAACACAGCCACACACTGGATCCTATCATGCTGACCTTCCTCCGCCCCATTTACAGTATAATGATATCCTTTTTCTTAAAGGAAGTCTTCGATGTTTGGATTCCCCGAACACCCCGAGTCTGCAAGAAGACACCCTAACGCTGTTTGCCTCACGGTGGGTGAACGGAGCCAGCCATGGATTCACCGAATTCCGAGCCGACCCAACGCTGAAGTTGTTCCGGTGACGTCTCAGAGGCTCTTTCGACATCTTCGTTGGGACAGGTAGGTCGTCCATCTTCAGATGAAAGGCATGAAAGAACTTCATGGAACAGGTCCTACTAGATCTACACTAGATCTTTCTTCTTCTTCTTCTTCTTCTTCTTCTTCTTCTTCTTCTTCTTCTTCTTCTTCTTCTTTACCATAGGTACGGGGCTGAGAAAAACGTGTGAAACTAAGTCATGCAAAAGGATAAATGCCACACCCGGAGTAGGCGCCCCTCATGCCCATCAGTAAAGGAACTGGATATATAACATCGGAAAAAAAATAACTAGAGCCGATTTAGTTTCCAAGTCCAGGTATCAACCTGGTAAAGGCGGTTTTCAACATTGTTCCCTGTTGGCTGTATCGAGGATTTGAACCAGCTGCTCTCGAGCGCTATTAATTAAAGTCAACTTCGCTATGACGGATATGATTCCAAATCAATGCCAAGGTATTGTAGGTCCATTGTTTGTGTGGCCTGCCAACACATCTGAATAAAACTTTGATAGGAGAGGCCTGCTTCCAAGCGCAAAAAGAGACCAGCTGGAATCTCCAGGGTCTCTAGAGCATAAAGGAAACTTGATTTAGATTTGTTTCTCAAGCTGCACTGCGCCTCTTTCCAGAAATATCCAGACTCTTCGAAGCAGTTCTGCAGGAAATTTTGGACGCGATGTTCACTTTTTGTTTTGTCAGGACTCCGCCAAGGTAGGTGACCTCCTCAGCATGTCTCATTTGTGAGCCATCTCGAAGACGGATAAGGTTGCACCCTTTCATGGCCAAAACATGCCAACACGTTACATTTTGGTGGCGCAAGTTCGAAAAAAATAGCCCACCAACTTCGCCCTTGCCTTTTGGTGGCGCAAGCAGCCCACCACCGCATCGTGCACGCTGGGGAAGAACCATTTTTCTCCCACCTGGGCGACGCAGGTCGGTCGGGTTTTGGGCGACGTGCCAGAGACCCGAAGCAACAATTCGGAGCTGCTGAATGGCCCTGAAAGGCCCGTTTCGGCAGCGTCTCGACGCGGAGTTGAAGGTCCGATCTGGAAAGCGACCCGCTCGGGCGAAAAGGGATCTCTGTTCGAGTTTCCTCCTCTCAGCGCGAGCGAGCGATGTTTTGTTCGTGGTTGGCAATAAGAGATACCTGGAACCTCAATGACCTCTGGACCACCAACCACCCCAAATATGGGCTTTTCCTATCAAAACAAAGTCATGTCTGGGTTCGAGGATGTTCCAGGCGGTATATATATATATAGTATAAATATGTTAAAATGAAAAAAAAAAAAAGGGAGAACAACCTCCGAAGACTTGGCCATGCCATCCATCGAAGGCATGTGCCATGTCAAGACAAATCCACCTCAAATGTGCCAAGAGCGCCTCCTTCTAGATCTTCTAGGCTTCAACGAATGTCTTTTGGAGACCCAAAATGGAGTTCCAAAATGAACCAAGAAAAAAACAGCTGCATTGTCCAGTAGAAGAAGACGAACGTCCTTTGGTAAACCTCAGATACCTTCCCTGTAGATCCACTCCCACCGTACCTCAGTTACGGTAAGACTGGCCCCGAGAATGGCTGGCCCCGACAAAAGTTTCGTCTCCCTGCTCACCGTACCGCAGGTTCGGTATGTGGATCCATAGACCTACTTAATGGGAGCTTCATGTTCTTTCGGGTCGTTGGTGCTGTTTGCTTTTCATTGAGACCGTCTCGTTTAGACGTGCGTCTGCTTCAATGATTCTACATGGTGCTACGATCTACAGTTCTGGAATGTATTCAACAAGTGGAGCACCAGGGTACACACCAACTATACAAGCGGGGGAGAAAAACACACAGAGCAATCTCTTTGGCGAAAAAACACACCAGTAAACACACAAATGATACATGACATCAATAGGATTCAATCTGATTCGATATGTTTCAATGATCATGCATGTAATTCATTAACTTCGGGGCCATGTATATAAATGTATATAAGCCATGTACCTTCTTCTTCGCCTACTCCCCAACTGACTAACCAAGTCTTCCCGAACTACCAAATGCTGTGGTCGAGTGGTCGAGGGCTGCGATGTTGGAGCCAAAAGTTTAAACACTCTCATCGTCTCAGTGTTTTCTTTTCTTGTTGCTTTTCCTGTTTTCTTTGGACCTTGAGGCCCTTTTTCCTTCTTTTTGCTTTATCGTTTCCCTTTTTTTGTTAGACCTTCAGATTCGTTCTTTTCTACTTCCTTTTCGTTCCATCAACATGTCACCAAAGCCCAAAGCAGGTTGCCCTCGAACACCTTGCCTCCCTCCCCACACCCAACACTCAAGTGTTGGTGCCAGCGTAGATCATGTGGCATGAGTTTTCAGCCAGTGTTGGCCCGTTTGGGGGGGACCGAAAGTAGGACGAAATCGACACCTCCGAGGTCAATCGGATGGTCAATCCATGTCAATCCAGGAGGTCTTGATGGGTCGAGATGAGCCTCACCAAGGCTGCGGGGGGGGCAAGGGTTGAAGGGAGGGCCAAACCCCAAAACCCCTGGAAGCTGAGAATCACCAGAGAGCAGCGCTGCAAGTGGCAGCAAGTTCCGAACATCCAAACACGCGCAGGACGGCGCTCGAAAATGAGAATCACGGAGTCGTGAAATTGCTGGTCACGATGTGTCAGCAAACACCGCTTTGGCGGGCTTCGATGCCCCCCATGCCGAGCTGAGCCCCCCACGAAATTGGTCAAGCCAGCCTTGCGGAAGGTCCTGCAGGATCACTTAGGTTCACAGGCAGGCCCTGGAATGAAGACCCTACCAGAATGTTCACACACTTTGCCATGGCTAAAGAACATGATTTTCCACACACCTGAGAGGGCACTTTTCGTGTCTGCAGGCTGCAGGAATGCAGCGGAAACTGTGCCGGCACCGCAGCGCGCGCAGACACCTACCCTTTGGGAATCGGGTAGCTTCCAAAGCATTGAAGCGTCGTAAACGAGGTGGATTCACCTGGACCGCTCAAACCGGGCTCTGCTACAATGAGTTTCTGCTTGAAAGCTGCTGTTTGATGTTTGCAAGTGATCATTGATGATCAGTGATTGTAGAATTATATATATAGACCATTATAGACCCCCAAATAGAAAAGTAAAGTAAAGTCCATTTCAAAATGTATTGGAAACCGTGCCACTATCTATTTAGGGGACCACTATACCATGGTGCAATTCTCCGGGCACTACCTTCGGCGAGATGGCCATAAGACTGGCCATAAAGAAATTAATGCATACCTGGACCTTCAAGGAGTATCCAATGGAGTGTAGGGGCTTCCAAATTGGTGACCCACTTGAAGGTGCTGGTATGTTTCAATCGCTCTTTTTCGCTGACTTCGTTTCAGAGGTCCTTGACTTATGTCGTTTGCTCGGTTTGGGGCTCCTTCCACCGGTTTAAGTTTGGGCCGGTTCAACCGTTCTCCCACTTCCGTTCATTCTCATCCCACCTTCCGCACCTTCCCTTCTTTGTCCGGTCCGGTCGAGGCGGTTGCCCACCATGGCCATGGCAATGTGCACACCCTGCGAGCGGAAGTCCAGCACCAGGTCCTGTGATGTCGACGGATCGGTGATGCCGAAGACGAGGGTTTGTCGACCGAGGAGAGAGGAATCGTGTCCGAAATGGAATTCAGACACGAGTATACCTGGTTCTTCCGTCACCAAACTTGATCGCCTTTGAGGTCACAGGCCTGTAAATCGCTGGTTTTGCGTCACTGCTATATAGGGCCTCCGTCTCGGACGCTCACGGACGGTCACGGACGGTGGAGCTGAGATCCAATGGGCTTCGTTCGATGCGTCGGAGGGTTCATCGGGACGGTGTCGGACGGTGTCCGCATGAGATGCCACAAACACCTCGTAACAGTAGTATACAACAGTATAGTATAAATGAGGCTTCATCACCTGAACTGTTCTGGAAAAACGGTGGATGAGACCCAGGGTTCCTTGCGTGGTAATTGCACCGAGCCACTATGGAGAGAGTGTCACAGTTGACCACATTGAGGTGAGTTGGGGCCTTGTTGACGTTTCTTGGGTTCTTGCTGACGCCAATGAAACTGCTTGGCGGTTGGCCTTGTTTCAACTTGAAAGGTTGGGGTATGGTGGGGTGGTGTTGACGTTCATGAAGCACAGCTCAAGGGCTAAAGCTATCGCTAAGTCTTCTGTCTTCCTCAAACCCTCGGAAAACCACATCTTCCTCATGTGAAGGCTTCTTCTGCATCCCTAGGGCCCTCGCTACGGCACTCTGAGTCAGGAAAACAGCAGAACTGCAGTAGTTGCAGCTGAGATTGGTCACCCTTTCTGTCCAAAATGAGGACGTTTGCCTCATCAAACCGTATTCAAAGCGGAACAAAGAACTGACTGTCCTTTCTAATGCCCCCATCGTCAGACAGGCTCCACATGGCCCCACCCAGGCATCCACATCATGAAAAAATAAAGAACAACGACCGACCTCTACCTACCATCGACCTATAATTAGACACTTCCCCTTACTTACACGACCGACACGTTCCTCATCCTACATGCCGCTGAACGACCGTCCCGTTGGGCCTCTAGGACGTGCAATGCCGTGGAATCCACGCTCACCACCTCTTCCGAACGGGACCGCTCGAAGGCGAGACCGGTGACGGCCAGGACCCAGGTGTGTTTGGGTGAGCGAAAAAGGGGAGAAGCGAGGATCCCGCAAAGCACGAAGGAACCAGGGGCCCTCGTTCGACCCAGTGGTTTGGATGTGTTTGGAACCACATCGTGGTAACTGGATGGTGTGGGGGACACTACTGGGGTACAGAACAGTCTATAAGGGGCATATGCCGGCTCTTTTTGGGGGGGAGGTTATTTCCTCCAGAATGGTACCAGGCTAGGACCGGCTAATCGGACTCCGGCCTCGGTCGAGCTCAGTTCCAGCGACCGTCTCTCCCACCCGAAGCCACCGAGGTCATCTCCAGGACGATGTATTCGGTGCGGTTCACGCTCGCCAGCGCCCGGATGCGCTCTTGGAGCCATTCCTGCCATGGCCACAGCCGTGAGGAGTGGATGAGCCCGGATGCGACCCACGGCAACAGGGCCAGTATGGTCTAGTTATGTCTAGTGGCCAAATCCTGGGGTGCAACGCGTGTCGGCGGAGGGTGTTGTGGCCACAACACCCCGCCCCTGCAGTCCCGGGATGAGCTAGGATCTGGACCGTTAAACAGCAACGATGTGGTGAGGAGTGTTTTTGGTGCGGCATGTCTAGGGAAAGGCTCGACCAAGCTGGACCAACCACGCTTGACCAGATGCGGGCGTACGAATGGAGCGACAAATCAAAATGAAGATTCGATAAGATTCCAGTCGACGACCAATGGAGAGGAGTTCTGATTCTGATGTCGACTTGAGGTGAACCTTGGCTACGTAGCTTCAAGCAATCCGGATGGCATCAGCAGGTAGCAAGAGCCCACAACAAGCTGGAAGATTTTTTCAATATTGGCACAGTATGGCACAGTAATCTGTGCACGTAAAACAGGAATTAGATTGTTGATCGTTTGGGTGCTATCGCCTATCGCAGCTACTGATACTGTATGTTTGACTGGACGCTGCGAGTCCGAATCCCTCAGAGTTAGAGAAAGCCACCCCCGATACACCCTGATCCGGACTCTCCAGCATCTAGAGCCTGCGTTCCCCCCTCTTAGATCTGCTGGAATCTATTGCTTTCGGAAAACAAACAAATCACGAAACCAGCGCCCCTCCTTGATGAAGAAGGCGTTGGCAAAGTATCTGAGTGCGATGAACATCGGGATGTTTCATGATTCTGATTGTTCGATATTTTTATCTTTGCAACTCTGATGAATCCCACAGCAACCTTGGAGATTTTACATACAGATATACAGTAACCAAAACAAAGGAGGCTCCCAACACATCGGTCGAAAGCCGCCGGGACCGGCGGTCTGAAAGGTCGATTTGGGTTGATCATGGGGTGTCCCAAGTCACCCAATCGCTGTCAGGGCGGTGTTCAACACCCCGCGGGCCCATGCGGGCCCCGCGTGAAACCATACGTTCACATACGGGCCCCGCGTCGTTTCACGGGGGCTCTGGATGGCTCTGGTCTTCGAATGTCCTGCTGCCATTTTAGCACCCCAAAGGGCGACTTCTTAGTTCGAATATGATCGAATCAGCAGCCAAGTCCCATAGGTGTCCAATGAATTTTGACCAGATCGGAGCTCGGATGCCGCCCATGTGGACGATCATGCAGTAGCTCCACGGTCATCCCTCACCGTACACGGTGGGAATGCACTCGATCAGTGTTCATAACCACATCCCGAGAAGGTGTTTTGAGGTGAGTGTTGGGTCCAACAACTCTCTGAGCAAAATGATGCACAGTTGGAAACACGGCGGGAACCTAATAGTAGACAGCATGGCATTAGGTGGGAACCTAATCCGTTTGCCCATGTTTGCCCCATCACCGTCTGACGACGACGGGGCGTCCGCCACCCAGGCCGCCATCGGGCCGCCGCCCGTCCGAGCATGGGACATGGAGCTTCCAATGCGTGCGATGAAGACGTTTGGGACAAAGGCTCCACTGCTCTCCTGCGGCAGTCGCTGCTGGTAACAAGGTGCATCGCTACTGGTAACAAGGGCATCGCTACTAGCAGCAAGAAGCTATAACAAGAGCATTACTACTAGTAGCAAAAAGCTACTAGGGCATCGCTACTAGTAACAAGGGCATTACTACTAGTAGCAAGAAGCTATAACAAGAGCATTACT
>CAXAMN010021473.1:1597289-1641915 GCA_963970005.1 Durusdinium trenchii | reverse complement strand
ACACACACACACACGCACGGACACACACATGTACATACACCTCCCTCCCCCCCCCCCGCTTTCTTTCTTGCGCTTTTGGTCGTTTCTTGGGCTTTCTCTCAGGCTTTTTAGGTTGCTCTTGAGGCTCGTTTCCCTACCCCAGTCAAGGGCTAAGTATTCACTTTTTTCTACTCCTACCTTTCTCTCTTGCCCTCTTAGCGCTGCTCTTTCTGCGTTTCTTTCTTTTGGTTCTAAGGCTCTTTAGGTAACTATTCAGGCTCTTCGCACGAGCGCCGCAAAGCGGCACCGTGTGTGTGTCAACCCCTGTCTCCAAGGGTTACTTCCTACCAATTGTGCTAACAAGCAGGGGGACGGAGAGGACATGTGAGGCTCCATCCAACGAAACTCCTCACATGATCCTAGGATATCGGCAAGGACACTTGCCGACGTACCTGCACAAGAAACTGTTGCTCACGCTGTCCAATCTCTCTTTTTGTTTCCATGGTGGTTCATGATACTTCCCACAAACCATTTCCCTCCGCTGACCTGCAGCCGCTCTGCCGCTGTGCGCTTTCCGCAGTCAAGTGCGAAAACCTTTTTGTTAAAACACCTACACTTTCCTGGACCTTTCGCCATGCAGTTCTCTCACCTTTTTTCACCTGGGAATTGAGTTAACAGCAAACCAATGTCAGAGTGTGTGTGTTTTTGCGTTAGGTGGTGTTAGGTGTGTGTTAGGTGTGTTCGAGCGAAGTGAGCTCACTTTTCCACCGGCAAGTGAGCTCACATGGCTAGGAGCTTCTCTCCCGGTAGGGCAGCTAGGAGGCTTCAGTGCCGTTGAGTCTCCCAGAATGCTAGACAGTTATACTTCTTCAAGATGAGGAATTAGAAGGAGGTTCAGACAATGGTTGAAGAATTGTTGGCTCTGTAGATTAAAAAGAATTTCCTTACATATCATAATATTCATAATGCAAAACATATATTGCTAGAAATATATGATAACGCCACTGAAGATAAATACAGTTTTTTGTTTGTAAATCTGATGGGAAAGCGATATTAAGGTCGGCTTTTTCATATAAGATTCGATAAAACTATACACCTAACGCACCATGTTATGGGACGTGTTCTGGTACACATAGATACAAAGAGAATT
Organism: Durusdinium trenchii; assembly: GCA_963970005.1. Classification (NCBI taxonomy): domain Eukaryota; class Dinophyceae; order Suessiales; family Symbiodiniaceae; genus Durusdinium; species Durusdinium trenchii. The sequence goes on along the minus strand of CAXAMN010021473.1, from coordinate 1,640,786 downwards.
CAGTTCGCTTCTTGGGCGAGGCGCAGAGCCCTCGCCCAAAACACGTCCGCTTGGAGGTCTAGACGAGTCAGGGATGTTATTTGTGTATTCATGCAAAGAACATGAGACTGTTCTTTACTCCTTTTGTGGTTTCTCACAATCTGCTATTCACACCATGGCGGATCTTCGATCTTCACGGAGTGGCGGAGTGCGATTTGTTGCAGATTTTATCATATCAGCTGCTTTTCTATTGAAAGCAACGTGGGAGTTTGAGGTCTGGTTACTTCTACATAGATGTTGTGGAAAAAACAACACAATCAATGTTGCCATGTTCGTCACTTGTCTCAACCCGAGGTAGTGGGAATTCAGCAGTGTCTACAGTTCGCCTGTGTTCTGACCCCTCTGATATCCCCTAGCCTCCCACCGTTCGCATCACCTCCCCTTCACAACCCCCCTCGCTCCGTGCATCTCCGCGGCAGGAAGTCCAAGGTGGGTTCAAAGGCTGCGAAACGCCCGGTGAGCTCACTCGCCAAGACATACTGCTGGGACCACAAACATAGCGCCAAAGCACTGGCCGGGTTGTGAAACCTGAGGGTTTCACCCAAATTGGAGGCCGTCGCTACAGTAGTAGGTAGGACGCCATTGCTGTTAGGTTGGAGGCCATCACTATAAGGTTTTCTATTGAACAGTCTTGTAACCGAACGCCTTAAGGGCATTATTTCACTCATGTGGATCACTGCTTTACAAATTTGCAGGGAGCTCCTAGCATCCCAGAAATTCAAGCGATATGCTGATATATGCTGATGTGCATTTGTGGAACATTAGGAATTAGCATGACAGCATCAAAAAACCACTCTTAGGACATTGGTCAGTCAGCGCAAACGCTGCAATTACGATGCAAGCAAAAACAATGAAGACTCCATCGTGTAGTTTCACGCGTGCAGCCACGCAAAAAAATCATGCCCACAGCGCATCGCGCATCGACGCCCGCTCCAAGAGGCCAGGGTTCCAAAAGCTCCAAAAAGAGCGGAGTGGTGGTGTTTTGCGAACCCGAACTCTCCTCGCCTGGAGAGCAGCTCGCTTTGAACGGAAGATGCGCAATGCGGCTAGTGAGTCAACCTGGAAGGTTAAGCTACATGGTGGACCCGTGCTCCAAGTTTTGACCCGATGGCCCTTCCCCATATGACAACGACCATGTTCATCGACTTTCGGGGGATCTGCTCAGCTTCCATCATTCTGCGTATCTCTCCGCCTAAGTTGTGAAAACCCCAAACACCACTCATGTGCAGTACTCAGTCGCTCCGTCAAGAGCACCCCTCAAACCCAAAGAAGAAAGAAACAACTGTCTAGAGACTAGTGGGTTGTTCCTTCTATCAGGGATATCATTTGTTGATCGGGCAACACCAAATCAATCTCACAATCGACAATTGTTTAGAAAAACTAAATCAATAGCGTTTCTTCCAGGGGTCTGTGTGTGTGTGTCTCTTCACGTTCTTTGTCAGCTGATGCTTGACCTGCAACGCTTTTTCAGTTCGCCCAGTTTTCATGAAAGCCGGAGTCAAAAAACACGGTGTTTTCAGTACGGATCCTTCAATGCACTCTCAGCTTGTGCTGCATTTACTGCGGCAAGCTGTGGTGGCGAGCAGTGGAATTACCATGTTGAATTGAGAGTTGCAACCTCCCCGTTGCCGGATGTCTTCCGCGACATGTCGCCTGCCAAACGCTTGAGCCGCTCGCTACTTTGAGACTCTTCTAAAAGCTCTTCCCTGAGGCCACGTGTTTCCGCAGCCGTCCTCAGCCGGAGGGTGATGAAAAGCACAGAAAACATTGGTGTTTTGGGGTGGTGAGTGGCGGTCGGTTCGCGGTTTGAGATAGAAACACCGGTTTTGACATGCTTGTTTGCGGCTAAGCTAGTAGATACCCACAAGTCATTGCAACCCATTTTCGCAGTGCTCCCAATGGCCCCCCCTCGGGCCGTCGCTTCGGCTTCAACGGGCTGCGACGAATCCGGTCACCGGCTCCATCACCGCACCTTTGGCAGCTTTTTGAATCGGAGAAAAAAGGCTACGGCTAAAGAACGGCCCACATGTGATCTGAGAATATTATGTCTAATGTCATATATATATATATGTGTATATATATAGACGAAACACACTAAAGTGGCGATGGTCTCCAAGCTACTAGCGATGGCCTCCAACCTACTAGCGATGTGGCCTCCAATCTACTAGCGATGGCCTCCAACCTATAGCAATGGCCTCCAACCTAATAGCGATGGCCTCCAACCTAATGATTGACGGCATCCAACCTACTAGCGATGGCCTCCAACGTTATGTAGCCATGGCCTCCAACCTACTAGCGATGGCCTCCAACCGACTATTCCTCCAACATCATAGCGATGGCCTCCAATCAAACTACTAATGGCCTCCAACCTAATAGCGACAGCCTCCAACCTACTAGCCGTGGCCTCCAACCTACTAGCGATGTACTAGCGATGGCCTCCAACCTACTAGCGATGGCCTCCAACCTAATGATTGATGGCCTCCAACCTACTAGCGATGGCCTCCTACTAGCGATGGCCTCCAACCTAATAGCGATGGCCTCCAACCTGATGATTGATGGCCTCCAACCTACTAGCAATGGCCTCCAACGTAGTAGCTTCCAACCTACTAGCGATGGTCCACCTATGGTTTTTGTGGTTCGATAGAAGTTCTATAAAGCTCTCATATGAAGAGATGGTTACAATTATTAGTCGGGGTGGGTTTGTTCATCAAGAGTCTACATGAGCAATTTCGAGTATTCCACCCCATGCCAAAAGCAACCACACCAGACTTCACCACACCAAGAAGCAAGAGAATCCAATTGAAGGTTTGCACCAGTTTCTGTGCGAAGGCCTTATCCTCCTCCTCTTTGATGGTGCACGCTACGGTGATGTAAAGCCGACGGCAATCCAAGTTCTTACAAAGGTGCCGTATCATCAAGCGACCACGTCGTTCCAACAATTCCTGAGTCGGCGTTGACTAAACAACCCAGGTCACCCAAGTAGACTCTGCTGAACTAAAGAAACATCAGACAAAACCAACAACGATCGGCTGGTTTGCTCATGTGGCGCCAAATCTTCCCTTCGGGCCGATCCTTTCGGAGATCGAAGTGGGTGTTACGCTTGGCAAAACCCTTGAAAATCCTAATTCACTCACCAATGTCAGTATGTTGGATGACGTTGGATGTCATGTTGGATGTCGATGTCGATGTCCATCGACTAGTCCAGGAGGACTCCTATAGCTTATGGACACAGGTTGTGCGACTGAGGCCTTGCTTACCCTATTTCCCCAAGCAGTGTGGGCACACTGAGGGGTTCTTACGGTAGGGGAAAGGAAGGTGTGCTTAGATCGCTGTGCGTCGCGGGCGTGTCCGGCCAATTCGCTGCTATTTACAGTACATTCATGCCTCTCGACATCGTCCATGCGCACTTCGACTGCGCAGGGTCGCAGAATCTGGGTGTCCGCGGCGGGTGCTTCTAGCGACTGCGCTCTCGTTGTGGTCCCGTGCGCATTTTGGTACACGGCGGTCACTTTTCGTGGCAGGTGCCAGGGAAACCTCGTGTTTTGGTGCTCCCAAGTCGACTTTTCGTGACAGGTGCAAGGGATCGGAGCTGTTTTACTTCGACATGTAGTTTTCGTGGCAGGCGCAGCACTTTGGACATCGGTGGTGATCGTTGAAGAGCTCAGATTTCGTGACAGGTGCAGTGAATCGTGACTTTTGGACATGTGGCTCGTTTGCAGCTTTCGTGGCAGGCACAGCATTCTGTGACCCTCGATGTGCAGATTTCCTGGCAGGCGCAGCACTCTGTGAACCTCGATGTGCAGATTTCGCGGCAGGCACAGCACTTGGTGAACCTCGAAGTGCAGATTTCGTGGCAGGCACAGCACTTGGTGGACCTGGAAGTGCAGATTTCGTGGCAGGCACAGCACTTGGTGAACCTCGAAGTGCAGATTTTGTGGCAGGTGCAGCACTTGGTGAGCCTCGAAGCGCAGATTTCGTGGCAGGCGCAGCGCTCTGTGAACCTTGAAGTGCAGATTTCGTGGCAGGTGCAGCACTTGGTGAACCTCGAAGTGCAGATTTCGTGGCAGGCACAGCGCTTGGCGAGCCTCGAAGTGCAGATTTCATGGCAGGCGCAGTACTTTGTGCTCTCAGATGCTCACTCTCTCACTCTCCCACTTTCACTCACACTCACACTCCCTCACACTCCCACTCTCACTCTCACTCACACTCCACTCGCACACACGCTCACTCTCACCCACACTCACTAACACCCACCTTCACTTCATCACCACCATCACCTCTCTGGACCCCAATGCGTTTAGCTCTAGACTTTCTGCTTACAGACCTCTCACACACATTTATAGATATGCGTATTGACTTGACAGCGGTGCCACATGCTGGCCTAGGTTACCATTTCCTAAGGGTACAGGTAAGGAAACCTGAAAAGGAAGTGGAGGTCCATCAATGTTCAAAGGCCATCAAAACCAAAAGCTCCAACGATCACGCGACAGGTTGACGACGTTCGTGCGTGACTGCAAATGCATTAGCACTTTACCGCAACCTGAGAAGACCTGCAAACAGCCTGAGCCAGGGCGGACCACTAGAGTCAATGTGTTCATCATCTTCTCGCAGGTACGTGCAATCTGCGTCCAGATTGCATATCACAGCAAACTTGAAGTGTCTTCGTTGAGCGGTGACTTCAAGAATGCCCACCGCTCCCCTGCTGAAAACTATTCAAAAGAATCCCTGTGACTACAAGGGGCACACACACACTGTTTGGGGTCTCTTGCCGGGATAAATTTTTTGGGGGGTGGTTGTACCTGCGGATAGAGGAAGAGACACGCTCCTAGCTACTGGACGCAGGATAGCTCGCGCGCTCATCATTCGGTTCCCTAGGTTTTCAGGCAAACTTGCATGTGGTTCCTATAGGCTTCTAGCTTGATCAAAGGCTGAAGAAGTGCCTAAAGGCTAGGTATTGTTCGGTTTGTTTTTGTTGCTCATCAAGTTCTTTCTGTCCTCCTAATCTTAGCTCTCCATCATCTTAGATGGTCATCGCAAAATGCATGTTGTTCCCTGGTTCCCTGAAATAGCATGGGACCCTTGGCAAGATTTGACGGCCTTCATTTATATTGGACTAGGAGAAATGATCGAGGCCTGCAGTAGGCAGGACCCCCAAACAAAACAACATGTCCACAAACAACTCCGATGGGATCGGATCGCCTCTGCGCTGCACTGCTGTGGGTTTGGGAGTTTCGTTCACCTCTTGCTGCGAACGAGAGAGACGGTGCGGTCGAAAGACATTCCCAGATGAATCTATTGAAAAAAGAAATGTATACACCGACAATCAAGGCCAACCGAAACCAAATAAGGTAGACTCTTGATGAATAACCCCCTCGGACATGGATTGTTAAAACCTCTTCAGGCCTGCGGAATGTTAAGATCCTCAGATCGAGGCATGTGTGGGCTGTCGTTTTGTCTCTTACCAAACATGACAACTCTGCGCCATCATCCAAGTGATCTGGTCAAGAAATGAAATCCAAGTGTCAGGTTGGTTGGCGAAGTTCGTCAGCAACCTGGAAGGAAGTCACAGAGCGAAGGAAGTTACCGTGTATTTGTCTTCTTTGACATCCAGATTTGTACCATATATGTATATATGGGCGGGCGCTGATTAAGGGGCCTCTGGGGGAGTGTTCCAAGACCTACTGAACTTAAAGTTGCTAGTGCTAATGTTAGCGCCCCCAGATACATATATATATATATATGTGCAAGTGTAGTGACTCGGGAAGAAGTTAAAGAAGGAAGTGAGGGAAACCATAGTTGCCATTCATCAATTGAAATTGAACAGGAAGCATGTTACGGTACCTTATTGGTTCGAATTATATAACACAAAAACACAATAAACTGAAGCATGCTTGTATTCCAGTACATAGTGTTCAACAGCTGCTTTCCCGAGTTGTAAATACAAACCTCTATGTTGCTACTACCTCAAAAAGAGAGAAATTCAAATCGATGAGTATAGCACTGATGAATTTGGTAGTAAAATGGAGAAACTGCAGCAGGTAATGATCAGGAGGTTATTTGTAGGAGCAGGCTAACGTCACATCTGCCAGAAAATTGTTGATGATTGTTACACAGTATTGTTGCTTCACGAACTGGGAGGTGATGCAATAACACTAGACAAGCTTTTTGGTATCAATGTTGGTGGTGTTAAAGTAGAGCCATTTGTTTATTTTGAATTTGATGTGATAGTATTTGATCAAATCTATTTCATCGGTTTGGGAAATTGTTGAAAAACCAAATAGTTTGTTGAGCAATACTTTTTTGCAACAGGTGATGCCAAACAACTGAAGCCAGTTTAGGAGCTGACAAATACCAAAGATTATGAAGCAATATGCTGATGCAATGACTGACAATATGATTGAGCAAAATATATTGGTAAAAAAGAACACAAAAAAGGATGAACTAAATACGACCTGTAAACATGTATCAAGTGAGATTAATACATTGCACAGCAGAAAAACATGAATATGAAGTAGGTGAAATCTTGAGGTGCACGGAGCACACCAAGTCACAAACATGTGTTTTGACTGTAAAGATCAAATACATGTTTCATTTTGGTAAAGGCACTACTACCTTGAAGAATGTGAAAACAAATATGCTTCAATAACTAGAGGTTGACAACGAAAACAACCTTCATTCTTGCTTGGTGTTCAACGTGCCATTCTGCTTAAGGTAGTCGCATTGGTGGACATATTGCAATACTTGATTCTAGCAGTCTAGCAGTTTTCTTGTAAAACATTGTCCTGAATTGAGTTGGACAGCCTTTTTGTATACAATACGGTTCTATAGGTACAATAATGGTACCAATGATGAGTTTAATACAACATGCATTACAAGCTACTTTGGTGGAAAAGACTACAAAATGTATGATTTTTTTTTCCAGCCATACCTCGCGCCGACCTGGTCCGGACGGGCTTATTGCAAGGCGTTGGCACAGCCAAAGAACGGTAATTAAAAATCTCTGTTCAATGCGGCTGCATATATTCTTGCATCATCGGTGTTTTCATCGAAATTATGATGTCTCAAAACGTTTTCGTATGCAAATTTCTTTGTGATATGCAGCCAGTTTTGCCTCGGTTTCCCAACTCGTTTGGTGCCGTAATCAACTCTGGATGCAGTGCTATCAACGAATGATACTTGTCTCATGGGGTCATCATTACTGCTTCTAATTATATGCCCAAGTAATTTACATCTTCTGTTCATATGGTAATCACTGAAACGTATAATTTGTCTGTTATCGCCCCGAGTTGGGAAGGCAATGGCAGTTGCTTCCTCAAGAATCTTTTGATTCGTACATGACCGATCTATGAAAGTAGGCGGTCTTTTGAGAATCTTTCTCAAGCTTCTTAATTGGAAAGCATCTAGTGATTTGCTTAGCGCCTGGGTTAAATGTATAGTTTCCAACCCATATAAAAGCTTACTCCGGATTATGGCATCAAAAATGATTAGCTTCCACTTTTTGCTGGCTCCAGAAGCTTTCCAATAGGCGCTGAGCTTGAACCAGGTCCTTCTGACCTCTGACATTTTATTGAGGATTTCATGTTTTATATTTACTGTCCTGTTTATCTCATTTCCAAGATACATGGCCTCAAATTCTTTGTTCAAAGGGGTCCCGTCATGAAAATGAATACAACCGTCGTTGTTCATAGTGATAGCAACACATTTGTTTTTATTGAGACCAAGTCCGTATCCACTGGAGATTTTCTCTGTCAATTTCAGCAATTCGTTTAATGCTCGGTTGTTCCGTGAGAAAAGTACAGTGTCATCTGCATAATAGATCATGTCAAAATTAACCCCTGGGGTTCGATTATTTGTCACATAAGCGGAAATACTTTGTTGAATGTCAATGTCGATGCAGGTCATGACTAATACAAATAGGAAAGGTGACAGTGGGCAACCTTGTCGGATCCCAGAGGATTGAACTTTAAAATCGGAACAACCGAATTCGTCCTTGACATAAAACTGAGGCTTTGCATAACAGTCTGCGATGACTTCTGTATACTGCGAATTGAAACCCAGTCGGCCAAGGGCAACAAGAAGCTTGTCATGTTGAATTTTATCGAAGGCTTTTTCCCAATCTAGGAAGGCAATGCTCAGCTTCGCCCCCTTAATTTCGGAATAATCTTGAATTCGTCTGAGAATATAGATGGCATGTGAAGTAGACTTGCTGGGCCTGAAGCCGTACTGGGTTTTAGACAGTAGATGCTCTGTGGCTGCCTGCATTCTGGTCCTGATCATCACCATGTATATTTTATAGAAACTGTTGAGTAAGGAGATTGGTCTGTAATTGGAAGCAATATCTGTATCCCCTTTCTTGAAGATAGGGACAACACGGGCCATGAACAATGCCGACGGCGCAGTTTTTGTATTCCACCAGCTGTTGATAACAGACAAAAGAACCCGCCGGTTGGCATTGTCCAGCCACTTGATCAGTTCCATAGTTAGACCATCAGGGCCAGGTTGTTTATTGGGCTTTGCCGCCTTGATGGCTGCACAGAGCTCTTGTATTGTGAAACTCTCTACTCCTGCATCGTTGCTATCTACAAGTTTGCTGTGGTTGATTTCGTTTTCAGCTTGGTTGCTCCAGTGTTTTTGTTCTAGATAGTTCGCTATAGTCTCAGCGCGTTGGGCCAAAGGGACATGCTGACCATCCATGTTCTTCATTTTCACATAATTGGGTATGAATTTCTTTTTTAATCCCTTAACCGCTCTCCATAAACCTTTCTTATTGGGATCTTGGGGGTTCTCATTGAATTGTTCTATCAAATGGTCTTGCCTGTCCCTCCGGGCCATTCGGGCAATTTCCCTGTTGAGGTTCGTTATTTCCTTTGCTGTGGTTCCGTTTCGGGCCTTTTCGTTTCTCTCTTCAATTTTTGCCCAAGTACTTTGACGGATAAATTTTTTCGTTTTATTCGGAGGTTCTATCCTTAGTGAGCTTGCGGCCGCGTTTTTCATGGCCTCTGTGAGTGAATCCAAGTCGCATCTTTTCCCCTCTAGCAAAGACCGAATGTTATTATTGTAGAAAATCCATCTGTCTGAGTCAGGTTTCGCATATCGCGACGTACGTGGCGCATTATCCTTTTTAAATGTAGGGAAAGAAATATTGAGCTTGCATTCCAACACAAAATGGTCTGAATCAAAAGGAACATCTAATCTACTTTGGATGTCTGATATTGCTCTTTGCTCGATCTGCCCACAGAGCCAGTAATCGATCTGTGCATATTTTATTGCGTCATATGGGGGGCCATTGTATTCTTCGTTTTCATCCATATGGACTTTTTCCTTGTAAGTGACGAACTTTTCAGGCGGTTTCGAAAACAAGCTGTTTGCAACTTGAAGGCGGTGTGATTTGCAAAACCCAAGGAAAAGTGCCCTATTTTCTTTTGTATGTTCATTCATGTTATCTAGATATTCCATTCCTCTGCCTATGATATGTGGTCCACATACATCGATATCGTTGTCTCTAACGTAATGAATACGGGCGTTGAAGTCTCCTCCAATCAAGAAGCGCCCTTTTATTCGCGACACTTCTGTGGATAGTTGGTCGTAGAATTCCTCTTTCTGTTCAATAGTGTGTCCGCTGTGAGGTGCATATGCACAAATAAAGGAAAGAGGTGAGCCCTGTGCTTCAAACGTGGCTGTTATTATCCGGCCGTTAATTTGTCTAATATCTCGCAGACTTGGAAGGAGTGATGAATTAATCACTATTCCTACTCCGGCATTTTCAAAGTCCTCCGACGTTCTGTAGTTTGCTCTCGCCCTTCCAGGGTTTATGTTTTCGTCCCTTTTTTTCATTTCTCGTTCTCTTATTTTGGGGTCAATATTACTACTAAAGAAACAAGTTGAGCTGTCCCATTTTTCCCAGCTGGAGGTATTAACGTTGGTCTCTGTTAGAAGTAGTATATCGTATGAGTGCTTCTTCATAATATCATCAATTACTTCCCGTTTGGTAAGGTGATTGCATCCTCTTACATTCAAAGTGGCAACTTTCAAGCGACTTCCGTGTTTTAGCTTCCATTGTTTCGCCTCATTTTTTGTAGTTTGTTGCTCTGATTAAAACTGGTTTCTTGGAACTTGATAGCGGCGCATTTATATCGAAATTCTTGTTTCCTTTTCTTGATCGTGGATTTGAACCAATGTCTTGCATGGTTTAATGATTGTTTGAAGCTGTGTTGTTTCAAACATTTCCTCTTAGCAAGACTACTTTTCTGTAACCGTTCCTTGGCTGTCTTAGTGGCTCTCGCCCACAGACATGTGCGTTTGAAGAATCTCCACTGTCTTCTGCGTTCCCGTCTTTTCTGGTTAATCCTAACTTTAGCCCGTCGGTAATAGAAAAAAGTTGCTGGAGAGTCTTGATGTGGATGTCTGTGGGGTCGTTCAGTCAGCCCATAAATGGGCGGTGTCCCGGGGTGCCATCTGGAAGGCTTGGTGTGGTATGTTGTGGTGTTCCATGTTTGCTCGGTTTGTCCCTGTTTTTTGCCATGATTTGCTTCCTGTTGGAAGGATTGTTGCCAACGTTTTTTCCGCCAATGTTGTTGCCAAAGTTGTTGCCTCTGCTGATGTCTCGTCTGTTGCCTCTGTTGATGTCTCTGTCTTTGTCACTCTGAGCTTCGTATCTCCTGCTGTTCGTCTTCCAGACGTGCTTCTGCGAATGAAATGGCATATGGATATCGAATGTAGTTGGAAAAACGAGGGTGGTCTTTGTGAGCTTCCTTCCATCCTTCATGCCACTTCTCCTTCACGATGTCCATGAGCCCTTTTTCCAGCACAATAGCTGCGATCCCTTGATCTCTGTCATAGGTTGTCTTTGCCACCACTTGCTTTGCTCTGAAGTTGTAAACTTGCTTGTCTGTTGGTCGATGTGACAGTGTGTCTTGGCCTTTGTATGGTGAAGCGTCATGGGTTGTAAGGATGTGCAATACTGTGGTCAGCGTGAGGTTGAGAGTGAGATCGGTTTTGCTGATGTAGTTGGTGATGATCAACCGGTGTCGTCCTCCTTTGTGGTGCTGCACGTAGTCAACAGCGAAAAGAAAAGTATCAAAAGAAACATATGCAAGTGTTCAGCGGTTCTGGGGCAATATCAAGACTCAAATTATTGTAATTATTGTGGGTGTGGATTGCATATTGATATGAAAGGTTGCAATGTTATGAATAATTCAACTCGCCAAAGAGTTTCTAACGTTGAGCCTCGCTTACTGGATAATATGGTGCCTTATTGTTGTAGATGTAGTTGATTGTAGATGTTCAACAATTCTGTGCACAGATTTAGTCCAGCTTTGTCAACTGCATGGACCCAGCTTCTTTACACAGGGCTTCGAATGCAAACGACATTGGTGCAAGGATGAGATGACGCGCTGCGGATTTGAAATTGGAATGCTGCAACAGGTAGGCAGATCACATTGGTGCAACTGCATCAGAAGACACTGTTTATAAACATTTGTGGGGTGTATAAACAATGTTTTCCAAACTAGTCCAAACATATGTGAGGCTCAAACCCCCCAAAAGAAAAAGAACAATGATTTGGAAACTATGCTCAATCCTGAAGGCAGAAAACCAAAAGAACAAGAAATGATGTGGAATTGAGCATGGTTTCCAGATCATTGTTCTTTTTTTGTGTTAATGGTATCCCCAGGGGGTCCCTATTCAGCGAGCGAGCACCCATATATATAATTACACCGGGGTGAGAGTAGCAGGCACAATTGTTTAAAGAACGGGGAGGGGAGTAAATGGCACCATTTCGGGGGCACAACGATTCTTGAGGGTATAGGGTCAGGTGCCAGACCTCCCGCACACGTGTGAATCCGCGGTACGTGCGAAAGCCAAGGCACAATCTGTGCCGAGGGATAAAGAAGGGAAACAAACATTCCCAACCGATCCATTTAATTTTGGAATATTTACATACATTGACCCCTGAAAACACCCCAATGCATATCTGTCATACACGGAGTGTGGAATGTTACCCTAACACATAGGCCCTGCTTTCGAGCCCTTTGACCCCGTTTCCGCGTTTCGGTCGGTGGTTACCAGGTCGCACGGATTCTAGGGTGAGAATGTTGCTTGCTGAGTGAGAGGGATCAAAGATGATCAGAGCATATCAGAGCTATAGAGGTACACATACACCATCCACATCTACCATCTACTTACATAATTATGACCTTTAATGGTACCTTCCAGGCAATGCATCGCTTGACCTGCCCTTTTTACAGCGGTGCTTCCAACTTCAAAACTGCACATTTCGCCGGCCCCATCCAACCCCTCTCCAACCCTCCGCTGCGGTGGCCGACCCTTCCGCTAGCACTCTGTTCAACGCCGTTCGATCCAGGCATTGTTGAGGCTCTGCATTTTGTTGACGCCGATCAGATCAGTTGGAACACCCAACTCTTGGAACCCCCAACTGCATTTCAGCCATCACGGTGAACGATGTGAGCACATGTGAACGAAGCCATCGGCCGGGCTGATGGCTTAGAACATGTCGGACCCAACAAGCCTGAACAATAAAAATCACCGCAGCGACATCGACACCCAAAACCGGAGACCGTTCACCAAACCAAACAGGGCCAGGGTCTCCCAAACGCGCCACTGTGTCGCAGCAGCTGCACTGACAGAGGCGGCCGGCCTCTGGACCATGTCGGTGAAGAGGTCCCCAGCAGCAGCCCTCGGAGTTGCTTCGGGCGGGAAATCACCATAGCGGCTTCTGGGAGCGTTGACGTGTAGGGGTCCATCTATAGTGTGCCACTTTGCGCTAGTTGTGATGAGAGTCGCCAGCCAGCCTACAGCCATGGAAACATGGGACACTCCTGTAAATGACAGTAGTGCGACACTCAAGGAGAGTGCAACTATTGGTGTAGTCGTTGCAACAAGTACATATAGCAGCATGACCTCTAGAAGCTTCAGGCGATCGATATCCAGGTTGTAGGAGCATGTTTCGTAAAAACGGTGTTCCGATGTTCCTAATTACTATTTCCCTGCTTTTGACTCACCTAGGTGAAGCGGGACCATTCCCATGAAAAAGCAACTTTCAGCCTTGATAGAAGAGCAAGGGGTTGTAGATGGTTGTTTGCAAACATGGGTACGGTGTCTTCGGTGTCTTGAAGGAGCCGGACCATTTAGAGATGTGAACTCTGAATCAATGGATCTTTGGCAAAATTGAGCTGCCATTGACTTGAACGTGGAGGTGTCGGCTAGGCTTGCCTGATACATATCAGAACGCTGCTCGAAACTTACTGTGTGGCTGCAGGTCATCAAGATCTGGTGAAGGTCGCCCATATCACGTTATGAGTGATTTGGTGAGTTTGCAGCCTGCTATGGTGCCCCCTTCCTTCGCAACCTTCGCAAACAGGAGATTCCATAGACTACGACCACTGACGATCCTGGGCGTGAACGCCTCGGCCCTTCGACCTGTTCGCGCACCTGCACGTGATGTATATACCTGGAACCCAAACATGACCTCTGTTTTGATACGAAGTTTGACCATGTTTTGGGTGGGTGGTCCCAAAATAGAGGTCGAGCTCAGGCTCCAGGTATATATACATTATATATGTATGTATGTATATACCTGCATGTTCCGTCTTATTCCTACGAAAAGTATCAAAAAGTAGCACGTCGGTCAACACCTTCTTTGCGCTAGACCACAAACACCTTTCAAAAATGAACATACACACACATTGCATTACAAGTTTGGTGTCTGTGTTTGATACTTTCCAAAGTTGACGTGTTCCTGAAGACTGGTCAAACATACGCTCCACGCTCGGCGACCTGAAAAACACCTTAGTTCCGCCGCACCCGAGGCCCTTGGGTTTCCCAAAGTTCGCACAGTGACACAAACTGCACACAGGACAAAACACGGCGGCTCCACAGTCCATGGGTTTATTAATGAACCTGTTTACATCAGTTGAGTCCAGCCAAGAAAGGGAGTTCTGATAAGGATGTTTCCTACACAGACACGTATGGCGCGTAGGATGAGATACCCTGCTAGCTAACATACCTTAAGACGTGCCTCGTTTCTTGGCCACGAGTTGCAAACCAAGCTCTTCTGAACATGGGGTTCAAGCCGCAGGCTGCAAGGAATACCTCTATGCATGCAATTGAGCCCGTAATTACTCGTTCTGTAGACTTTTCAGATCTTCTCAGTACAAAAGCACCTGCGGAGGTGGCTCAATAAACCCTTGCAGACGCGGCTCCAAGCCCTAAAGTCATGTAGGTTTCAGGCCTGGGGATGGGATGAGAAAACCGAAAACCTTTCCCGCAATCGAGACTCTCTCAATGTCACTAGGCGCAAGATCTACAGGTTTCTTAAGGGATGTAGCCAGATTCACAACATTCAACAAGGAGACCCCCGTCTATCAGCCTCTCTGGCCGTCGCCTTCACCCGCCCTTCTCCCTCACCTCTCCAAGCGTCTCTTTGGGCGACAAGCCGCTGTCAAGCTCTGGCTCCGGCGCCAAATCCGCGATGCTCAAAGCTTCCGGAGGATGAGCTTCCATGATCTTGGCCAAGATACGTAGGGCAGCGATCACCACCTGGCATTCCAGCGGGTCACCAAGGCAGCTATTCGGGACGGATAGCACCCATGGGTGCTCGCAGGGTGTGCCAGTTTCGTTGTTATCGCGCTAGTGGTGGTTGCTCTTGTTCTCGTCCTACCCATGTTCTGTTGCGGCAATGGCTTGGATGGAAAGGACTGTCGAAGGGGCTCTAGCTCCATCGAGGACATTGCTGGGATCTTTGAACTCTTTGTTAGCAAAAGGTTTCCTGAAAGCTTGCAGTTGATTGGCTGTGTCATGTTGGTTGATCTGAGTTGGATAGTGGTCACTCTGTGTGTAGCGTATGTACATACGTCACAACGTACATACGTCTTTGTGCGTGTGTGTGTGTCACACTCCGTCCCGAGGAGTTCTTTTGTTTGATGCACGGGGCCGGAGCCAGGGGCGGGTCTCCGGCCAACGAAGACACCCCCCACCTGGGCGCAAACGTACCTGCGATCAACTGTTGTCCAAGCTGTTCTACTCTCTCTGTTTTGCTTTCATGGTGATTTTCATGATACGTCCCACAAACCAGGTTTCCATGCACGGCGTTAATTCGGTCTGCTAAGTAATCAGTAACTAATTTTCTGCAGTCATGCATCACGAGAAACACTTTTTTCAATCGCCTTCAAGTGATCGGACGCTTCACCTTGCCGTTGAGCCATTCCTTTCCTCGTGGAACTGAGTTAACAGAAAACCCATTGTCTAAGTGTGTCCAACCCCGTTCCAAGGGGCACTAAGCTATTCCGCTTGTTTTTAACTAACCTGTACAGCTGCAGGGGGGCAATGAACACTTTGGAAAGCATTGCCCAACGAAGACCTTTCCATTGTGTTGCGGTATGACTTTGGGACGCCAAAGTCACGTACCTGCCAAATTGTTTTATTGACTGATTCATGTCTCACCTGCGTTGAAACATTCTGTTGAACTGACCTAGCATTCTTACCGTTGCATCGAGTCAAGTGCTAAGTATTCACTGACTACTGCAGTAACATAAAGGGCTAACGTTCACCGCGAATCTCTGAATTCTGAGTGACTCTTCACGTCTCACCTGTGTTGAAACATTCTGTTGAACTGACCCAGCATTCTTACCGTTGCATCGAGTCAAGTGCTAAGTTTTCACTGGCTACTGCAGTAACATAAGGGCTAACGTTCACCGCGAATCTCTGAAGCCACGCTCGGCGGAGCACTCATCTCAAGTGTGATTCGCAGCTTCTTCCCACTGTGGTAAGCTGTGTGATCCCTGCGGGGCGCCGTTACCGAGATTTCTTTCCCTCCCTTTAAAGAAGAACTGATGTATAGTCCTTATACTGGACCTCTGACTGAACTTCCCTTCTGAATTTTGATGCTCGAAGTACGATTGACGGAAATGTTTCACAGGGTGCTCGTGAAAGATCGCTGCAGAGCCTACTGAAGACCACTCTGAACTAAGCTGCAGAGCTCACTGAATTTGCTTCACCACGGAAACTTTCCAAATTTTAAGTAACCTGCTAAGTACCCTTAGGTTCTGCTAAGTATTCATTTTTTATGCGCCGATTTCGGCTTGTCGGCCAGTGCCTACGGGCCCGTGCCGATTCCTCGCAAGAGCATCCACCCCACCCCACACCCCCTGCACCTGTTCTTTTCTTTCCTTGCCTTTTCGTTCGTCTTGTTCCTTCCTTCAGGCTTGTTAGGTGACCTCCAGGCTCGTTTAATCAACGCACGCCCTGCCCCCCCCGCACCCCCTGCACCTTTCTCTTCTTTCCTTGCTTTTTCGCTTTTCTTGTTCTTTTCTTCAGCCTTGTTGGGTGACATCCAGGCTCGTTTAGTGAATGCACGCCCGAACACCCCTCCACACCCCTGGCCAAAAGAAAAAGAAAAAGAAAAAAGAAACAGAAAACAGCACACATTGCGCTGCAATGCTGCAGTCACATCGAAGAAACGAATGCGGAGTGAGTACAAGCATGCGTGACCATGAGTTGACTTCTTCTCCCTTAACTAGCTGCGCCGTTTCGGCTTTTTGCGTGTGTCCAACCCCGTTCCAAGGGGCACTAACCTATTCCCCTTGTTTTTGCTAACCTGTACAGCTGCAGGGGGGCAATGAACACTTTGGAAAGCATTGCCCAACGAAGACCTTTCCATTGTGTTGTGATATGACTTTGGGACGCCAAAGTCACGTACCTGCCAAATTCTTTGGTCGACTATTCATGTCTCACCTGTGTTGAAACATTCTGTTGAACTGACCTAGCACTCTTACCGTTGCATCGGGTCAAGTGCTAAGTATTCACTGGCTGCTGCAGTAACATAAAGTGCAAACGTTCACCGCGAAGCTCTGAAGCCACGCCCGGCGGAGCACTCATCTCAAGAGTGTGTGTCTTTCTCTCTCTCTCTCTCTCTCTCTCTGTCTGTCTGTCTGTCTGTCTGTCTGTCTACCTGCCTGGCTGGCTGGCTGGCTGTCTGTCCGTCCGTCTGTCTGTCTGTAAGCAAGTAAGACTGCAAACAATGTAAGCAAAGTAAGTAGTAAAGTATAGTAAAGTAAGAAAAGTAAGTATAGCAAGTAAGTAAAGGTAAAGAAACCAAAGCAAACAAGTGAATAGGCAAGTAAGTAAGTAGAGTAAAGTGAAGTAAGAAAAGTAAACAAATTAAGTACAGTAAGCAAAATTAAAATAACGTATACAAGTAAAGTAAGTGCAGTAAGTAAAGTAAGAAAAGACAAGTACAGTATATAAGTAAAATAAGTAAAGTACCAATGTCAAAACCGGAAACGTTGGTTCCTACCAACACACACGGGCACGCGGATAGCCTTTTCCTGAGGCGAATGCAGGTCCCTGCTGGTCGAACCAATGCAAGCCAAATGGTGGCGCATGCCGGGCGTTTCAACACATGGCTGCATGCATGTCCGTTTGTCTGTATGTAAGTAAGTAGGAAAGTAAATGTGCATGCATGTATGTAGGTATTATGGTATTGTGGTCTTATGGTATGGTATGGTATGGATGCATGGATAGATGCAAGCATGCATGCAAACCAGGAGGACACCTGATATACATACATATATATATATATTAATTATAAATACATACTTTTTCGAAGTTCCGGTTCAGCATGATCATCTACAGTGTTTCTTTGTCGTTTAGATCTTTTGCCAGTCCACGCTTGGGAGATCTCCAAGGATCCATGTCTCAAGGGATCACCCAAGGCAATTGGTCTGGCCCAGCTTCATTTTGAGACAACCCAATTAACAAGATATCCACTTTGTCTCGTTGCCTTTCATTCAACAAAATCCGATCAGCCCCACCATCCCACGATGCTATGTCGCCACACACAAGCTTGATGTCAAGTGTGAATGGCGTTGAGAAACACGTCTGCCTCGTCATCTGTACTCGTCAGCGAATTGAAGACAGGTGTGAAGAGCTCCTTCATGGTCTTCTTCTCCAACATCTTCTGTGGCGAATTCGTCAATAACAAACAAATCCACTGAAAGCATGCGATTGTCCTTGGATGGAGCGAATGGAAGCAACGGAATCACTGTGCTCTTGGATCTGCGTCTCAAACTACAGCACTACCTCGTAGTCTTCAAGGCAGACTTAAAAAACTCCTAAAACCACAAAAGCCACATTGTTCAAGTCTTGTGAGACATGTTCTCTTCATCTCCCAGACCCCCTAGTCTGTGTAAAAAATGGGTCCGCCTCGGTCCGACGGCACTGCTCCCTGTCTTATTCTTTGGTGCAAAGCGAGAATTGGTACAGAAGTTCTTTCAACACATGTTCTGCCCCCAAAGCTGGCTGGCCAGTTGTGGATCCGATTCGCTGAACAAGTCCCATAAGATGTATTGTGTTGTGCGGGTTCATAGTCCGAAGTGAAGTATTTCAGATCCTTACTTACTGTCCTCGATTTTAAGAGAGGCCAACGTAGCTGGGGTCATCTTCACACGTATTGCAAAATATGACATCCTGCACATATGGCATCACTGGGAGGCTGTCAATTGGCATGAACCCCATCAATCCCTTGAAGGCATGACATCTCCCACAAAAAAAAAAACGTTTAATGAACAAACATACACAAAAAATGATTTATGATGATTGATGATTATACGGTTTCTATCTTTCTATCCCCAGCTGCGCCATGGAGCTGTATCGTCACATTTCTTTGCTCCTGCTCCCGCTTCGGTCTTCCATCCGGGGCGATCGGCGGCGTGAGCTGAGCACACACCGTTGACACGAGCTCATCCACTGGCAAGCAGTCCTCAGTGCTCAGTTCTTCTCAGCACGTCTGTTTGGTCGCAATGATCTATGCTGACTTCACATCCATCAGCGTGTGAAGAAGGCGCTGGTGAAGTTGGGCCAGAAAGGTTTGGAGAAGTTGGATTGAGTTAGGCCAATATTGGAGCAAACCAAGCATTAGTCCTTCGACCTGGAGACACGAGTACAGCAGCTACCTCCTTGGTACAATCATTGACTGGTTGAGTATAATATGGTTCGGATCCAACAAATCAAACTAATCCTATCATCCAACTGGCTAAAGCTGAGAATACATGAGAATATGCTTGGCATACAGGTAAACAGCCGCTTTTGGCAGTCCCCAGGACTCAAGGCAGTCCTCAGGACTCAGGTCTGTCGAACTCATGGAGAAAAAATCCAACCCCGTACAGTTGATAGTCCAGTTGAGACAAATGAATCATGTAGACTGTAGACTCTTGTTATACTTCACCCACCCCCATTGGTTTGAAAATCCTCTTCCGATGCAGGGGAAACCTATTAATCAAGAGTCTACATGACTATTTGAGCACAAAAACCACAGAAGTCCACAGAAGGTCCTCTTCCGTGAGGGAAAATTGCTCTTTGAAGGCAAAGCATCCCTACCGTGTTGTTCGGGGCCCTCCAGGAGATGTAAGCTTCACTGTTCCATTGAAAACACCTCAAACATGTAATATCTCGTGTTGTAAGTCGGTGAAGTTGCGATGGAACAATATATGCATGCTACAACTTACATCTATTTGTCCAGCCTTACCTTGCAATGAAGCATCGTCAAAAGAAGCAAGGCATTGACATAGCCAAGGAACCACACCAAAAAACTCGGCATAAGGCTGCATTATAAATTTAGAAATCATTATCATGTTTTACAGATTCGGTGTAGCCACTTCCATGCATATTATTCAAGTCATAAGTCATAAGTCATAAGCGGTTTTACGCAGCCAGTTTTGCTGGGGACGACCACAGCGCCGTTTACCATTGCCATAGTCCACCCTGTTTGCGTAATTGGATCAAAAGATACTTGTCTTAAAGGGTCATCCTCAGGGGCTTTAAGCACATGCCCAAGTAGTTTTGTCTTACGGTGAAGATAACATTCGCTGAAAAGAAGGATCTTTTGTGGTCTTCCCCTTGAAAACAATTTCTGTACATTTCTGGAGTGCTGCCTGGTTTGTATTTCGTCTACCTATTAACGTCGGTTCTATCCCAAGATGTTTTCTCAGGCAACGCAACTAGAAGGCGTCGATATTTTTCATAATGGCCTGTGTGAGATGAACAGTCTCACAATCCATAATAATTTTAGATTTGATAGCAGGATCAAAGATCAGTAGTTGACATTTCAAATTTGCATGCGTCGCCTTCCAATAAGGTAGAAATCTGAACCAGGTCTTTCTTACTTCTTGCATTTGGTTCAGAATTTCGTGCTAGATGTTGGCTTCCCTACTGATTTGATTTCCTAGGGAAGTGGTCTCAAATTATTTTTGGGAGCGATTCTTGATTGGCGAAATGGACCGAGCCATCATTATTCATTTGGATTGTGACACACTTGCCCTTATTTAAACCTGAACCACTTCTACTGGAAATCACTTCCGTCAGGTGTAATAATTCAGTGGAAAACAAAATGATATCATCGGCATAATAGACATGTCAAACTCAAGCCCCGGAATTCGTCCATTTAACACCCATCGACCGCACTTAGCTCCTATATCAAAACTAATACACGACATAACAATAACAAAAAGATACGGGGATAATGGGCATCCCTGTCTTCTTCCAGCCGCGTCCGATTCAGCGTCATCTTGGATTCTGCGGATCACATCGTGTGCGAGGCTGTTTTGCCAGGCCGAAAATCATATTAATTTTTTGTTAAGCTTATCTTTATATATCGGATCATCGGATCATCATATATATGTTGTACGCGCTCCTCAGTACAGAATTTGGGCGGTAGTTTGCAGAATCGTCTGATTCACCTTTATTGAAACTTGGCACTACTCTTGCGACAAACAGTTCTTGGGGCGCTTGCTTGGTTGGAAATCTCTTTATTGAGTCTACGCACTTCTTGCGATGATGCGCCATTGGTGTCTTGCGCCATGTTTTTCTATTTGGTTCCATGATGTTCCATGTGTTTCTAGTAATATATATATATAGTTGGTTCTTTCTGTTAGGCATCTTCTCCAAACTGCTGTCCGCTGAGCGCAGAAATTCCTTCAACTAAAAGTGCACAAAAAACGATCAGAAATGGCCTGACAACAAGGCTGATTATAGAGACTCCATTGTTCGGGGGGTCGGTTTGAGATACTTTGGACTGTTTTTGGATTCCTGCCCCCGTGGTGGTGGCTTCATATATACATATGATTCTAGTAGTACATGATCGGAATCAAAAGCAATGTCCCTTCGGCTCTGGACATTCGTGCAAGATTTCCAGTCGCTACAAGTCAGCCAGCAATCGATTTGGGCATATCTCTCAGCAGTGAACGGGAGTCCAAAATCAGTATCATTAGTCTTCTCTGTTGGTGATTAATTTGTCCGTAGTTTCGAGAACTGACTTTTTAAAATTGTCAGGAAGTGCATTCTGCACCACCCGAGGAAAAGCGCTCTGCTTTCTTTTGTTTTTTTGTCCATGTGATTCAAGATTACTTAAGTATGTCATGCCCCTCCCAATAATATATGGCCCACACACATCAGCATCCCCTTCTCTAATGTGGTGGATTCTAGCATTGAAATCACCTCCTATGTAAAAATATCCTCTACATCATTTCTTGCGAAAACTTGTCATAAAAATAGTCCTTGTCATCGGTGGCAATGCGGCACAAATACATGTCAGGTCGCACCCATGTGAGGCAAACATTACTGCGGCAGTTCGGCCGTGTATTTGCTTAAGACCCTTTCATGAGTTAGAAAAAATCAACACTATATCAACTCCTGCATGTTCAAAACAGCGGCAAGTTCCATCATGTTGGGCCTTTTGTTGGCTATACTGGCGCCCGGTCCCGCATTTTTTGGTCTAAATTTGTACTAAAGAGGACTGTATAACTTATAACTATAACCATCCCAGTAACTCATAGAATTCAGGTTCATATTAGTATTAGCTTCTGTTAGAAGTAGAATTTCGTACCGGTTATCCTAGTCAGTTGGTTCAGCCCTCGAACGTTAAGCGTCGCAACTCTGATCTGTTAATTGGATGTGATCTTAAACTCCTTGGCGATTTTATAATTATTTATAGAATACATCCACCATTTTAGTATGTCGTGAACTTAGAGTTGCACGATAGGTTCGAAAGCATTGTGTGTGTCTGAGGACAATTTGACTGAAAGAGCCCAAAAGAGCCAAAAAGTAGCTTGCTGCTTCTACAAAAATGTAATGTACAATTCTGCAAAAAGGTAAGGACAAAGAACATAAACTACAACATGGCCCACATTGAGTGATCAGACAGGCCCAGACAGAGAATGCGTGGGGGACACAAAGACTGAGCCATATATATGTTGAGGGCACTGACCCGCAACACATCAACAACTCTGACATGTCAGAGCAACTGCAAAATCTGTTGATTGGGTCCTCTCCTATGCAAGGGGGGGAAAATACATTCCCCCCTCCTCCTCCTTTTCCTGGTCAAGAAGACACAGCAAACGCCAACAATACAATACAATACAAGCATCAACCATCATCAACTGACAAAGAGATTCCTGGATATTCCTGGGAACACTAGGAGGAACAGCTAGGCGATTACGTAGGGTGGACCTCCAGAAATGTAAGTTACAATAACGTTGCCCCCTCCCCTCGCCTCCAAAAGCTGTAAGTTATATTTCCTAGACGACCCCTGTTTCATACCCCCCCTGCAAAAATATGCAACAATAATGTCCTGCATGTAGTTGAGGCTCCAATTTTTCCGACATCGCAAGAAGGCAATTGTTGAGGTCCACTGCCATTTGAGTGACCTCATGCTCCGTGTCCTTGAGGCATTCATAGACCCCATCCTAGGTTGGAAAAACATGGAGACATCATCAGAAAAATATGGCTGGTTTCATGCAGCACACGCACGACAATGTTTCTTCGATTCGACTTATTTGAGACATGATTTCAACATGCTTGTCAGTGAAAAAGTGTCGACCCTGTCAAGTCGACCAGTTGCTGTGCTTTTCCCCGAGCTTCGATGACAAAGGGCAAGTTTTTGGACCACCCGTTGCGCCACTCCTTCTCCTCCGCTTCATTGGCCTCGACCTCGACGAAACAAAGCCAGAAGAGACCAGGCTTCAGGCTTTAAAGAGATGATGTGCCGGAAAGAACCTCTGAAAACTTCTTAAAAAGGTTGAGAGATCTCCACGCGCTGAAAACGTATTGTGTTCTTTTCTCCATTGCTGATTGGTCGGATCGCATTCGACGCAGCTCCGACGCCAAAAATCAAAGCAACGCAAACAACACCTGTCGGACGCCGCGCTCGGAGTTTCACGACCTGCGCGGCGTTGGTTCTCCGAGCCCGTCGCCGATCGCCGCGGTCTCCCCGAACAACACTGAATTGATCCCCTACTCTCCAAGTCAACGTGGAAGTCATCGAAAGTGGATGGCAATCACTTGCTTGGCATTCGGATTTCAAGGTCCACAGGGGCATACCATCCACGTCACCATGGAGGTATTTCAGGGATGGCCCACGCCCACATCTGCCTGATGCCCGCCTCTATCTCACCCCTCTTATTCTTCTTCCAGTTGGGCGTGAGGATGAGATACTCGTAGAGCCAGCATAAAGAGCAAACGCCTTTCGTACTGGGCTGACCGAGTCTCGGGCCGAGTCTCGGGCACCAAACGGACCGCTCATTTCGGGCTTTCGACTCATAGAGATCCTTAAGGATGGACCTAAGAGCGATGGCATCCAACCTTAAGGGCGATCCTTCCCACCATGATGCCTGTCCAAACACCCTGTCGTTGTTCCAAAACGTTGGCACTTCCCTTTGCGGCTTCGCTTCGCAAACTAAAGGGAGGAAAAGGTGCGGATCGGAGAACTCCACGGAAGCTCGGGTGGGGTGAGGATGACCCGAGGACATGGGGTGGTTCCACTGGACCCCGCGTGGCAGTTTCGCTCGAAGAAAACCCTCCAGTTTCGTCTCGGGGGGTTCAGAGTAGTTGGGTGTTCCGACCAGAAATCGTCCATTCCAAAGTCCTGAACGTCGCTGCTGTCAGTACATGTCAGTACACCCAGTACCCTAAGAGTTGCACCCGATCCCGGCCAAGAGAACATGTCTTGGTCCGAATCGCATTCATGTTGAACTTGTGTTACCGTGTTGCCTACTCCGCAATCTGCCTACAGTATTGGATGATGAGTTTCTAATGGACATCCCACGTCTCCAATCAGCCTCGTGTGATGGCACACGAGGCTGTAGAACACACTGTTGTTGCCTGTTGCTAAGTGTCGCAAAGTCACGCACGACCTTGTCCCCATTCTTGCAGCTTCCAGCCAGTTGCTGAGCCGTGAGGAAGATGACGCGTCGCAATTTCTCTGGCGGCTTCAGCTGTTTGACCTTCTCTAAGCACTTGTCCAGCAAGTGATCTGCATTTTGCCGGCTGTCACGGCTGTGGTCGTGAGTCTCCATCACTTCGAAGATCCCTTCCAGAAATCGGGGGATAAAACTCTCCAAGTCTACGTTCTCCATGGTCAAGACTAAGCTGGTCCAGCCCAAGCAGAGCTGCCGGATCATAGGGTTTTTGTACTTCAAGCGCTTGGCCAATTCATCCACGAAGGTGGCCACACACAGGCGATCTTGATGCTGGGACGTGATATCTTTCCTGAGGTGAAATCCGATTGGTCCGTGTCTCTGTGCTGCTTGGGGGGAGACGCCCCTCAGACTTTGAGTATTGTTTGCATCCTATCTGGAAGGATTTGACCCATGCCGATACCCCAGTTGTTGATTGCTGATAGTGTTCGTCTCTTCATTGGGGAAAACCAAGGCTTTATTGTTGAACTTCAACCATCTTAAACCCAACTTCTGACATATGGCATATGGCATCTGCCATGTTCCTCAACATCCGGGACGATTTTTCAGCATGAATAAGGGGAGAATCCTTCATCAGCTCAGAAGTCCCAGACTGTCTGGCCCAGGTCCTTGGGCCTTGCCCCAAACCTTTTCAGATTCACAAGCCCATCACACCCTCACATCCACCGGACGCCTAGTGCCCAACCTGCTTGCGATAGGCCACCGGTGCTGCCCTTCTCCCCACCAAGCATCAGCAGCCGGTCCAGCACCTGTGCTGCGTGGCGCACATCTGGGACCACATCGCCTGCGAGGCGAGAAAGCCCATCGAAGATCCGGGCCAAGTAAGGCATCAGCTCCTGTCCAATCAGCTCCGGACGCTGTCTTGAGGCGTCCAAAGAAATACCCTCCCAAACCAAACACGGGCCACAAAACGGGCCAATACCCTTTCCAAGTGCTAGCTTGCTGCAAGAGGTTTCGGGTTCCTTTCATGTACCTGTTGGACCTGATGCTTGGACGGACATTCATCCTTCATGGGCACAGGACTCATAGACTCAACGTGAGGCCACCAAGAACTTAGCTATCGAAGATCCTTGGGAGTATTCCAAAAGGATCGTGATTCTGAGTCCAACGGTGCTTTACAGTGTCCACTTCAACCCATGCCCGGCCGCCCTAGTCTTTTCCAATTGCAATACGTACTGCATCTCCTAGTCCATCTACTTGTCCACCAACCGTTTGGTGTGTTCAGGTCGAATCCACACACCAAACGAGACCGACCACATCGATCTCACTCTCGGCAAACGGTCGCAGTTCCAAACGATCACGACAAACATGTTGGTCTTCCGACTGTCGTTTGTGCTAACAAGCAGGTGCAATCCTGTGCCCGTTTCGTGCACCGGCACGGGTCATCAATGGTCATAGCTGAATCCCTCAAAACCTCTTCTATCCCCAAGAGCCCGCGAACATGTCGTTTTTGATGTCCGGCGTTTCACACCTCATGGG
This sequence comes from Durusdinium trenchii, assembly GCA_963970005.1. NCBI lineage: Eukaryota > Dinophyceae > Suessiales > Symbiodiniaceae > Durusdinium > Durusdinium trenchii. The sequence goes on along the minus strand of CAXAMN010021473.1, from coordinate 1,615,005 downwards.
CCACTTTGGCAATGTTAAAGAGCGCTTCGCAGGCCAAATACCGGACCCGATGATCGCTGGTGGGCTCATACTGGGTGGGCTCGGCCAAGAAAGGGCCCGGGCCATTGGAGTCTCCCAGTAACAAACTCATCATCTCATCTAAATAGTCTTTCACATTGCCTCAGTGCCATGAGGAAAGTGAACAAGTGCCGCACTGGCCATTGTGGTTGCAAACAGCGCCCATCGCAATCAGTGAGCCAGGAGAACCCAGATGAGCCAGGACGCCGGTTGACATCAGGTTGACAGTTGTTGACAGTTAACGCATCATTTTGTTCCGATGGGAAGCTGCGCAAACTGCGAAGGGTTACACGCCTATGGTTTTTGTTGGACATGGACAACCCTAGCAGTTCCTGGCCTGGCAAACAAAAGATCGGACAAAACACACGTCCGAGTGTGAAAGACACTGTGTTTGACATGTTTCGATTGTATTTTCAACATTATGTTTTTAACTGCCAAGTCTATGATCATCTAGATCCGAACCCACTGCAGTGCATAGAGAGCCTTGTGTGCCTCTCACTGGACATGTCCAATTTTTGGCCCAAGATGACAGACAAACAAAACGCGCACACCTAAAGTGGAAAGTGAACGGTCCAATGGCTATGGCCCTTATCGACGTGACAGAACAGGTCGGGGCCCACGCTTGTTTGGATTCACGTCGCGCAAACAAAGCAAAGACTGATTGTTTAAAAAATGTTCCCACACTATCATGCGGCGTGCATCCAATGGAGCCGGACGCAAAAGGCATCTTTCTATCAAACCAGCTGGAACAATAATCTGTTGGAAACCCTTTAGCCCCCTCAAAAGCAAAAACTAAAGGGGCCCAAAAATGAGGCAAAAATGGTTGGCTGCATCCCCAAAACTCTGTTTCTGTAGAACAAGAAAATGTTCAAATCCTTTCTTTTTGGTAAACATTCATCCAAAAAGCAAAAAATGATAGGACCCACGCACCCACATGAACACACTGCGAAAACTCTATCTCACCTCTTTTCCTTCTTGAGTTAAGGGCTACAGTACACAGTACACAGTCTTAGTCTTAGCGCCATACTTTACCCACTATCTCTACATAAATGTCCAGCAGCCCCCTCCTTAAAGTTTGGCGCTCAGACATGCTTTGGGTACCTTATGCATATTGGGCTCTGGTATTTCTTTACACATATCCCACTTCTGCACAACTTTGGCAGAGTGCTACTCTTTTCGGTATACACTCTCCACACGAGTGTCAGGCTGACTGCATTTCGGCAAAGAGTGATAGTTCACTTCCCGTGATACCCGTCTGCATTGCCAAGCTGAATGCTGTTGTGAGGCAACACTCCTGCAGACCGCTTGCAGCTTACGCTGCTGAGGCACTGACTCATTGCGAGCTTTGTGCTCTGCATTGGTTTCCATGTGAGCCCCTTTGTCCACCCAGCACTACAGACCTTCTGGTTGCTGCTTGAAACACTTCTAGCACTTTTCATGTTTGCCTTGCTGACATGGCCGTCGAGGCCTTGCTGCGTTAGATCAACCATGCCAATCAAGTCGATGGCATTTCTTACTGCTTCGTCAGTGTCCAAGAATGCTGTGAGTACGTCAGATGGATTCCGGGTTCCTTTCACCTGGTTCACAATCACTTGCTTTGTCCTGACAAATATTGAAAAAATACGCAACAGCGACTTGTCCGCCTACACCTATATCTTTCGTGCCGTGTGTAGCGCTGCGGAAGAATCGCGCCAGACTCTTGGCACTTCCACCGTCAGATAATTTCGGGGGCGAAAACTGAGCTCTGGGCGCCGTTGCCTAAGATTGGGTACTCCATCTCGCCCAACTTGAACTTGCAGCGGCCACAAATATCTACCGGTGCAACAAGGCTGTTCCTGTCTTTTGACAGCGGTAGATGCAAGCATCCAACTTTCCCGGAACGAACTCATAGTCTCCTTTCAACTCATGAGTGAGAATCTCTCAAGTCTCTCTCTGTAGTGCGCCGCTGCTGATTGACGACCGTACAGGTTTTCCAACCTGCTAACTATTTCCGAAGCCAGTGCGTTTTCCACCTGTCTGACGTCGCGCGGTTGGGAAACCAGCCATTCGTCATACTGCTCTAGCCATTCACACCTGGAACCAACATCACTGGCTGCTTTCTGTTGTCTCCTTGATCCCTGGCGAGCAAGAACGCTGAAAACAAATCTGCCTTCACCCTTGGAAACCCTGTCTTCATGCTCTACACTTCCAAGAGTGTGTGGAGTTGGGCAAAAACTGCTGGGAACTGTTCTTGTCCTCTGCTTGCGCTCCTCTCTTCTTGAAGTCCTGGCACAACCTAGCTTTGGCAATGCCTTCACTCACTTTGTCAACCCACTTGTGTCCAAATGTGCTTGGGCAACTCTCCTCTGTCTCTGGGCTTGAAAGCGCCATGGACGTCAATTTGCGCAACTCCTTCGTTCTAGCTACTTTCACGTCCCATAGTCAAAGTCTTTTGGCTCATGGGCACGAAGTGCATTTTCGGGTGGACTCACACTACTTGGTCACAAGGTTTGGTGAGACAATAACAAGTCCCTTACAGCTTCACGGGAAGAGATGGTACCTCAAGGTCAGACACCTTGATGACAAGCAGTGTGGGTCACATCACTGGCAAATATCTGGCCCAAGTTCAACTGGCAAATTCCAAACCTTGTTGGGGGAAAACTTCTGGAACCTTGCTGCGTTGCGCTGTCTGATCAAATACTCGTCATCGTCTTTGGCTCTGTCCTCCAAACATCCGGCTCCTTGAGCTCTTCAAAGCAGAGCCTTTTGTCACCGGTGATACCCGGCATGCCCAGGAAGGTGCGCAGACAGACGAGGAAGATGTTTGGACTTTAGAGAGGTTGGCAAACAAGAATGTTAGCCTTGAATGGGCAGGTAGGTGAGACTTGGTTTCGACTGAGAAGAAGTGAGGAGCCAAGCACCAGTCGTGACAACGCACACAACGAGGACATTGCAGACATGGAACGAACTATGACAGACATTATTGCTGCTGGAAAGGCCATAGTGGTGGATGATGTGGAATATGAGCCGTCAATTCCAGGAGAAGATGAGCGCGAAACAAAAAGAGACGAAAGAGGCAGCAGTTCCAGCCCAACCAACAACCCAAACAGCGAGACGACCACATGTTGCACCACGCAAAAATGTGTCATGGGCAGAGGGCCGCGAAAGACACAAAGAAGACACAAGAGAACACCGTGTCTATTACTATTCAGACTACATGTTCTTCAGCAGGGATGGCAATGTGGAAGATGTTGAAGAAGGAAAGACGCAGAAAGGCTTGATTACAGTTCTCACGGCCATTTGCAAGGACAGCCAATCGCCATTTTCTTTGGAGGAGGGAACTACGCAGCTCTCTCAATGGTACGGTGGCAAAAGTTCCTTGGAAACAAGCTTGATGACAGAGTGCAAGAGCATAGGGGGTTCAGCAATGGAGTTGGGGAAGTCACCCAGATATAGCCCACGGAGTCGCATCAGCACACCGAGTCATCGATGGACATGACTATGTTGGGGAACTCATCCCGCTTGGTGAAGATGAAATTCCACATGTCAAGAGCAAGGCAGCAGCTCGGTGGGTAAAGGAATCGTATACGCGGATTCCGACAAACACATTGTCACGACGGCGGGCGGCGCCCAGACTTACAGAACGGTCACGAGGTTGCCGCCGAAGTCGCCAGTACCAGAATGGGGAGCGCCTTGGAACTCAGTGCTGGGTATGATGAAGAGTAGGGTAGAGCCGAGAAGGTTGTCGCAGTTCCAGCCCCAGCAACGCCAATGCTTTTGGCGAAGGCGTCGCGTGATGAACCAGAACGTGGCAGAAGCACAGAAGGACGTGACACCGAAGATGGACCCTTCAGAAAACAGCATGGTAGATGATGAAGGGGAACGGATCATGGTTGAGGAAGTCAGCCGCAAGAAGATGAGAATGACGGAGTCTGCAGGACGACCAGGAGCGCAAAAGCCTGAGGTGCACAGAGCATCGACCCCATCAAACCTAGCAATGGAAGAAGGAATGGGCTCCAAGCACGGACTGCATGGGAGATGCCACATTTCCGATCAGCAGGGAAACAATTGGCGCCTTTTCCGTTGTCCTTGCCACGCTGTCTCAAGGATGGGTGCGCTGAAGCACCCAGGGCTGAATGCCCAGGTATTCATGCCAGTGTGCAGTGAAGTGCAACTTTGGGACAAGCTTGAAAAGACTCCACCCAGCTCGGTGCCAGTACCCCGAAAGGTCCACAACGACGGCACATAGGAAACATCCCAAGTAGCACTTTCCAAGCCACTGCTTCCGCTCATCCCAAACGATGCGGTCATCATGAGAGTATGCCAAACGAGAAAACTCGTCAATGCCTTCTAACCCTGCTAGCGCAGTTTCCAGGACCCATGTCCGCTCGAAAGGCATGGTGGAAAGAAAGTCAGTTAGCCACTTCATCATCAGATGTGTATCTGAAGGTTCGCAGGTCATTTCAGGGTATGACCTGTTCTGAGACCAACCAACGTTGTCAGCCGTGAACTGTGAACTCCTTCATGCCCCTGACATCCGCTCCTTGCCATCCAACCAACACTCAAAATCACCTGGCCATACCAAAAGGGAACCCAAAAATGAAGCCCGTGCTTTTTGAGATCTGCATCATCCCGTATGGCCTAAGATGTGACAAGGCTAGTTTTGCCAGCGATGCACGAGTAACAACTTGGGAACGGACATTAACAAGGAAAAGGGTACACTAACAAGCAAAATGTCATAGTAGAGCACTTTAGTGGCCACCAGGTGCTCCGGGTCAAATTCTGAACTTCTCCGGTGCCCCCATGTCAAAGTGGTCCAGGACCTTTTTGCAGGAACCCCTCTGCTTCAGCACCATCAAACCTAACTGGTCAGCGCTACACTTGCTTTGGGGTGTCCAAGCCAAATGCTGCCCTGGGTTTGGGGTGTCCAAGCTCATTGACTTGTTAGATGTGCGCCCACTCTCTGGGAGCGGGGCCGTTGGACTCAGGCGTTCGCGTAGGGCATCATGCACTGTTTCGATGCACCATATGTTTCATCCTGGTCATTAGAAGAAAAGATATTGGTTCACCTCTCATGTGGTGCAATCGAATGCTACCGAGCAGCTGCGAGAGACGTGTTACATGGCACGCGGCATGACCAAGAAAAGTTGGCCGACGAAAAGCATGTTCATGACAGAAAAGTGTCAAAGCCAGGAATCTTTGTTCCGACAAGAAGAAGTACTACATGCGAGCATCCAGGGAGCCTGTGATAGGGGACGTTTCTGGAGGAAAAGGCCTTGGTGGCTGCAGTGAACTTGACGGTGAGGTGCCGCCGTCCTGTTGACAAAGTCTGTGTCGCCAGGAGTCAAATGGTTTGCCTGCTACGGCTGCTGCGTCGAAGACTCTGCTTACAAAAGAAGATGATTCCAATGTGGAAACGCACCCTGCTCGCTGCAGCGCAACGTTGTAAAGACTTGTATGCCTCAGTTTTCAAGAGCCTTCTCTGCCACGTTCCGGATCACTGCAAAGTAACCAATGGAAATAGCCCGGCAACACGCCCGATTGAGATCCTCCTTGAAGAACTTCTCAGCAAAAGCCAAGGGCTCCTTCTTGTTCTGCAAAACAAAACGCTGCATTCTCTGACAGGCATGGATGTGCGCAGGGCTTTGAATGAATCCGCACGGTTTGCTTGAGGGAACGTACCAGACAGGTACTTGTCATACTTGGACTTCTTGGGAGCAGGAGGTGCTGATGAGTCGCTGGCCAAAGAAGTGTCCTACAAGACTGTCCCACAAGAGCGTCCCCCTAAGAGTGTCCCAGAACGTGTCCAAGGAGAGTTGCCCCACACGAGTGTCCCACAAAAGTGTGTCACAAAGCTGCACCGCAAGTGTGTCCACAAGAGTGTCCTACAGGAGTGTCCCACAAGAGTGTACAAGACTGCGCCTCCAACAGGAGTCTCCCACAAGAGGGCCCCAAGAGCGTCGACAAGACTGTGCCACAAGCGTGTCCTACAAGAGCCGAGCTGTTGCAGCCGCATGGGATTTCACACGAATCGGACACGTTTCCATCCATCGAAGAACTCTTCCAAAAGCTTCCCCCAGCGACAGGAATGTTTGCTTCTGGGCGTGCCGACGACAACACTCCAGCCACCAAACCCCTCCTCCGGCGAACACAGGTCCAACCCCCAAACCCCCAGATCAACAAGAACCCTTCGCTACGCCTTCGAGAAGAACACAGCTCGGCGCCTCGAGTGCCGACGCGTTCCTTGCCTCGGTCGCGCGCTCGCGACCGGGTGGCTGTCCAGACCAATCGCCACAGCCCCCAAAGCAGTGAGGCCGTTCTTCAGCGCTGTGGCTGCGGTGTTGCCCCCGGCAGAGCAGTGGAAGCAGTAGGTCTTTAAGCAGGCTAAGAGTTGCATCACATCTCGCTTGGTATTCGCACCCTGCACAAGAAGAGTTTCGGGATTGGTGTCTTCCGAAGTATTCCTATTTGTGTTGCTTCCCTTAGGCATGCTGCCCGATTCTGCATGCTGCCCGCCATGTCCTCACATGCTTGGCTGACCATGTGTTGATGGCCCCAACGAGAAAGACGAAACGAACCGCGCCTGCAGGGCTTCCGACACCTTGGCCTGGATCTTCAAGACATACTCCTAGGGACCGGGTCGTTCGACCCGGGTCGTTCGTTCGACCCGGTTCGTGACCCGAAATGAATCCGAGATGAATCCATCCGAAGTGCCCGTGACTGGTCAATCCATCCAGTCAATCCATCCAAAATGAGTCATGACTGGACTCTGAGGGAACATCGCAGATTGATTTTACGTCTCAGAAAGCTCTGCGCTCTGCTGGCGCTCCTTGCGGTTCTGCTCCGACTTGCCTTGAAGTGCATCCACCACCACCTTGTCGTCAAATAGATCCTCTGGGCGCGGCGCAGACGTGGTCGCGGGCTCACCCGGTCGACCGGGTCCGTCACGCAGCATGTTCTGTTCATGCTGCGTGCCCCTCTGGGAGCCAAATAGGCTGCAGCCGATGAGCCCGAGGCCCTCAGGTCGACCGTGCGAATCTCAAATAGTGCGCATGTGAAGAGCGAAGGTCGTGCAGAATACAAAAAAAAAGGACATCGAAGAACATGGAATTTTGAATCAGGTGCAAACAGCTGGTGAGTGTATGTGAGGGTGATTGTTGATCGAAGCTGAATGCTTCGTTTTGCTTCTAAATGGTGGAGGCGTCTCATCTACATTCCTGGTTGTGGCTCTGACTCTGAATATTGACATCACGACAACCGGATGTCCCAACATAGCTGGTTGCATCTGGCCCAAGCAAATTCATGGTTGCTGGCTATGCGGAAAGAATGAGCTACACACCAGGCCGACTCAAAATTAAATGTCTCCTCTATGTAACTATCTGTTCATTCTTCCCATAAGAGCGATGGCCTCCGCGATGGCCTCCCGAGTAGAGATGGCACCCCTCCAACCCATTCTTCTTTCATTCTTCACCTCTTTATTCCGCTTCACCGTCCGAACCAGCGGCCGGATCGCGGTCCCGACCAAGACCGGCACAGCATCACCAGGGCAGTAACGAGCCCCGCCATCTGCGTCTGCGCGCCAGTGGCATTGTTCACGGCCTCGCAGAGCTGGGCGCGGAGCAGTGCGGAGCAGGGCGGAGCAGTGCGGAGCTCGGAACCCTTCCAGAAGACGCTCAAAAGAGTCAGGCGGGTGAAATACATGTTTATTGCCCCATGGTTTGACCAAATTTGGAACGGGCCGTTCCATGAATCAAAATGACTTAAATCAGGTCCACAGAAGCTGTTTCTTGAACAAATGATGCACCAGTGGAGCTTTAACCAACCAATCCGCACGCTTATAGAACACATGCTCAGTTCAATTCAAAAAAGGGAGAAACCCACAACATTGTAACATATTATCCAGAGTTTAAACCTATGAAAGCAAACTCTAGCTTTGTCCGATGCCCCACCCAACTCAAAGGCAGGGGCATAGCTCGTGCAGGTCCTGTAGGGACCAAGGACGCTCAAAACACGGCGAATAGACCGCACATCGCTACGACGTGACACTCCTCCGACTCCTCACGGGAGCAAACAAGACGTGACACTGCTAAGAGCGTTTGGTTTCATCCTCCCTTCAGTGCCCGTCCTGGCATCTCTGGCCCTCTTTCCATTCGGAAGCAACCACAAAGGGGCCGACCCAAACTATGGAACCTAGTAACTACAGTAGTAAGTATGGCCAACGGAACCTAGTAGCCATGGCCTCCAACCTAGTAGATGTTGTCCGACCTTCACATGTTCACATCGCCGCACACCATCAACTCAACCAGCGGTCTCTGTGCCCAATCAACGAGAGAAGCTGAGCTTTAAGGCCGATCGAGAGAAGCTGCCAGTCACAGGATAGCAGGAGAACCTCGCGATGTTCGGCAGTGCTCCGACCGAAAATTACATCGTGGACCGATTCAGAGATCTAAAGTTTGTGAAGTGGAAACCACCTGTTTAGCAGCGAACAAATGGTTTTGCAGGGGCCTATGTTCTATTATTGTACACTGCCATGATGATTTTTGGGAGTGTACTTTCCAGTGATTTATAGGCTGAGTATATTCCCATTACCAGGCCCCAGTGGATGATGATGGTTAGGTTGCAGCCTGGCCTTTCTCAAAAAGAGTGATGTTCTCTTCTATCGTTCCATCTATACTGGTTTACTGGGACACCCTAGTTGTAGGATTCGATCGATACTTAAGACTCTACAAGAAATCATCGCCACTGGTTCGCCACTGGGCGGAAGAGCTCGAAAGACATGAGGCAGGCCGGCAGGCGGAAGTGGCGAGCAAGACACCTGAAAAACTCCCCAGTGATTGGCACAATTGGGAAAAAGACAGTGAGTGGAACATGTAGGAACTCCAAGGAAGGAGGAATCCCACTATATTCACTTGCCTGCATCTCCTTCCGGTCCGCGGGATTGTGGCGCCCACCGATCTTTTGGGCTGATGAACACGGAACAGACGGCGATCGCACCTCGCGCTGGGCCCCTCACATGGATCCCACCAAGTTGGAAAGGCCCAAGGCGAAGAGTTCCTGGAGTCGCGGCCTTCGAGTTCCTGGTGCGAGTGACTCATGTGGGGCCGGGGAAGACTAGAGACCCCCCGAAATGGATCCTGATCCAGCCACCCTCACCGTCCTACTTTGGTCGCACCAGTCAGTTGGGTTGGTGACCTCTCCAGATGTGACGCTTTTGCCGCCCAGATCGGACGTCGTCGGTGCAGTCGTCCCGTCGGACGTCCCCCTTGACGTCCCGGGCTCTTTGGGGAGTCCAGAAAAAGGACTGAAGAACTGGGCACATCGCCCAGTTCTCCGAGAAAGGGACGAAAACCAGCGGTTCTCACAAATGGACCATCCGGTCGTACCAGTAGGGACGTACCAATGGTTTTTCACCCGTGAGGCTTGCTGGAGCAGAAATCTGGCACGTCAACCGCAGCTTGCGAGGTGGTTAATCGAACGTCCCGGGCTCGCGGGAGATTTTCCTCGCTCCCATGACACTTCCCATGACACGTACCTGGTACCCTCCCTGACCCAACTTTCAAGATCTCTATGGACATTTTATGACATGTTGGATAGAGATCTCTAAATGGATCTCTATGGCACTTTCAGGATCTCTATGGATCCTCCATGTGCGGCTTTTCGCACACAAGAGAAGTGCCGCCCGCCCGGTGCGGGGTAGAGGAGCGCCACCTGACCCGCGTCCAACTCGTAGCCATGCTTGGCCGCCAGGTTCTTCCCAATCGCCTCGAACACTGCGGGAGGACCGGAGGCGACTTGGTCGAGGGATCAAAGCCGATAGAGCCTTCGGGGCCTTGGGCCTTGTTGGAAGACCTTGGAAAACTCGAAGGTCGTGACCAAGTGCTTCTTGGACTTACTTCCAAAATGATCCAACATCTTTGATGAAAGTATGTAGCGAGGATTCGAGCCAGCACATCGATCTGCGGTCATGAAGCCCGATGATCTGGGTTCCCTGCAATTGATTCCATGTAGCCGATCAAAGCGCATGACAATGCGGTTGGGAGTACCTCCATGCGTCGAAACGGAGCAAAACGGAGGGGTCATTTGGTCGAAACGCAGGGGACCGGAGCCTCCTCCGATTCCGGACCAGTCGGAAGGCCAACGCCTTCCGTCGGTCCACGTCCGACACCGGCAGAGACCGGCAGATCGAACCAGTCGTGTGCGAACTCGTGGTCTCTGTGCGTTCCAATGCACCCCCGCCTTGGCAAAATTTTGGAAGTTCCATGCGCCCACGCTGACCTAGGCGCCATCTCGAGAACAGAGAAGCGACCAGTGGCCCAGCCGTCGCCTTTAGTAGGTCGCAGCAGCTGTGAGCAGTGGGTGGTCGGCAGCAACGGCAACTACAGTATATAGTTAAATTCAATCAGCAGAAGAACACAGCGACCTAACTTGTCCAAGGGACCAAAGGGCACACTTAAGAAGAAAGTCAGAAGTTCGGTCTTTGGCCAAAGACGCTCAGGATACCTCCCGCGGAGCAACAAACAAGTCTCACACACATCGCGATCTATACCCAGACCATCCATGCAAGGCCTATTTACCTGCGGTAGGGTGCTTGAGAAGGGGTCAATGTTCTAAGGATCCATAGTCCATACATGGTGTATATCAGGGAGTGTATTAAGGTTGTACATGTGTGTATATATATAGAGAGAGAGAGAGTGAGATACATACTTAAAACCCATTTGACCCGTGCTTTGATAGGAAAAGACCCTATTTTGATTGGTTGGTGCTCCAAAATAGAGATGCACTCAGGTTCTATGTACATCTAGATATAAGATGATATAAGTATACCAGCACCTTCCAAAGGGCGCCTTCTGGTTTTTGAAAATAGCTACTTCCAAGAGGTTACTGGTAGTAGCCTCTTAGCATGGTAACCAGAAGGCGCCCTTTGGAAAGGTGCTGGCAGGGTTGTGATGATACTTTCCGGGGCCCAATCCTCCCATCCACCGATCCGCGCGCTCGCCGCCCTGCCACCACTTTGAGCTGGACACGAAGCAGGTCGAGGTACATCCGGCATGGTTGCACCAATCGTTGATCGTGATCGATTGTTTTCCAAAATGGGAGGTTTTCACATAACTTGAACTATCAATCCACCAATTGGCGCAACCATCTGCAGCACACATAGGCGCAGTAGCGCTGAAGGACCACATATCCTAAGGATTTGGGTCCTGACTCCCGGGCCAAACGTTTTATTTGCCCCATTGCATCCTCGTCCATGTAGCACGATGCATGGAGAGGTGAAAGGAAGGGTGACTGGTCGAGGACCAAATGATCGAGCCTTAGCTTCTTAGCACTGAAAGGTTTCAGAGGCCACGTTACTTGCATACAAACCACAAACACACACTGCACCATATTCAACCAAAGAGCTTATGATATTTGGGGCGTAGTTTCCATAGCAATGTCCCAGCTTCTATGGCCTCTAGGGCTAAGCCTGAGTGCAACGACAGTGCACAATCGAATGGCTTCGAATCAACATTCAGCGTCAACACTCTCTGAATCCCAAGTAGCTGTTGTGGGCAGCACGGAAAAGGAAGGCACTCTTTTGCAGTAGCTGGATGTTCTCTTCCGTCAATGATGTATGCAGCCCAGGATTCCGTGCTTTGCTCAATGCCTTCCGCATCAGGCACAAATTAAGAAATACCGCTGCAACCAACCTTATGCGGGGTGAGTCAAAGCGGAAAACTATACAATGCACAGAAAGTATCGCTTCAAGTCACTGGCAATGAACGTCATCCGGAAAGTCATCTGCGAGCTTCATGGTGATTTGATGCAGCCACCAAGCCAGCACCACGCATTCCTTAAGTTACAAAAGGCGTGATCTTCAGAAGAAAGCGCGGCGGAAGCTACCACACAGTTTGAAGGCAAGGATCGGCACCATTCATATTCTTTTGAGCGAAGGTGGGGTAGGTGCCTGCCCCATTTGGGTACAAGCTCTTCCTCACATCCAATGTGATAACTGTGATAACACATTTCAACAATGCCGAATTCAACCACAACCTGAATCAATGCAGTTAAGTTTCACCGAAAAGAACTGTCCCCTGTTTCCTCAGCAAAAAGGAATATGGTAGCGTCACCGATGTAGATTCACATAAACTCACAACATGAACTGAGGTGCAAATGTAATGCCAATCTTATCAGGCCAGGGCACGGATCCGAGCTTCACGACAGGCTTTGGTGAACATGCGGAAGGCACAAAGGAGCTTGGTGTCCGCTGATCCACCACCAAACACTTGTGCACGATGTGACAAAAGTTCAATCCTCAGATCTATAGCGTTGATGAAAAACAATCATGCTATCCATGCATGAGAACATGTGTTTCCAACAAGTTTCAGTGCGCTAGCGGAGCATTCAGGAATGATGCATAGATCTGTCACATGCAACCAGTCATATATCACCATGGATATCGAAAAGCCTGGCACACATGTCCAAGTGTGCATTTGGGCAACGCGTGCTATGAACTCCGTGGTGGTTCTCAAGGTCTTCCGGTGATCTGCACGGGCACCAAAATTTGTGTACAATAGATTTCCGCTGCTGGAAGAAGATGATGCACTGCAATGCAAACACGGATTTGAACTCACCCATGAAGTCGTGGGCTTAAAGGTTCTTTGATGCCATTTCTCATCGCCTTTCACCAATGCCAAAACGCAAAGCCAGCCGCCACAGATCTGTCCGCGACGTTTGTGGCCCTTTGAGGGAAACGGATTATTCCATGGGTCCACCTCACTGAAGACACCCTGCTGCAGCTCTGACAAAGAATGCGCGACCCAACGTTCAAGCGTCGATGCAGTATCCGTTGCAGCAACGCTATTGTCCAAGCAATATGTCAAAAATTTGACATCATACAAAGTTCCTGAAGTTGTCAATGAGCCAACTGTCAATATGCTGAAAGTCCTCCGCCTGTGGCTGTCTGCCTCGTCCCCATGTACTGCTAATGGGATGACCGGATCTAAATTGGTATCCTTCGATGATCACGGATTCAAAATCACCTTTAAACAATTTGCACATCAATGCTTCAATCAAGGAGCGGGATGAGATAGAATTGGATGGTTTTGGAACCATGCAGTGCTTCTGTGGCGGTCCCAAAATTCCCGGATCGCCTTACCAATCATGGTTAGACTCTACAACGTTTGAAGAACTTCAAGGCACACCCCCACCCCATCCCACTCCCATGTTCGCAGATCAAGGCACACCGTCTGGTCCAATCACCTTCTCCTTGAACAGGTCAAAGCTGTAGTTGTAAATATGTGAGATCCTCGGTTTGTCAAGGTATAAACGAATGATCCAACAATCAAACTTCCGTGTTGATCTCTCTGCAAAAAGGCAAGATTCACATCACTTGGAAGCAATATGTTCCAGGTGGACAAGTATACTGACGGTTCACGAGATTGATCTTGCAAAAGAACTGGGACCCTCAGGTGGATCAAGCAGGAGGCACTCAATACAAGCCAATGCCCAAAAAAACTGTCAGCATTGCAAATTGAGGTGCTCCAATGGCGGTGGTAGCATTGCCCGCCACTTTTGTTTGGCGAGCCATCTCCAAAAGGTCCGAGGAAAATTTGATTCATTGCTGGAGCTAAGGTTGTCCACCAGATCTCTCAGATTTCTCCTTGACTTGTCAGTTCGAGGATTTATGGATTGACATGAAACCATGTTAAACAGGAACCAGTGTGCCGTCATGCGTCGGTAAGCATCTTCCTGGAATTCGCTTTCGAAGAATGATGAAGAGCGACACAATGGTTGTGACACTCACCTTGTCCCAACTTATTCACAAAACACAAATTGACAGAGCATGCATCTTAACATAAGTATATTCTGGCAAGCCAGGCACTGTCCGGGTCAAAGTCAAAAACTCTTCCACGAGATCCATGATATAGCCATCACAGCACACAGTGAACCCATGCACTGCAAGTGACTAATCATGAATCCATTATGGTTGAGATGTGTTTGAACAGTCTTAACGGTTGCTTAAGCATGTCACACCACAATGTTTATGAGCTACTACTCTCATAAGGAAGTCCAATGACATGTGTTGTGTTCGGTTCGGTTTCCGATTGAAGCTGCCAGGTACAGGGATTCAAGAATAACCAATTTTATGAACATACTGTAACATACTTCACGTGATGCATGTTTGCATTGACTAAACGAAAGTGAAAGTCTTCAGGTCTCGAATAGTGATTGTTTTCCGTTCACTACCTTCCCTTTCAACGGAGCGAGGTTGCGGGCCCTTTTGACCCTATCACTAAATTAAAATGTCGCATGGTTCCTGCTGGTCACACAGCACCATCCACGCAACAGGTCTTGAAAAGGTCGAAGCAGCCAAGAACTGCCTCTTGGTTTCAAAGGGATCGGGATCCAGCGTTGCTCCACGGGCCACAGGCCCACTGAAAAAAAAGCTGTGCATGAACAGCATCACCGTGTCCTGGACACCCTCGTATATCGAGTGGTGACTTGACCAGAAACTTGGACAGAGACCGTGGTCGTGAGTGGGCATGAGACAATGGAGCCCATGGAGCTTCACAGGCGACGTCAGCTGCAATGGATGCTCGCCGAGCATTTTCAAGGATTGGGGTTATACCTTGCCCGCTGGGCCAAATGCAGCTCAAGCTGACTTGCGATGCACTACAGCGCTATCATGAGCGGCCAGAGACCTATTGACCCCTGGTATGGAACAAAACGCCTATGTACGACACAAAGTTCCCCGGCAAGCATCCTTTATTGCCAACAATGGCGTCAATGCGTGAGGCTACAGGAAGATTGGGGCTGGCAGTGTGCCGGCAAAGCTGGAGTTCAGATCGGTAAGTTTTGCATGTGACATCATATTAAACCATTCAGGTCACCACACTGGCCAAGGTATATTTAAGAAACATTACCCCAAAAGATATTGCAGGGTCACACTCTCACCCTTCATCCTCCCCGGACACAGAGGAACCTGAATCAAAAGCTTCTTCATTGGCACCCTTCTTCGGCTTCCGGGGTTTGGCTGCAGCAATGCGACGCTTTGCGTCCTTGATGTCAGCATCAGCCGGAGCCAGGGCCAACTTGCTCCCAGTGATCAGGTCATCCACCTCATTTGGGGATAGAGAGCTCACAGGAGTATCTATCATAGACAGGATCGGATCCATGCGAGCGTCCAGCTCGGATTGATGATTCTCCAGGCACCTGACCTTAGATACTCAAAGGTTTACAACGACCCATGCTAAAAGAAGTCTTTCATGCAGAATGACCCTTGTAAAATTCAGTCCAGTGGCCAGTTCAGAGCAGTTGCGGACCCCGAAGGTCTCAATTTCAGTGAGGCACTTGGGAACATCATTGATCATCCCCTGAACCCTTAGATCCAACAAACATCCCACATCTCAACTTGCAAACTTGATCAAAGCACCCCACAAAGATTGATGCATCTCATGAGATTTTTTTCCACTAAGTTGATTCATGTTGCTTCTTCTGAAAGCTTTTCAAGTCCCTCATAGCAAGCTCCTGTGGACTCTTCTCCTTTGGCATTTTCTTGGTCTTCAGCTGGCCCGTCTTGAGGTCGAAGCTAGGAATGCTCTCGGGGATGTTTGCCAATTGTTTGGCTATGTGCTTCTTGCCTTCCTCATCTCTGCAGCGACCAGAGATTGACACCTCAAAGTTTCAGGAAGTGTTCAAAACTGGGGCTGGAATGCGTTAACAGAAATGACCCCGAAATGACCCTGATGAACTGTGTCAGCCAAGAGTCACCGGATGTTTGCGATGTGCCGTTCATTCCAATCTCCATCACGGACTCCAAGACCTTGAACATTCTGGCATCTTTGAGATGTGGCGCCTGCCAGCCCAGGAAAGAACGTCGGGAAAAGAAAGCTTGGTCAAGAAGGTGCATCACTCCATCAAGGCCTGCGGGTGGGGTATCCCTTTTTGGCCTGAGCCACACACTACTGTTCCAATCACCCTGCGAAAGAATTGGAAGGGCAAGTGAAGTAGCACAAACAACGCCAAGAAACCTTTGGTGATCGAAGATATGAACTCCCGGGCAGCCTTTCCCTTTCCGAATTTCTTTTTGAGCTGAAGCAATGTCACCTTGACCAGTTCAAAAAATCAACTGGGCAAACTTAAATTGTTTAAATTTGCTGGGAACAACTTAGCATCAAACTGTAATGTAAGTATCTTTTCTCTTGTTGGCAGCAAACGATACATAGCGCTCCTCCACCTGGACATTGCTCAAATCTGGATTGGCTATCCATGCCTTGAGCATCGAAAACCTTAGATTGGATTGCCGCTGAAGCTACTCCATTATTATAGGCAGTATATAACGTATATGTTTGCAGAGTATGCCAAAGAACCGCTCCGAGTCCGAGCACATCTTCATCTTCTGAATGAGAGCTGGGTTGCATGAAGACTTCACTGCCCTTCCTAGAGCTGCGTACTGTCTCTTGCGCTCCTCCCTGGGCATCTCACTCGCGGAAGACATCGCTTGGATGCTTTCCAAAGTCTCAGGATCTGGAACTTTGAGACGCTTTGTTCGACTCGATGCAGCCGTGGATGGTGGTGACTGGAGACAAAATGCAGGTGTAATCGTTATTAAAATGTATGATATCATGGTTCAATGGTTCAACTCGTTTACGCCACACCAAACCGTTTTTTGGTCAACCCTCGCCTCAGAGGAAAAGGACAACTTTCGAGAAGGAGTTGTGAGGTCCAGAGATGGCATAGTCCGGAGCTTCTCAAAGCGAGACAGGTCTTCCTAAACTGATTTGGATGAGCCCTGAAAAGAGCAAAGCACTGCACCTTAATTTATACCAAATTCATAGTCCAGACATGTCGTTGGTCCAAGCATCCGTCGAAGGTGAATTCGAAGAAGAGAACTTTTGTTTCTTTTCCGTCGGCTCTGTTTCTGTTTTCTCATGTGGACGTTTCTTGCCTTCTTCCATCCTCTCATCTTCTGGCTTCTTCACACTCTTTGTCACAGGCTCAGCGCCACATTCCTTTTTCTGTTTCTTTTCCTTGGTCGGATCTCCCAGTTCTGCTCCTCTCTTCTTGCCTCCTGTCTTCGCCTCAGTCTCACTTGC
Organism: Durusdinium trenchii; assembly: GCA_963970005.1. NCBI lineage: Eukaryota > Dinophyceae > Suessiales > Symbiodiniaceae > Durusdinium > Durusdinium trenchii. The sequence goes on along the minus strand of CAXAMN010021473.1, from coordinate 1,597,894 downwards.
CTTGTTCTTTTCATTTGTCTTCTTCTTTGACATCGAGTCCGATGCCTCTTCCTTGTTGCTTTTTGTCTTCTCCTCAGTCTCACCTGCCTCCTTCTTTTCCGTGGTCTTCTCCTTTTGCACCGTGCCCACTTTCTTTTTCTTTTCGTCTTCTGTCTTCTCCTGAGTCTCACTTGCCCTTTTCTTTTCATTTGTCTTCTCCTTCTGCTTGGAGCTCGATGCCTCTTCCTTTTTGCCTTCAGTCTTCTCCTCAGTCTCACTTACCTTCTTTTCTTCACTCGTTTTCTCCTTCTGCTTGGAGCCCGATGCCTCTTTCTTCTTGCGTTCTGGCTTCTTCTCAGTCTCACCTGCCTTCTTTTCCGTGGTCTTCTCCTTCTGCTTGGAGCCCGATGCCTTTTCCTTCTCACCTTCTTTCTTCTCCTGAGTCTCACCTTCCTTCTTCTTTTCCGTTGTCTTCTCCTTCTGCTTGAAGCTCGATGCCTCTTCCTTTTTGCCTTCAGTCTTCTCCTCAGTCTCACCTTCCTTCTTCTTTTCCGTTGTCTTCTCCTTCTGCTTGGAGCTCGATGCCTCTTTCTTCTTGCCTTCAGTCTTCTCCTCAGTCTCACCTT
>CAXAMN010021473.1:1564999-1589958 GCA_963970005.1 Durusdinium trenchii | reverse complement strand
GGGGTCCTCTTTCTCCGCTTTGCTGTCTTCTTCCTTTTCTGCACTCTCTCCACCATCTTCATGTTCATTATCTTCTTCCTCTGATGCGCACTCCTCAATCTCCGCTTTGCTGTGTTCTTCCTTTTCTGCGCTCTCTCCACCATCTTCCTCTTCATCATCTTCTTCCTTTGATGCGCACTCCTCTTTCTCCGCTTTGTTGTGTTCTTCCTTTTCTGCGCTCTCTTCACCATCTTCCTCTTCATCATGCTCTTCCTCTGATGCGCACTCCTCTTTCTCCGCTTTGTTGTGTTCTTCCTTTTCGGCGCTCCCTCCACCGTCTTGATCTTCATTGTCCTTATCCTCATCTTCATCTGATGAGGGCTCTTCATTCTCTTCCTCTGCGCTCTCATCTTGCTCCACCTTTCCTGTCTCCTTCTTTGTTTCTTCATTCTCATCTTCCTTTGCTACTGCTCTGTCGTTTTCTGCTTCTCCTGTGCTCTTTCCCTGCTGCTCCTCTTCCGTTGCTGATTCCTCCTCTTCCTCTGTTGCATCCACTCTTTGTTTGTCTGCTGCATCCTCTTTGTTTTCTTCTTCACTCTCGCTTGCGTCTTCCTCATCATCCTTTGTTTTTGCATTCACCTCGGTCTCATTCTCCACAGGGTCTGAGGTTGGATCCGTGGCATCCTCATCTAAGCTTGAACCTGAGGCATCATCATCGGTGGAATCTTCGTCGGCCTCAGAAGGTGTGGGAATAGGGACTGGTGCCCCAGATAGTGCAGCTCTGAAGTGACCAGGCATGGGTTTTGGAATTGGCACGCCCTCATCATCAGAACTTGCTTGATTCATTTCCTCCGGATTGGTCTGATTGCTTTGATCCTGAGGCTCTGATGAACTCGTTGGTGTTGTTCCTTCATTTCCTTCAATAAGCTCACTGATTGAGTTGACGTGAGCCACAGCGGCAAGTTCATCAGGGGTCATGCCACGCTCCTGAGCAGTGATGCGGTCCCTCAATTCCCTGATTTCACGAAGTTGTTCTAATTGCCACTGTTCTAAGTCTTCGTCATTTTGTGGAATTAAACCTTCACCAAGTTCATGCTCCACATCTTCTCCTTCTTCTTCACTTGTTGCCACTTCTCCATCAAGCTCACCTGTCTCCTCTCTTTGTTCTTCCTCTTCACCGGACTCTTCATCGGATTCTTCTGCCTTTGTGTTGTCTCCTCTTTCTGCCCCATCGTCATCTTCAGCCGCACCTTTGTCCTCCTCATGCTCACTTCCATCTTCCAATGACCTGTCATCGTCCGCATCTTCTTGAACATCTTCTTGATCCTTGCAATGGGTCATGATGAAACACCGCCCCCGCCCCATATCTCAACCATGATTTAAAAAAACGAAAACACAACTGGAGGCAACTGATGATCCCCGTGTATCGGGATTGGATTGATACCCTGCTGCAGGGTAACAATACCTGGTATTAAAAGAAAAAAGCAAACCCTGACTAATCACATCATCAGGGACAGAGCCAGGATTGTTGTGGGATTGAGATCTCCTGGGCAAAACTGGTTTGACTGTGAACTAGGCCTGAAACAAGTCGCGGGAAAAATACATAACGCTATTTGGTCGAGATGCTCCCCCACCATCATCTCATCCATGGTAGCTGGCATATCCGGGATGTCGAGCGGGAGGGTGTCCATATCATCCATCGAAGTGCTCTTCCTCGGATCCAAGGTTGGTGGAGTGAGCAGTTGGGGATATGTTCAATCTCAAACCCGTTTGTTCCAATGTCCATGGTTTGTCCAGCGCAGGAAAGGATCTCAGTCTTACGTTTTGATTTCGAATCCGGTGAGATAAAGACATTACCATTTCTTTTTTGCTTCTGATGTTGCAACAAGATGTTGTGACATCGAAGGGCCTCAGATGGATAAGGGTCAAACATATGATGTTGTTTCCAATATGTTCCAATCAGCTGTTCTGAAACCAGTGAATAATTGCTTATAAAGGTAAGGAACTTGCTCAACAATCCAAAGATCAAGATCCTCATCCGTTCTTCCAAAGCCTTGGGAGATGGGAGATGACATTCCTTACAAATAAACCCGATCCAAACAATTCCAAACAACTGTTATGCAAAAACAACTCAGGTGGAAACGGAGCTTCCCCTTTTTGACCACCCTTCGAACAGCCTCGCGAACCTGCTGTTCGCGTGGTACGCGGCATAGGCCGCTCTCCCTCCAAGCCACCCGCATCCACTGGTTCCCACCTATGCGGATGTCTCCTCCAGGAACTAGTTCCATAGATTGTTTAACCGCTTGATGGTCCAGATGCTTTAGCATGCACTTTGCAAGAGTCCTTAGATCAAGAGAGTTCTTTAATGTTTATCCCAAAAATGTCAATCATAATCACCATAACCCTGATGAACTTTGCCAAGCTTCTTCGAAGCTTCCGTCATGGATCTTCGTTGCCGCCGTTCAACGGCATTTCCAGATGCCATGACGCGCAAAGGAAGCCAAATCCCAGTTGAAATCCTGAAGTTCTAAGATACCTGAAGGCTTCCAAAGACTACCTTGAGGATGTTCCGTTCTGCTATGTGGAAGGATGGTGGATGTGGAGTTCAGTGGATAAGATGAGGTTCCCATGGGTTTCTATTGGGTCTTGAGGGGTAGTAGCCTTGTTGAAACACCTTCCCCTTGCTCGCATTTTGAGCCCTGCCAGCAGGCCAGCGAGCCGCGTTGTGGGGGCTCAGATTCAAACCTGGTGATCTACATTCGAACACCCTAGATCCAGGAAACATCAACCATGAAATTTAAGAGGCTACTTCTGGTGACTTGTCTTAAGAGGCTACTTCTAGGCACCCTTTGGAAGGTGCTGGTATATGTAATATATATGTGTATAACTATATATATATATGTGGGATTATGTGTGTGTGTGCTATGTATGCATTCCATATATGGATGGTCGATTTCGTCTACAGCCAAGGTGCTGGAAAGAGCCCGGCCGGAATCTCCTTCTCCTGACCCACGTAGCTCACCTCGTAGGTCTCCCGCAAGGGCACACAAAGCCAAATCCTCAAAGTGAGCGAAGTGGGGAGGTCCCACCAGATGGTCGAACCAGAAACGGTCAGAGAGTATCAGCTGAGAAGGGGAGTTGAACTGGGGTAACTTCACTGTGGGTCATGTCACCGGGATACCGACTGGTTGGTCTACGAAAAGTCAAGCTGCATGGCTTCAAGACTGGCTTCAGGTTGGCTTCCCATCCTCACTTTTGAGGGGGAGCGGATTTCTTTTCCGAAGGGTGGGACCAATGGACTGGAATAGATCCTTCCGAAGAATGGGTGTTCAAACGAAAACAGACCTATAAGATCCTATAAGTGGTCTGCATTTCAGAACGGGAACTGCCAGCGACCGAATTAGACCTTTGGTTTGCCCCTTCGCCTATGCTTCGCCCCTTCCTCTTCCCAAAACAGGCACTACATCACAAGGTTGAGTCAACAAACACGGTGAAGAACTCCGAGTTTAAGCAGTGAAAAGAATCCAAGACCTTATGGGGTCGTATGACGTCTTATGTGGTGTCGGGTCTTATGAGGTTTCAGTCGTTTCAGCCAGCTCGCAGCCGACCAGCCCCAGCCAAGAACTCCGCCCAAGGGGCAGTAAAGTTCCAACCTGCAAGATGGATAGAACGTCTCAAAGTCCCAGAATGGCACTGAATTTCTGGTGAACGGCGGTGTATCTCTCTTAGCTTGGGAAGCCACGGAAAACCATACACTCACCTTTAGAAGACACATTAAACCAACAACATGTTGGGGTGCGAAAACCTTAGAATTTGAGGAATTCACAAGAGTTGCACATCAAAGATCGTTGAAGCAAACAGGTCAGTGCATGTTGTCTCCTTTGGTTGGCTGCCTGACTGCCTGACTGCCGGACTCCTTGACCCAGTGATGTAGACTCGAAAAGTGCTGAACAACAACACGGTGCCTGGACTGGTGCCTGGACTGCCATGCTGCTCATGTCGTCCACAAATAAAAAGAGTTTTGAGTCGAGAGTGCTTTGGACGTTGCTAGGCTAGGATACTATACAGTAGATGCTTCTCAACTCAAAGTGTGCCACTTGCTTTTCAGAATGTACTGCTGTTGCATGTCGTATCCCTCAATCAGTCCGGGAGGGAAGGAATAGCTCTGCGGCTCAGTCCCGCAGCGGCTCAGTCCCCCGGCCGTGCAACAGAACAGTGGAGCCAGCGGCCCCACCAGTGAGAGCCTCCAGTCGAGTGGACCGAGGCCCGACTTGGCTAGACATACTCGACGTGCGGCGAACCTCGCTACAGTATGTGTATGTGTTGTAGTGCAAAACCTCTTCCCAACGTGATCGTTTTTTTTTCTGTGAACCTGATCGTTCTTATGCAAAGTCGCTGTAGACACCCAGTCAAAGACCTCGATCAATTCTTGCGCAGGGCAAAATGACCTCTATGCAGTCTATGCACCCTCTGCATCCATCTGCGAAGCGTCGAAGCGCCTCTTCCAACGTTTAGAAGCCAACTTGGCACAGGTCAGGAAGATCACACATCCAAGGCCTAGCAAAAGTCGCGCTTCGAAGCGTCGATCGGACCTTTTCTGGGACGTCTGTTTCCTGCTCTTCCTGCGTTCGACCAAATGGTTGGGACCAGGGGACAGGAAACGCCACAAGTGAGACAAATCGACAGGATCAGCAGGAGTTGAACTATAGACTGTGGATCATGGCACTGGGATAACCGGTTGGCCTACCTGGAAAGTCAAGCTACATGGACCATGGCTCCAGCTTATGGCCCATCCCCACATGACTGGATCATCCTCTATAAACCTCATCTGGTGAAGAAAATCACTGCACCTCACGGACTGAAACGACCGACGAGTCCATGGTTTCTCACGCTGTTGTCGCTCATTTCTTCGCTTGAAAAACTTCGATTGGTGCTCGGTGGGACATCATCCAAAGACCCATGTCATGACGCCGAAAACCCATTTGACAAGAGCAACAAGGAGTCATTGTAAGGCGGCTCTTCTTTGGACTTACTGAGAAAAAAAATGCGAAGAATTGCTGTGTATGTTCATTGGTATTCTGCATGTGGGACACTTCACTTTCCGATTTGTGTGTCACCTCGGGTATATCGATTCGAATACGAAGACGTGGTACGAACACGGTTTGAGCCAGTGGAGATGAGATCATCCTCGCGACTTGAAAATTGCGACTGAAAACCCTGGAAGTCCAGTCGACTTAAAATAAATACCCGAGTCGAGTCTATAGGAATTTCCTTTACTTCAGTGATGCAAAATATAGTGTTTTGGACGTCAAAAAAAAACATACGGAGCCGTTCATAAGACCTATATAACCCTTCGAAACAGTGATGGTTCCCTCAGCGCCCCTGGACCATCCTGTCTGGTCGCTCGAGATCGAGCTCGCTGTGGTGCTGGGTGGGTCCACTGTGGACGGGGGTACGAATCGGTACGGGATACGCATCAAGATCCCATGTGCGAGAACGGATGAACCAGGCAGCCTCCCCCTCCGGATTCCAGAGGAAATCTCATGATGCCTATTCTTTGTCCGCGCCTAGAAGCAAGGTCATCCAGTTGGTGTCCTTCAGCTTCAAGGCCTTACCCATCGAGGGCGCCCGTTGGATCGAAGGAATGGAACGACACACAAACCGCTCATGAACCACGGGTGTGTAACACACTCAAAGAATGGGAACGACCTGGTGTAGTGTAAAAACCCCTTAACACTACCAGCTTGGTGGTTTGGGATTCGAACCCTTCAAAGAATGGGCCTGGAATCCTACGAACTCGGGGGAGTGGGCCCACCCAGGTCGCGAGGTCGGGGGGTCGGATCCGAGCCAAACCGGCCAATGGTTGGGACTGGGGAGTTCCATCCAGTTCTCAATCTGGTTGGGGCTGGGTTTCCCCCCAACTGACCCAACTTGCACCTCCGGCCCTCAAAGTTCCTCCCCCCCCCCCCGAGTCCTTAGGCTTCCTCGAATCACCCAGAAACTGGGATGACTGCACACCGATCGTTTGGGCCCTTTGGGGGGTCGGATCGGGGTCGGATCGCGCTCCGACTTCGCTCCGAATTCGCTGAGCTCTCGGAGTCGCCCATCCTGCAGACCCATCGATCGATCATCGAAGCGCGCACGAAAAAGATCGAAAAGCTTGGGCACCAACCACCTCTGCCACCATCTTGTAGACATACTGCGACCTAGGTTGCCAAACAGAGTGAATCTCTTTCGTCTACGGTGCCCTGAAATCGGAAGCTGTTCGTAGCTCCTGAACCTGCTCTCTGTTGAAACAATGCTCCAGACTTGAAAGCCTGATGCAATCCCGAAATCTGTCTCTTCGACTTCAGAAATGGGCTTTTGAAACATCAAAAAACTTTCCGACACCCGACACACCCGGCTTTGGCAGCGAAGGTCCCGACTTCGGTCTCCGAGTCCAAACAGTTCCAACTGCCCGGCCAGGCAGAGGCTTATCCTTTTTTTTCCTCTCACAATGCGCAGCAAAATCTCAAAAGGCCAAGTTGTATGGACATTCCAAAGCGAAAAGCCATAAACACATCGAGCCTGGCAACACTGGCAAGATCCCTCTGGAGCCCTCCGAACGCGAAGGCCCTTGGTTTAAAGGCCAGCACTTGGGTCGAGGTCGTTCCAAACGAGTCCTCCAATGTCCTCCCTCCAGCGGCAACCACTCGATCAGGGCATCGGAGCCACGGTCCCATCCGGCTCTAGGTCCCCTGACTTGTCCATGTGGACGCCCAACATGTACTTCACCTGGCTAAAGCCGATGATGATGGCCGCGCCCGAGGTAAAGCCTGGCGCACCCGAGGTAAAGCCAAGGCAGAAGCCGAGGGTTGGACCAAGCCTCACAAAAGAATCTGATTGAGGCGCATCCTTGATGAAGTTGCATTACATGTGCAGGGAACAAATGCCACCCACACCACGCTGAGAAGGCATCATATATCAGCAAGTGGCCATATCTAGCTCAAGAGAAGTCTACTAATGGGCATGTTTGTTCAACCATCTGCAATGTTCATAGAGACTTCGTCTAACAGATTGAGGGTTCACATGACTTGGAGGAGCATTCACCCACACCTTCAGCAGCCAACCACAGAAGCAATCAAGACAAATGAGAGGAACGACAAGAGGCATCAACAGACACAGGGAGCTCATACATCGAGAGCAATATACCTTCTCAAATGTTCATTGTCATAATGTATAGTATATACCTGGACCCTGAAACGATGTCTTTTTCCGTCTCGCTGGAAAACATGATGCAGAAAACATGCAATAGAAAGCATGACAACAAAAAACAACGCAGGGTAGAAGTAACGAACATCGACACCAAAATTGTTTCTTGCTTTTTGCTGGGTCAGGGAATATCTCCTCCTTTGAATGCACGTCCGCAGCCGGAGCTTTGGATTGGTTAGGAACACCCAGCTTCAGGCTGTTTTTAAGATTGCTATGTAAGTGCAATAAATCAACCAACACATCTCTTTCAGAATCCGTGCGACTTGCACTCCTTTTCCACTCACTCTCCACTCCACTCGCTTTCCACACATACCCTACCTGGCCCTACCTGACCCGGCCCACTCGACCGGACCGAACGGCAGGCCCCACCGCTGGTGACCGGATGGCCCAGGAAGGTCACCAGGAAGCCCATCCTGACCGAGGCGACCGGGGCGACCGAGGCGACCGGGCCGTAAGACCGAAACGGCGCGGGGGAAGCCGGAAAGGAACCGGCCAGCGGTTGTGGAAGCAGCGGTTTCTGCACCAAAGGATGCCAAATGAAGAAGGAAGACCATATTTGGGGGAAGTCTCGTGGGGAGGGAGTGAGCACCAAGTGTATTGGGAGGAACAAAACAAAGGGGTCAAAAATACTTGAACAAGCTATAGACCAGGATCATCCTGTCTGGGTGTCCAATAGACTACCCTATTCCCTGCTTATAGGCCTCCATTGGGCACCCGTTGAAAAGCTATAGAGGCTTTGAACTATGAAGTTCCTGAGTTTGGATCCGGGGCCAGTTCCTGGCAGCTGCTTCATCTCCTGAAACCGCTGGTTTCACCTGGTTGATCTGCTTGGGGATGGCCGCCCTCATCCTATCTCTAAGGTCCATCCTGGGCTCCCGGTGCTTCAACGATTTGCTTGTGAATCGAAGGTCCGCTTCAAAACATGTCAAAAACATACACCCAAAGGTATCGAACGTACCCCCGGACTGGCTGCAAAACCACACTGGCTGCTCGGCAGCTCGGCAACAAACCACACAGATCTGTCGTCCATCCCGCTCCTCAAAACCATCGCCAAAATCCTCAGGTCGACTGAGTGAAGCGACTGTGACCAAGTCTCCACAACCCATGAACCACCCACCATCATGATCCAGGACGCACGGCAGTCGTAGTATGCTCGATCAAGAACTCCTTGTTGGCTCTGTCTGGTGTACGGAGCATCTACGGCTAGGAGTGGCCAACAAGTTCAGTGGCGACCGAGGCAAAACGAGCACCTGTCTCTCAACGGCGCCCAAAAACACACACAAAAAAAAACACCTGGATTCATACATGATTCTACTACGCCCAGCCTACTATACACCCATGTTGCTTCGTTGGCGTCGTCGTCTTCGTTGATCCAAAAGGCTGGATGATCCCCATGATGGCAGAGGTAAAAATGGCCAGCTTGATGTACCTGGCCCCCAGCTTGATGATCCCAAGAAGTCGAGCTAGAAGCACCAGTCGAGCTAGAAGGGCGATGTGGACGCCATGAACTTTGGGCGCCCTAGATTCACCGTACGTCTCACACTGCATACTTGAATCTTCTGGTGGGAAAACGTGGTCGATCGCTGTCTCATGCATTTACACTGCCAGGTGATCCTCCCTTCCGCTGGTCGTTGGCCCTCAAGCCTTTGGTCGCCTTGCAAGTAAGGTCGTGCGGACTTCGGGGCGCACTCATTGGTACAGTACTCCTGCATCTGCTCATCAAGGTGGATCTGTCCTTCGCCTTCTTTGTGATGACCTTGCGAGAAGGGAGGAATCTTGGAAATGAAAAGGCATCAACCAGAGTTCAGAATGGGTGATAGCAAACCAAATACCTTCATGAACGCTTTATATTATATATGCCCTAGGGACAAGCATGGAAGAGAAAGAACTCCCCACGTTCTTGGGGGTCTTTCCTATAGTCTCATTTTCGCATCTGCGAAAGCCAAAAGCGTAGCTTATCACGTGCACTGACACAAATGAAATCAGCCATCAATAGCCCCTTTCTGCCTGTGCCTGCATCTGGACGAAAATAACGCCAACAAGTGTGTACAGTAAAATGAATCAAAACAGCTAGTAGCAAGGACGCTATGCTCGGTGGAGGCCATCGCAAGTAGATTGGAGGCCATCACTACTAACTAGTAACAAGAGGCTACTACACCTCACAAGGGCAAGGCGGCAAGGCTGTCATCGGGCGTCCCAACCAGGCTCCCATCCAGGGCCTCGCTTCGCAACAACCGCGCGGCCCGGCACCGGGGCCGGCCCCACCCGCAACAACCGTGCTCGGTCATCAAAGAGTGCGCGCTTCCTTTAACTGTTGGAGAAGGAACAAAATCACATGGTGCAGGAACATTGATTCATGCCTGGAACCCCAAACAGAAACAAATGGTTCCAATATGGCAATTAAGATCCATTCTGGCTGTTCCATGAGACAGACTGATGCCCTGATCATGAGGGATACACTCCTCAAGCTGGGAAGAACTGTCGCACCAAAGGTTGCGATTGCGGGGGCAGAACAATCGTCTTGGTCCGTGCACCTCTCAGGGTGGGCCCCGTTCATCACCCCAAGAACTGCATCCCGCACGTCGAACTGTAAAACAACAAAATATCCTGGTCATTCATGTATCTTCATCGCATTTTCTGGGCCCGTCCCAACGCGGAACTTTTTGAAGAGAAAATGGCTCCGAGTGAGTGTGGGAAGGAGCCCTTCAAAATCTTCAAGGCTCCGGAGGGCAAGAACGCCTCGCATCTTTGTGTCCTTTTGTCATTTATCCTGATTTCCACCTCTTCGATGTACTCGCAGGTCAAAAAAAGAGGGATCCAGTAAGCCCGAACGACGAGCAGCGATGATCCTCGAGCGCAGTCAAACACAAAACAACCCCCAGGTCAAGCTGGAAAATTCACATGGAGTGAAGTCCTTTACAACCACCTATAGCCCAAGCTTCAAGTCCTTATTTTAGTGGCAGCTGAGTGAAGTTGATAACTCTTCTTTTGCACCGTCGTGTTTTTCTTTGTTTCTTTTCTTTGTCCATCTCTGGACAGCTCGATCCGCATCTTCATCCCCTGGGTTTCCGGGCAGATCTCCGCCATCGGACCTTCCAAGCCTGCGTTCATGATCAAGGACACCATGGCCACCGGCCCCACCTGCGACAAAGACCGTTCGAGCCAGCACTGGTGAGGAGAGACCGTCCCTCTGAGTCGACACGGATCCCTTCAGAAGCTGTGGAGTGATTGTCCCAAGGTGCATATGAGTGCTTTCGGCCTGAAGAGGGGTGTTCTCTGCGCCCAAATGAAAGGGTTTTATGGATCAACCATCGACAAGTAGAATTCGTGTAGTACTGTCAATAGCTTTTTGATTTGCGTTACTGTGCCGTCTCAATCATCGACGACACTGGTCTCGAAAAAACGCAAGTGATGGGATGAGACCCTTTGAGAAGGTGGAGTTGCTGAAGAGAAAGACTCCGACGAACACATCACATGGAAATGGAATACCCGGGTATTCCATCCAAAGGACCATGCCGTCCACTTCCACGTGAGGTGTTTGCTGTAGCTGTTTGCTCCAACCTTGCAAATCAACACTTCAAGAGGTGAAGAATAATGAAGGTCTCCCCACTACCTACCTGACTACCTGAGGAGATCTTGGTGCCTTTTTGCTGAGCAGATCACACTCTCCTGGGCTTCCCAGCAGCTAATTGCCGCGATTGACCGAAGGCAGCATAGACCATGCCTGGTACACACCTGGCCGTTTCGAAAACGGGCAGAGTCCGGCGAGCTGGACGATGGGGTTCGCCATGGACAACCACATGGCGTCGCCGTTCGCCGTCGCTGTCGTCGGCACTCAACTAGTTGATGTCCGAGAATTTTCGTGACACCTTTGGCCAACGCTACTAGGGGCTCCTGGCCTTACTACTAAGAACAAGAAGCTACTAGGGGCCGGCCTTACTACTAGGAACAATGTCTGCCATTAGAAACCAGAAATAAATAGAATTAGAATTGAGTTGTCAGTGGATCTCCGCTCCGTCTTCGAGAAACCACCCGAGTACCCTCCCCAAACCCTCCGATTCGACGGCCCGGGACCGGGGGTCCCGGGTCGGGTCGGTTCACAAGAACCGAACGAGAAGATCCGGAAGTCATGGAGAGATGAAGTAGGATATATCCGCTAAGACCGTGACGCGGTCTTAAACTCAAGGTTGAAGATGGATATAGACCAAAACCACGACCAAAACCACGGACATGTCCAAGAATGATGTTGTGCATCCACAGGTTTCTTCGCATTCTGACGTCGCACGCACTCGTTCCCTTTTTACGACTTGAGCATGCGAACGGAGATGCCCTTCGGGATCCTTCGGGTGTGTTTTCACTTTCAGGTTTTTGGATTGGTTTGCAAAGGTGGGTGGCGTGCAAATGTTGCTGAAGATGATTGCTCCAGCTTGTTGGAGTTGTACGTTGCTTTTGCATTGGACACCAAGTCCATGATGCCGGTTTACCTGAGGACTCTCAAGAAGAAAACAAAAACTCGTGAATCTGCCTATGTGTTCAGGGAGGAGTCAGCGCAAGCAGACGAGTTTCGAAGTGATCTGAACACGCAGCTTCGTTCGTTTGTTCGATTTTCAAATGGCTGATTGAATCAAAGCATTGGGCGAAAGTTTCAGTTTACTGAGGTGGGCTACGTCGCCTTGGGTATCTTAGTGCAACCTCCTATGTTGATGGACAGTTCATTTTCCCTCACGGTTCGGCAACGTGTCAGAATCTGTGGGATTTTTCCATCAGGGTCGTCGATCTACTTATAATCTGAAGGCCTCCTGGCATCCTTTCAATGGGACGAGTCGGAGGCTCTTTCATAGTTGGCTCCACTTTCGAATTGCACAGGTTGAGGATTTTAAGTTCAGTATGTCTACCTTACGCTGAGCTGAGGGTAGCCATTGCATGAGACGCATGCGTGAAACGACAAAGACCAAAAAAACCATTGGTTGGGTGTCTCCCTATTAAAATACACACCCAGATCCCAAATGCATCACGTAGAGATCAACTGTTCTCAATGTTTTGGTGATAAGTCCAAGATAGTACGACAGTCTTCCCACTGAGAGGGGAAGACTCATGACTCGTGCACGGGTGGCGGACTCCTTCTGGACCTGAAAAGGTTTCTTCTTGGTGCTTCTGGTCGCAGTAGAGGTTGTTGTTCGGGTCCAGACTGGATCTGTTCTTGGCAAGGTCCGTCTAAGCTCCCCACGCAGCGTACATGCCATAGATGTAGGGCAGTCCTCTGACTGGTTGAGTGTTTCAGAGTCATGGCATGCCGTGCCTGCCTAAATACATCCGCAAAATAGATCTCTCTTGAATCTCCTGCTTGTTGAATGATGGATTGGCTCCATGTACACCTTGTTTGTCAGGGTCAGAAGTAACAGGAAAATGAGATCCTGGCTCTTCCAAGTGAAACGGCTCAGGTTGATATCCCCAAGAACTAGATGGATTCTCCGCTGACTAGGTGGATGGGGCCCTCATACTAACCAGGAGGTATTCAAAACTGCAGAGAAACTGCAAAGGACTGTGAGCCAATCTCAATGTCAAAACTTCATCAACACAGTTTTGGAGATTTTTGGAGGCCTCCAGCATGTATGTTCTTGTCGATCTTCCCACTGAAATACTAGTTAGTGCCCCCAGACAAGTCTTTGATGATCGGCTTGTTAAGCATAAATGGCTTCCCCAGCTTAGAGGCAAAAAAGTCCGAGTTTCATGACGATCATCGACCAGGGGGCTCGACAATGAACACACCATCAAACCGCTGCAGAAGCAAGTGGTCTTATGGGGTCTTTAGCATTTGATCGGCTCAGAAATTCCACATCTGCCCTTCCACACTGAGCCTGGAAGAGGGTCCAGTTCTGAATGTTTGCCAGCAAAGCACTGGTTCCACTGAGAGCACAGGTTCCACAAACACCTACGGAGTTTCGAAATCCTGCAGAACATCTCCACTGCATCGACGCAACTCTCGACGCCCGGTCTCGCCCCCCCCTCCTGCGATGCTGGCGTAGGACATGCTCTGCGGAATGACCATCACGCCGACCTGATCGATCCAATGCTCTGCTTCGTGCCCGACCTGATCCTGTCGGAAAGAAAACGAAAACCGAGGTTTTCTACGCGGCTCTTATACATCTTCTTTGCGGCATAATACGGCTTGGGGGTTGCACCACGCAATCTGCAAGATCCAAGCAGCGATGAAACTACATGGGACAAAAGCAGTTGGGCGCCACTTAGATTGCGGATGTCTGCCATTCACAGTGGTGTCAAAGTAGATACACTATGATACCCTATCTGGAGAGTACATTGCACAGAGTGGTATGTGTATAGATGGCCCGCGGGCGTGCATACATCTCAAAACTGCCATCACCGCTCCCAGATTGAAGCTCTTCTTGTCCCAGTAGGAGAAGCGGAATGTATTTAAGTATATCTAAGTGCCTTCCTATCCAGTCGGAAGTCATCAAAGCTTGTCTTCAACCCCTCAGGAATCTGTGATCAAACCTTGGCTGTAGAAAGAACACCTCTCCCAATGGGCATCTGGGCTGGACCGACATGTTTCATGGAAACCAGATCTGGTTCTCTTGAGTTGGGTAGCTCAAGTGTACGCTTCAGGCAACGCCAGATCTCATTTCTTCAGTATTTCACTAGTACCAAAAAGATCTCCAAGTACAACTGTCCGGCAAGCAGTTCGCTTCCACCTTTCAACCCGGCCCAAGAACTCTCCCGGTTCGCTTCCGTTCGATTTAAATGGGAACGACCTGGTTGTGTAGCGTCAAATCTGTAGAACAGCTCGGTGCTTCGGGAAGAACAGGCATTGTTTCATGGGCGACCGGAAGCCGAACGGGCTACCCTGTTTCCAAAGTCACATGGAGCCTGCAAACCACTGGTGCAGCTAGAGGAGAAATGTCGAATGTCCCATTCTAAGGGCCCATGTGGACTCACAAGTCCTGGCACCTCTTCCACCAAACCATGGAAGATTGACTTCCCTTATACTGTTCATTTTGGGTGGTCAACCAGGGTGCCTGGCTTGGGAGTCGATCTCCTCCGGGTCGACTGGCCTCCGCACCTTCACCACCTTTCCTCCACCCCGCTCGCGTGCCGTGCGGCCGTCAAGCCGGCGATCAGATCCGCTCGCAAGGATTGGCCCGTCACCGTGCGTGTCCAGCTGAGCAAAGGAACCTATAAAGGCGTCGGCGTGGGACGGCGTCGAGGAAAGGAAGCGAGGGAAGGCCTGCAACCCGCAATGGCATGAGAATCTCCTGAGGGGGTCCTGGACATCTATAGTTGATCGCACATAGTTGGCTTAGTTGGTTTTTCATAGGTTTTCTTATGCCATCCTTCCGTGAGCTTCGCTCCACGCCGGGCCGTCGCTGGGCCCCCCGGACGCGGCGTTGCAGGAATCGCCCCAGTCGCCCTTGGGCCTGCAGAAAACACGCCGAGGTGGTCGGCTCCTCTCCACTAGGTTGTGCATGTCTCATCGGTTCTGTCTTGACTATCTTAGAAGAGTAGAAAGACTGGTTTCACAGAGTTTCACATGGTTTCACAGGGTTTCACATGGTGTCACAGGGTTTCACATGGTGTCACATGGTTTCACATGGTTTCACAGGGTTTCACATGGTGTCACATGGTTTCACTACTCTTGAAAATAGTAGATCAAATAGATCCGTTGCGTCCCAAGTCCTCTGGCGTTCGACATTCTTGAATGTGTTGAATCTCTCTGCCTCAAGCTCTCTGCATCTTAGATGACATGACACAAACGCACAAACACTCTTCCATATGTACAAATGATATCAAATGCTTGGGAGCTTGAAGGTTAGGATACCAAACCGGTCCAATGTCAGTCCCCATCTTTCATCCCAAACAACAAGACCAACAACAAGCAGTTACTAGCTAAGCGATTCGACTCCCTAGTTCGCAGCTCCTTAGTTCGTTCAAATGGGAAGATGTATAATGTATACCTTTTCGGCTCCAAAGTAATGCTAGTTTCACAGTTTCACCTATCCCTCATATTAGGTTGGAACCCATCGCTCTTAGGGTGGCCATCGCTGGTAGGTTGGAGGCCATCGCAATTAGAGACGACGTACTCGTGTCTTCAAATGTCATCAAGAATACACTGGAACTAACCTGGAAGTGGACGGCATGGCCTCTTGGAAGACCATTTTCCTCTACAAACAGGGTATTTTCCACTTCCAGGTTAGTTCCAGGGAGAGTCTCTATCATGCTGCAAACGCGCACCAAGCCGGACATGGACGACCTGGCCGCCCGATTCGGCCCGAGAGACGCGTTGGCGGCCAGCGGCCTCTCGCATCACTTCCACTGGCAACTTTTGAGACCTGGGCAAAGGTGGAAGAATGGGTAGCAGCTAGCATCTTTGGTCCAACGGTTTGGCAGGAAGACCAGATTCCATGTCCAGAGTTCATGGTGTTGAGTCTTTGGATTGGAAGCAGCGACGAAGAACCGTGTTTTTCCAACATCGACCCACCTTGAAACCGTCTAGCGTCGATTGACCAGGGGAGGGAATCGTCGACAGCGACACGTGGCGCAAATCGCTCGGCAGAAAACGAGGCAAATCGACGCCACATCGGTGTAACCGATGATCTGAAAGTCCACATCGCTTTGGACTGAACCGCCAAAACCAAACAAGGGCATCGCTACCAGTAACAAGGGCATTACTACGAGTAGCAAAAAGCAACCTGTACCTTCCATCGATACACTAAAAAGTGCTACAATTCAAAAAACGCTCATTTCAACAAAAAGCGCTACAATCATCCAAAAAACGTACATGTGGATATTTGTATGCCCCACCATGATCCCTTTACAGGTTATCGCATGCACACACACAACATCCTGGTGGAGATCACCGCCAACAGATCTTTTTCTTTGCCCGGCCCGGAGACTCAGCGGCTACAGTTGGTAAAGGAGTGTCGCCATTGGCGCTGGTAGCTCATCAAACTCACTTGGATTGTTCGAAGCGGACATGTTCTGGCATGCTGCCTGCGGCTAGTTCTGGCAACCTTTCCGATGAAATCCTCATCGGACCAACACATCCAAACTGATGGGTTGATGGCAAAACCTGCCGTCAAAAGATCGTGTTCAACTGCTTGCCTTAGATTGCTTGCCAGGAAAGAGATGGGAAGGGTACCTTGCCTAGATAGATATAAGTGGGTTTCCCTCAATACAAAGTTGACCAAGTGCAAACAGCATGCACTATGTGACCCTGCATGTGAACCTTGGGCCGCATTCGGAACAATGCCAAGCCGTTACGGGCAGTCAGGCTGCTGAGGCAAGCATACGACTCCTGAGGTTGATCCAACTAGTACATCTTATAATCACCACGCTCCACAAGACCTATGGAAAGTTCCCCATCAAAGGACAACTAAAGGTACATATTTGCTAAGCATTTCCAGCTTCCACCATCGCCCAACCAGCAGAAATAGCTTCCTCTGCAGCCGGTCGATGAAGGAACATCCCATTGCTGTAGAGAAGTCGCCAAAACTTGCAGCTAGACTTGTTCATAAGCTTCATGACTTCCACAATGTCGCGATGCAATGGTTCCTGGGTTGTTCCAACATGTTGCAGCAGTTGATCCATATTCAGATCACGATTGAAAAAGTTAATTAAGCCCAAGATCTAGACAAGGGGCCAACGATGCAGTCTCCACCAAGGCCAGCTCTTCTTCGAGCCAGGCCCCCAAGCAGGCCGTGTCGTGTCCTTTTCCTCCCCCACAAGGGAAACACTTCGACCTTCAGGGTTGGGGAGGGCAACCAGTTTGGCTGGGTGATCCGAACGTTAAATCAAGCCCCGTAGTAGACAAGGAACCCCTGCTGGATTTTGAAGAGCTTTTCGAGAATTCAGTGATGGATGTATGCTTCTTGTACTTCGCACAATATGCAGAGAAGCGTTGAAAGGCGGCATCCATCTTCTTCCAAATGGATCCCCCACCAAAGTGGCCAACAGCCATCAGCTCCACAATGATGCTGGCATTCTCATCCTTGCCGTACCCTATGTGATAAGTGTGGGCTGGGTCTGTCCGGATCAGCTTCGTGCAAGACCCACCAGGAAGGTCGAATAGAAGGGATCTCTGATTAGCTTTGTAGGGCGAAGGGTTCTCATGGTCAGGTAGCAAGTTTCGCAGACCCCCCTCAGGTGAAAGGTCCCACCAATCCTCAGGAAGGCGTATACAATTCCAGAACATAGCCCTTACCGAACCTGAAGATTAGACTATCTTAAGACTATATCTTTCTAACAATATGTGCTATAAATCTGGAAAGAGTCCGGGCATGCGCAGTGGTGGCACTTTCTTTGGACGCGAGCTTGAAAGCCGGTCTTGAGCTTGTAGACCTTCCTGAGGAAAGGCCAATCGCCTTTGACTCCACAAAAAATTGGCCGCAGCTTCACACTAGCCCCATCGATGTTGGCCTCAGCAGTGGCAAAGGCCACCAAATGGATCGAGGTTGGGCCATATGTACACCCCATGAGAAAGCTCCGGGATTAATGGTGTACAACCCGAAACCGGCAATACGCATGCACCCCAGACCATTGAAAAACACACCCCAATGCGTTTGTGGTGAAATGAAACCCAGGAACCTGGAATCCCTCGCGGTACAAGCGGTTCCAATCATCCACCAGCGCATGGATCAATGCATCGAAGGTCTTATCATTCTTGGCATACATAGCTGATGGAACAGCCGCATACAAAAGTCGAGTGCAATAGGTTGATCTGTCAGGGGTGTGAACCATAGGTGCATGCATGGATGCAAATACATCATGCATGAATGCATGGACATGACCACCCAACTGTTTCAAACACCAACCTTTTCATATTTGTTTGGTTGTTGAAGTTCGTGATCAGCGGCTGGAAGCTGAACACCATTATGGGCCGTTTGTATCTACCACGACCTTCGTCCCCATGCAATGCCATTGGCAGGCAATATCGATATTCTGATTCATCAAAATCGTTGAATAGGGGCAAAGATGGGTCCACTTCCCGATAGGCCCGCCACCAGTCGAGTAGGATGTCGGAAAACGCCGCAAAGTCTTCACCACCTGATCCGCCAAGGAAGAAGTGGCCCCCAAGGTCAAAGGAAGTCTCCATCCACTCGGACAGAGGCAGCGTTGGGAAGTCGGTGTTCACCTCACATACCCTACCTTTCATAATCTTCCGCACAGGTGTCTTGACGTGAACCACCTTGCAAGGAAGCCTTCTACCAGTTCTGGCAACATAGCGGTGAAGTTGACGGCACGAGTTTGTGGTGCTTGAAGCTAGCGATGAAAGATTGCGATCTGGAATTCCTAAGTAGTACACTCACAAAACCGATGATTCAGGACACGCTGAAAAACAGTCGGTTAGTGCTGCTGGGTTTCCGTGTTTTCTGAACTTCTGGGATAAAAGCCCTGCAAGGCGGGTGGCCCTATAACATGGTACAGAGCCTGCTTCCACCCCAAGCACCAACTCCTCAGCGATGTCCACATCGATGGGGCCTAGGGCCACAGGTTGGTTGCATGATGAAATTCTCAAACAAATAACAAATGGCACATCAACTTCCCTGCGCATACCCATGAATTTCAGACCCCGATGTGAGCCGAGAAACTCTGAGCGTCATCTTGCTCACTTTCACCTGCCGGACGGGCGCATGGCTAGTTGCATGATGATATATATCATATCGTGAGTCCACGCGCACGCACGCGCAACAATGTCGACCTTTTGGGCATCTAGTTGAGCTCGATCAAAACCTAAAATCGTGGGACATGAGCGGCCGCTGCGAAATGAGCGCTATCCAAATCCAAACAGCTGTTGATCACGGTACTTTTACCAGCTCCAACCGACATGTACTGGTTTTGAGGTTCACTCAACATCCCACAGCCCTATGCCTGCTACATGCGGCCCAAAAACCTACTCTTCTGCATCTTTAGATGCCTTTTTTTGGCGTTTATTGGCCCCTGCTTTTGCTTTGGCCTTTGCCCGTTTTTTTGTAGCCGCTTTGCGACTACCACCATGCTCAGACTTGACCTTCTGCTTCTTCACTCCCCTGAGAAGCTGGTAGACTCCCATGAAGCCATGCTTCAAAATCATAAAGGAGTTCTAGATTTCTAGAGTCTAAGTTGGTGGCTTGGCACGGACCACAAAATTGTTGAGGGTCACATCCAACTTGGTGCACTTGGCGTAAAGGCCTTGGAGCTCCGCCTCGAAGTTCCTGCAGATCGGCCAAGTTCGTGAAGAAGGAGGGGTGGTGGACTGGGCTTCATGGGCACGCACACGCAAGCGCTCCTCCCTGGGTCAACCAAGATTTCCCCCTGGATGTCCATCATCCTTTTGTGTGTAATTTTCAATTGCGCAACAACTTGATCGATTTGATCTGCCAGCCTAGGCTGATTGAGTTCATGTATCCACGCGCATATCGTTGAAGCTAGGTTCTGGTGAAGCATATTGCATTCAAGAAGCTCAGTGGACCGGCTTGAGTCGATCCCATGAAGGTTGTCCTTGATATTTTTATAAATAAATACATATATATCATATACAAACGCACGATATGCTGCAGGCAAACCGTTCGCTGCACGCCGGGTCACTAAGATCCTCTGCGTGTTGTCCAGTTTGCGGGTGCAAACTGACACAAAAGAAGGTAGCAACGAGGTTTGAGACGCATTCTGCTTCAGACTTGGGTAGCACAGCCTGAGCTTGCAACACGTGACCAGGACTACCGACTACCGGGGTGTGTCAAGGAACCCAAAAACTGAATCAAGAAACTTGAAGGAAGATGAATCAGCCCTGACAGATTGATTCCTGTCACCGTCTGGATCCTCAGCCTGGGTCTTGTCAATCACAAAGTCGGTTAGGCTGCCTGAGTTGGCCTGCATCGATGGCACGAAGTTGGAATCAAGCAGAGCAGCATCTTCGTCCTCCAATCACCGGGGCTATTGGCTAATTGGCTGATACATGGCAAAGAGCTAGCAGTTTCAAATAGCCAATCGACACCGATATTAGACATGGTGGAAACACTCCTCCAGCGTAAAGTCAGCATGCATTTCCATGTTCTCACCGTACTCTGTAGAGAACATGAACTCATCGTCCAATACAAGAGCTATCTCTTCCTCCCCGTGCACAGCATTGCGACGTTTCTTGTGGTGCTTTTCAGCCCACTCAAATGCATTGTCTGCCATGCGCCTCAGGATTGATAAACAAAATGCAACTAGTGTGAGAAAACCCCGGGTCTATGATATGTCAAATTAATTGAGATGAGGCACTTGGTCCAGTGCCTTTCTGCCATCAACCAAACACGTGTATACCAACCTCCTTTCTTCTCAAACCTGACCTTCTTTTCATGCCACCTCTTAATCGAAACCTCAACTTGCTTCCACTCGCCGTGTTTCAAGAGGAGCGCCTTTAGCTTGGCACCTCAGAATCGAACAATCGCATATATACATGCACCCACACCAAAACAGGTTAGGAAGCCAGTCTTGGTACATGGAAAATTGTTCTTTGGTGGTTCAACCAAGGCACGCCCCTCATCAGATTGATACAAATCTAAGGCCTCCTTCGAACACTTGGGTGATCCATCGGCTTTCGGCTTGAAGTATCGATACATCCTGGGCCAGTAGTAAAAAGAATTCATACATAATGTGGTGCAATGCGCGTTTCCATCAACAAGACCTATATGCAACCCAGCGTACTTCCAGTAGAGATTTGGAGGTTCTGGTGGTGGCATGTTGTTCTTGTCAGCCTGGTCCCCGCCACGTGTAGCCCGACTTGCGTCACCAGTTGCAGGAGCAGTGGCCTGGAGTGGCACGTCTTCCTGCTTAGAGGCTGGCGTCGCCGGCGCGATATCTTGGGGCTCGGATGGAACCTGTGAGGAAGCAGCCAGGGGATCGAGTTCGAGTGGTGATGGGGATAGGCCTTGTTGGTTGTCAGGCCATTTCTCCGCGTTTTCAACCAAGGACCGCAGGGATGTAGGTGTGCTTCCAATATCGGTTCGTGTTGAACTCTCCACGGAAACAGCCTTTTCAAGCAACTCCTGAGTCAGCGGTTTCTGATCAGTACCAGCCACAAAGCGCCCATCTTGACGGGCAGTATATGGAGCTCCTGCACGACAAACAGTACGGGTCCAAATCCCAGGTATATATATTGTGGGATGATATATGCACCGGCAGGTGGGCCTGGCGGGTGAACCTCCGGAATTTGCATGCTTCGGTCCAACTCAAGCGTAGCCAAACGTTCACGGGCAGCACGGATGCGTTCTTGGGATGCCTTATATGCCGGGTTGATATATGCAACATGACATGTATTGCATGATTGCATGCAACACTATAAACTTGCTCGCTCATATTTGTCAAAGTGCTCGTATCAAATCATCGATACTTGGTGCAGGTTGTTCACCCCCGTCACCCGCCATAGCAAGACCGGCAACCAAAGTTGAGCAGGAATGGTTCCCTTGCAAAACGGTCTCTGAAGACATCTTGAACCTGGCCTGCAAAAGCTACCTAGTCAAAGACAAATGGTGCTTGGTTGAAAACCGCACTTCATGGTTGCTAGTATATCTATAAAGCTGCAGCGGCGCCCATGTGTTCGCCCTACCACAATATTTTGTGGTTCCAGCGTGCATCTAGCGTGGGAGGATGGCCACGTGGGAATCTTGTTAACCCCCAAACTTACAGATGAATCCCAAAAGTTGTTTTAAGGGTTGAAAAAATTCTACTTCGTACACTTTTTGAAATTGCGCCCCGATTGCGCGAATTTGCGCCCTGTTTGCGGGAAATTGCGCCCCGATTGCGGGTAGCCATTTTCACCAAACTCTATCAAAGTTGGGTCCGTGCAGGTTTGTCACTGCTTGTTGGGTCGTGGTGGCATCCTCCCCGTCAATTAAGCATGTTGGATGGCATTTCTCCAACCATCAGTGGAAATCTAAATGCAGCCGGGACTTTCCAGGACTGCCTCGATCTTCTTCACCTGAGCAGGGTGGTGGATGACAGCCCCCGAGCACATATGCCAGTTCAAACATGCACATGTGGCCCAACCTCTGCAAATAGCTCACTCCGAAAAGATAAAATTGTTTGGGCCCAAGTAGGCGGTATCCTGCAAACAGATTTCCCATCACCAGTTCCCACAACAAATCCAAAGAACCAAGTCGGAAACCTCTGTCCTGAGATGTTTGCTCGTGAGGAGGTAGTCTATGACCACATGGCATTGGGACTCAATCCAAATGTCCCCCAATGGTAGGTCTTCAAAGAGTTCCCTGTCACTCTTTGTCAAGTCCAACCTTGGCCTCGTGCGCAGGTCCCACCTGGTCTCCAGCCTTCCCTTCTCGTACGCTTGAAGGAGTCGTTGGCCAAATTCTCGGGTGTAGGACCTGGATGTGGCAAGGCTGGCAGCTAGGCAACTAAGAAAATCCGAGGTTCCAACTGGGTGCTTTTGAGGAATCTTGTCCCCTGGTATCGCTCATAGCCTTGTTGGTCCACATACTTACCTTACATGGCACAATGGCACCATTCAATCCCACATATGCATTTGTAAGATCTATCAATGAAGGGTGCCAAGTTACGGCAAGTCTCAACATGATCGAACAAAGCCTTTTGAGCTTTGGTAAGCGGACCCATGTCCAACATTGAGATTGATCTCATGTTGCTCAGCATCATGGTTGGTTTCGGAGAAAACTTTCCATAGTGCATCATGTAGCAATGGGAAGCGTAGACCTGGTAGGGATCAAGCAGTCGAGCACCAATAAAAGTGATATCGATACATACTCAGATACATGCTTTCAGAATTACAAGCTAGCGGCATAGCATACTCGGTTCATAAGCCATTCCATCCGCTTGTGCCGCGGCAGCAAGCTTTGCGCTGGCTGCTCCAAGCAAAGATACCGTTATTCGCCAAAATAAGAAGTAATAACAGCACACACCTCAATAGTGACCGACAGCTACCCGAATGGATGTCCCATGAATTTGAGGTGGCGTACATGCATTATATAAAGTGTACACTATCTTTCGAGATTTGCAACCAGGGAACCTCGAAACCATTCTGTTTCCAAATGAAACAGCATTATACTCTTGGTGCCCCATTGGGTTGATGAAGCTCCTGTGCGTGCTCCCTCGAGAAACTGCAGACCGTGACCCGCACACCGGCGCCAGGAGGTTGAAAGCATTTATCACCTGGTTCAAGATCAGGTGCATGCACATCCTGGGTGGCTGGCGAAACCATTCGCCCCCAAAACGGAGCCCTGTTTGATGGTTTGGAGCTCTAGGGCAAATGGTTTTGGCCATGGGGAAGAATCCCATAATCGACATCATTGAGCCAAAAAACAAGAAGCATCCGCTTTTCTCAAAATCCATGGATTCACCATAACTCAGGTCCACTTTGCAACATCGGTATCCTTGTTCGGTCCTCGGTTCCGTTGAGGACAGGTATGGACAGGTGGCTTATATACCAAATGACACAGGTGGATCATAGAGACGCAGCTGGGTCACCAAAACTTTGTTACCTCTGCATCTCCGGCAAAAAAATTCGATGAAGTCTATTTTGCCACCCTCCAGGAACTCCAAGTTGGTTTGCCACTTGAGCAGAAGAACCTAACTAAAAGAAACGAAGCTGGCCACAGCACGCAAGGTTCTCATGGGAAAGGCCCGGGCCATTGCAATCAGAACCTGGGCTCCAGTTGAGTCATGCAATAGCTCTATCAAGGATGACTCCAGCAACTTAATGATATGCGTTAACTAGATCGAGTCACTTTTGGAGCTTGGACTTGAAGTAGGCGAACAACCATGGATGATTCCATGGCTGCAACCCAACCACCTAACTGGAACCCAAAGTGCTTTACGAGAAGCATGCCTTGCAAAAAAGCTGCATGCATCTTAAAGATCACGACATCCGACATCACCCCAGCACCCGCACCACGAAGCCCGATGCCAGGCCTTCTGAATCACAACGGGTGAGCCACGCGTCGATGGCAGGCATATCCGCCTGGTCATGGGATCACTGCGGTGGAGAACAAGTCAGTGGAGAGAGTGCTACCAAGAGAGGTCAAGAGGACACACAATTGATGCGGTGGAAAACAGTTTCGTGTCCTCTTGACCTCTCCTGGTAGGTGTTTTTGATAGATCAAGCTGCATGTTTATTATACAATACAGAGTCACCATGCGAGCTGCAGCAAGCATTTTACCAATTTCCAGCTAGGATCTTGATCTGGATACGATCACCCAGCGACGGCGTTCCCAATTTCTGCAATTAATGCCCCAAATACCCTGTGGCCAGGACCACAGAGTGAAAACACGTTGCAGGTGTACAGCTTTCAGCTGTATGCCCCTTGCTGAAAAATGTGCAAATGCACAAGCCCTGTAAACCATCACTTCGTTGCTGCGTATGCCTCAGTTACCCAGGAACAGAGTAATGTTTGATCACCACAACTGTTTCTATGTTGCAACCAATGAACTTCCTTTGCCCTTTTTCTGGCTTCAATCTCCCCATGAAGCTCAAGGTTCTGCTTGTAGGCTTTGCCATAGGCGCAGCACTTGCGGCTGCGCAAGGCTGCTGCTGCTGCTTTAGCGGGGTCTGTGCTCTTGACTGTTCTGTTGGGTTTTGCCTTTCCTTTCTTGGCATCACCTTCCTGTTCCTTGCCCTTTGCCTCCTCTGATTCTTTCTCCTCCCCAGCTTCTTCCTCCTTCTCCTTTTTTGCCTTTCGCGCCCTCTTAGGCTTAATCTCCTGATCTTCCTCCCCAGCTTCTTCCTCCTT